>OZ010787.1:685854737-686454737 GCA_963932465.1 Maratus speciosus | reverse complement strand
GCGTTCCCTGCCCCATGAAAATTGGAACTATTGGTGCACCATCTATGTAAGGATTTAATAATTATAAATTAACATTTTGGATTTATTAATTTAAGGATAAAGTGTTTTTAAAGGAATATCAAATGAAACCCTCTGTGCGATCTGCGATCATACTTACCCACTTGTTTTTATATACAAACTGCAATAAGGAAAATTGTAATAAAATAGTAAAAATTAAATCTGCATTAAATCCCATAAGTATCTTTTTTTTAATCATTTTATCACTAACCTCAAAAAAGTAATGATATCAATGCAAAAACCCTTGACGGGTTAAAAGTTTCTGACGCAGCACTTTATCTTTTGCTCTAAGAATTTTAAATATGGAACTTAAAAATACTGATATCAAATTTTGAGTGACGTTATGCTATTTCTTAAAAAATATATTTGTATTTATTTCATCATTTTATTTTTGTTTTATTTATAATCGCATGTGCAAAAGTTATGTTCAACATGAAAAGCTGCATAAAATTTTATTCGCTGTTGCTTTATCATTTACATCTCTCATAAATTCAAAATATGAGTTTTAAAAGATATGATATAAAATTTAAGTGACGCCTTGATGTGACTTTAAAAGGTTTGTTTTAAAATTCAATTTAAATTATTTTTGACTTGGTTAAAATATATTTTTACATCTACACAATACATTTAATTTTCCAATTCACTGTTAAATATATCACTTTCATTGAATCTATACTATGACGTCATTGTGTCCAAACTACGTGAAATGTATGAAAAAGGATAGTTTGACACAAATAAACCATTTACATAAATCTTACTCACAATTTTGAATAGCGTGACACAAAAGATAAATCAATTTATTGAAATAAATACATTTCAATGCATAGTATAGATTCAATGAAAGTGATATATTTAACAGTGAATTGGAAAATTAAAAGTATTGTGTAGATGTAAAAATATATTTTAACCAAGTCAAAAATAATTTAAATTGAATTTTAAAACAAACCTTTTAAAGTCACATCAAGGCGTCACTTAAATTTTATATCATATCTTTTAAAACTCATATTTTGAATTTATGAGTGATGTAAATGATAAAGCAACAGCGAATAAAATTTTATGCAGCTTTTCATGTTGAACATAACTTTTGCACATGCGATTATAAATAAAACAAAAATAAAATGATGAAATGAATACAAATATATTTTTTAAGAAATAGCGTAACGTCACTCAAAATTTGATATCAGTATTTTTAAGTTCCATATTTAAAATTCTTAGAGCAAAAGATAAAGTGCTGCGTCAGAAACTTTTAACCCGTCAAGGGTTTTTGCATTGATCTTTAAATACACTGAAAAAGAAAAGTATGTGCTTTAACATGCAGTTTACTGCTAAAAGGGCATAATTTATTTAGCAAATATTCAACAATTACAAAGGTCTCATCAAAATTTCTATCAGAAAATGCATCAAAATGAAAGTTATAATTATATATATAAAAAAAAAACTATTTTTTAAGCGAAGGAAGAGACTAGGCCTCACCAAGCTCTGTAATAAGCTGCCATAGATTGGACAAAAACTTTGAAACTGAACATTCGTTCTGTGCATATGTCGCTATTCTCTTTTAAAAACACTCTGAGGAACACCGCCTTATCTATACTAATAGAAGAACAAATCGCTCTGTCTGTCTATGTGCGATGGCTAGCAAAATCTACGAAACGTACGAGGCTCAAAATTTTTTTGAAGCTAGCCCAAAGTGTCTCATGATGCACCATACCTTCAGAATTTTAATATTCTAATTATTAGCTGAGTAAATAATTAATATTTGGACATCACTCCCATAAAAAAGTAGCTATTTCATCTCCAGTCATGAACGCGCATGCCCAGTACGCATCCCTATGAAATTGAATGTAAATTTTGAATGATCTCACGAGTCGCATTGGTTCGATCGGTAAAGCGTCAGCTTGCCAAACTGAAGGACTCTAGATCGAAACTCGCTAGGACCAAAGATGAACTTTTCTCTTTTATAAATAAAAGAAATTTCATTTTTTTTTTTTTTTTATGCGTCTCATTTTTATATATAAGAAATTTTATGTATGCAAGCTCATTTTTATATATAAGAAAATAAAAATAAATTTTCGCGCAGTCGTTCAAAAATGAATCACCAGTTTCAAAATTATTAAAATTAGATAAAAAAAAATATGCATATAAATTAGACATTTTCTCTTGAAATAAATATTAAGGATGCAAATAATAATTATAACGTTAAATTTCGGTACTTCCATGTATCTGTGTATTGAAAATTTCGGAAAATCTCCATACTAGATTATACTGATCCTAAATAATCCACGATTTATTCCAAACTCGCCGAAAAATCTCCCCAGAACCCCCTGCAGTTTCTTGGTAGGTCCTATTAACGAACGGCGATGACACGTATGAAGCGAAAAAAAAGGTTAAGTTAAAAACACAACACAAAAAACTCAAATGCTGATCTTCACAAATGCGACATTTCGATCCTTTTTCAGAAAAATATTCTCCTCCAAACATCTGCAAGCCAGGTGGTCGCTAATTACAAATACTCAACGAGGTTCTGGGTGATGGTTATTCTCAAGATGGCACTTCTGAAAACCATTAATCGTTTCCTGTTGATTATCTTTCTTAACAGTTCAACTTGAAAAATTCCATCAAATTTTATTTTTTTCAGCTAGAAACAAATATGGTTATTTTGTATAAGTACTAAATTATTAAATTTTAATACTTGTATTTTATATGCTTAGTCTGAAATACAAGTGAGAAATTCGTATGTTTTTCGATCGAATTAAAAATGAATTTGTTACAATCTTCTTTGCTAAAAATAATTAAGAAATGTCTTTATCGCGAATATTTAATGCATGGATGATAATAATAGTAAAAATAATAATTAGTAACTTCTTGATTTCTTTATCTTAATTGCATGTTAATTGTAACGTATATAAATAAAGTTTAATGTCTCAATAATTATAAAAGTTGAAAGTAACACTAGAATGATGGTGAGGGGCCATTTTGGCCCTTACCAAATGAATATATTTTGTTCCGATTCAGAAATTTATTTAGGAATTAAGTTTAAATGATACAAAGAAAGAAAGGGTTAATTAAATAACTCAAACAGTTTTAAATAAAAATTCTGGTATTAAATATTTTTATGAAACTGGAGTAAAAATTCCGGTCTTTCTATGTTAAACTTTAGTTTAAAATAATATTTGTTTTAAGAGTTAGGTTAGCCAATATACTATTGATTAATTATTGTAATTATTTTTCTTAGCTTTTTATAAATTCAGTCAATCACTGTCTTTTAAACATTTTCATTCGTCGAATCCGCCAAGTTATTAGTGTGTCGACTCGCAATAATAGTAATATATAATAATTATTATTTAATAATAAAATTATATAATAATTATTATTATTACATTATTATTATTAGTAGTAGTAGTAGTAGTAATAGTAATTTCTACAGATTAAACAAATATTGAAAAAAAATTGTACTTAGTTTTTGTTACTAGAATAAAAATAAAAGAGGGAAAAAAGACCTTTCTGTCAGATTTCTCTCTATTCTAAAAAAAATATACACCACCGCCGCCGGTGTAAATGAATTTTTTTGTGACCGGAGGTCTTTCTTCGCTAATATTAAGAAAACTACTACACACAAAAATATGAAAATTGGTAGTATTATAGAGAAATCTTATATAAGCACGCTAAAGTAGACAATTTTTAAATCGAAGAACTATTTAAAGTGATTTTCAATGTTAAAGTCTGTCAGAATAGGTCCATTAAAAAAGTTCTTTAGGAACAAAGCTATGCATAGGTTGGTTAATTTTTAACGGCCGATTATCTACACGAGGGATATAGGCCATAGGGGATGTGCCCTCCTTGGGGGTCTTTCTAAGGGAACCCAACCCGTATTTACGCATGAAAATCCAAGGTTTCGAAGAAAACCACGAAAACTCCGAAACGGTTAGGCCGATGGGCGCGATTGGGTTCGAACCCAGCACTTTCCGTCTACCAGCTTCGAGAGAAAAACCTCTCAGCCACGCTATGCATAGGAGTTTAATATATGTTTCTAGGGATATACTTCTTTAAGCTAGTGGTGTGAAAACCGCGCTTATTTTTTTTTTTTTTAATTTTACTAATTTTATGAAGGGTTTTTTTTTCAATCTTTTATTCGAATTTTCATTATTTCAAGAGAATTCTTTTCATATTTAGAAAGGGTAATTTTTTATGTTGATGCTAATTTGTAAAACAGCAGAAAGAATTATATTGCCTCTCAAATAAGAAATGTATTTACACGTTACTGTTAAAAACAGAAATGAAACTTTAAAGTAATAATAAAATGATCAATTGTTAAAAGCAGAAAATATGGAAAGTTATGTCATACAAATTGTATTTACACGTGAATATTAAAAAAGTAAGAAAATCTTAAAATAATTAAATTATTGCTCGCGAACCGCATTTAATGGGAACAAATACGTCATATGTAAAATTAATGTTGTCATATGAAAGATGCCTAAAATAATTAAATTATTATGCGTGAAAAACTTTTAATAGGGAAAATTAGGTCATATATTTAAAAAGTTCAAATACTGATATTCCCAAACACTTTTAAATGGAATAATATATTTACACGTGAATATTAAAATAGTGGGGAAATAAAAGCTGTAATTAAATTTTTGCACACGAAACGCATTTAACCCTTTCAGGGGCGGTGGTATGTTTATGTAACCACTTAATTTTAATTCTCAAATGCGATAATGGCACCAAGATTTTTGCATTATTTTTTTTTCATTTATTACATATGTGAAAAATCGCTTTTTGTTATTTGCAAATAAATTTGTACGTAAATGATGGTGCCAATCATTCATTTCAACATTTTAGCAATGCAAGTGCTTTGCCCCTAAAAGGATGAAAATTACATCATACATTTAAAATTATTTTCTTATGGACAATATTAATAGGATCTCACACTGCAAATCACATGGTGTACAAGTAGTGCGGCTAGCAAATTTGTTTATAGATTTCATCACTTGATGCAGCATAAATAAAGGTAAATGAATGCACAAAATACTTTCGATTTATTTTATACCAATTGCTATTCGATAAATACATACTAGAAAATTCGTATCTACTTATTAATTAAAATAAATGATTTACATTTTAATAATAACATGGAAATGTGCATGATGATGCAATAAAATAGAGAAAAGAATTCATGCATAAGCTGTACTTGTTCCTGAAAATATTTAAAACTCGATCAAAACATGAAATATAAGCGAAAATTTTCAAAACGCAGCGCTTTTCAACCCCGTGGTTCTGAATGCTATTCCGAAGCAGACGAAAGAAAAGAAAAAAAAATTGACACTGTTAACTATTTCATCAGGTGATGGTGGTACGTGGGGGTGGGGTGGGGGGTTGTCAAAATTAGCAAAATGTTGATAAAGTTATGTATGGACAGCCCCCCCCCCCCCTCTCCCCGAAAGTGGCTACCTTCTGTCACGATTGCTCGATTGATTTGCAATCTTAAACTGAAAATATCTTCAGGTATTGACATTCACAAACTGGGAAATCGTGCGGTGGTTTCCAATCTTTGGTAAAAGCAAAGGAAATTTCATAAAATCCGTTAAATTTGGAGCTTATTTTGAAGTAAACATTTTAGTAAAATTCATAATTTATATTATATAATGTAATAATAATAAGACACGGCATAAAATAATTAAAAAGAACACAATTTCGAAGCAAATCGGTATGTTCTATCTAAATTATATATACCATATACCTACATATAGGGTGGTTCGTCAGTAATTGACCAGTAGGAAATGATTTTTTATTTCTGAATTCTACAATGGAAAAGAAATGTGCACCTGCTGACGGAATTTCATTTTTCAACATTTACCGTAAATATAAATAATGCAGAAAATGAAATAAGGAAAAGCTTCCGATTTACTAAACTAATATTTTCTTTATATTTAGGAAATTTGCAGAATAATGCTTTAATAATTTTGTTAGAAGAAAGTATCTGGATAAATTTCTATTAAACAGTAACCGTGAAAATATGGTACTAAGCATATGAAATTAGTCTCGCATTATTTGAAATATAATATCAAGAGAAAGTGCTTTTATATATATTTTTTTATATTTTTATTAGAAAAAAAAATAGCTAGATAAATTTCTGTTAAATAGTTAATAACAGTGAAAATATTGTACTAATAATGTGAACTTAGCCTCACATTATTTGAAATACAACATCAAGAAAAATGCAGGAAGAATGCAGTAAATCAGTGTTAAAAATAATAGCAACCATATTCAATGTGCAGTACATGTTCTTGTTGTTTGAGCGCGAAAAGTGAAAATTTCTGGAGCTTGTCTTGATCCTATTTCATTTCTCATAAAGCAAGATCAATCTCTTCCAAACTTTATTGCAATATTTTCACTTTTCTAAGGTTATTAAAAGAAAGGAGAGAGAGTAAACATATTTTATGGGGGAAAAATATTTAAAAAAATGAAAAATTACTGAAACATTGTAATCCAAACTGGCTGCTTTCTGACATATTCACAAAGTTATTGTTAATGCAACAAATGCATTAGTGATTATTAGTATTAGTGTAAACAAGTGTATTAGTGTGTAGTTTATGTTAATGCAAAAATTGTTCTTCATGAACTAAGAAATCGAACAGCATTTTTCATCTTTTTATAAAGACAAAAATATTGCGGAATATGCCGTCCAAGTTTGTGTTTTAAACCGATTTTCGGGATTCTACAGCCCGCGAAAGCTTGTTTTTAGAAAACAATTAATTAGAACTTAATATGATATACAATCATCGAAAATGCAAAATGTTGTTTGATTTTAAATTATCTCAATAGTAATGACTGATATTTCCATGCATTTATGCATAAAATGAGTCGGTGAATACATCAGTTTTCAGTTGCTGAGTTGTGAGGGAAAAAAAAAAAAAAAAAAAAAACGCCTTAAGTGTTATAGTCGTGCATAAAATGTCTAATTCTAAAGTAACGCATTTCAGAGGTGAGGGGGGGGGGGGTGAATTAGCAAGTATGGAACATTTTTATTTTAATCATATGTTTTATTTCAAGGAATTATTACATGATAATATCTTGAAAATTAATTACTTTACTATTTCGATTCATTCAAATGTATAAATTATCGTCAAAATAAGAGAATTTTCATCTTTTATTAACAGATTACCGATATTTTACTGCAAGAATATGGTATTATCAAATTGTTTCAGCCACAATAATAGTATTTCAAAGAGTAATTTTTAATAGAATTATAATCCATCATAACATTTGTAAGTTTAAATAACATGCTGCTAATTATTAGAAAGTACCTCGTAAATTATGCGCCATATAAGTATTGTGTTAAATCAACTGTTTTTTTTTCCTCAATCCCCCCCCCCCCCCCTTCTTCTTTTTTAAGAACAACTCTAATACAACATTTCTCCCTTTTTTGTAATTTAATGTTCCAAATTTTATGATTAAAATAATTTCTACTTTTAATACAGGCTTTTTTCTACAACCAATAACATATATAGTGAGTCTAAAGTCAGGTTTGTATGCATATAGTATGAAAATTAGCAAAAATTAATGAACAGAACATATCTGGTTCCCTGAAGAGTTTTCTTAAAATATTTGTTAACGCGAATAAACACTATGCAGACTACCTGGTACAACTATGAGAACACAAAATAGATAAAAAATATTCAACATTTAGCCTAAAATAGTTTCATTTTTTTAATGGGAATATTTATAACAATATCGTAATATGCTTTTAAAGGATTTGATCATGTTATAAAAGAAAATCAACTCGATTTATTTTTTAAGAGCTGTTACTAATTATGTTTAAATTATAAATAATTTAAATTTTCTACAAAATTGACTGTAATTATTTAATTTAAATTATTTTCGGATGAAGTACTATTACTTATGTAATGGTTGTTCCTATCAAAAAATATGCATGCATTTGTAATAGGAGGCATTTAAAAAAACAAATACACAAGGTTTAAATAAAAGAAAAACTCGTTCTTGCTTAATACACATTTTACCTGCAATTAATTTCAACGTGTCTTTTAAATCTATGAAAATATGCAACAAACCAATATAAAAGTTGTATAATCTTGCATTACACTGTACAGTACATTTTCCTTTCTTCATTTGTATGATGCATCTGTAATATGCGTTTATGGAAATAATTTGATGAATTAGGGGATTACGATTGGGAAGCAAAGAGATCCTCCGATATTAACAATTATCTTACATTTACCGTCTAATAAAAGTGTACTAGTATGCACATATTTATGCAAATATTAGAGAATTTTCGAACTGAAAAATAGCAATAAAAATCTTGAACATTTCACACACCATTACAGACAACGTAGAACGCGTTAGTGTAAGATAAGTTTCAATTTCATCAGACTTCGATGCATATGATTTATTTGACAGAAAATTAAAGTCATAAAAATTTAATAAGCAGATCGTGAAAATTCTTATGTTCAATATTTCGCAAAAACTAACATCCAAATACATGAAACAGTGCAGTGCAACTGAGACGTATTTGTGGTTCGCAGTTTCGCAGTAGCACCTAAACTAGAGTCCTGGGTGGGCCCGGTCGTACCCGATCTGAAACCACCAAAATAATTTTCATCAATCCGCAACCCGACCCGAACCCGAAATGAAATGAAAGTAAATCATGTTTACTTTACTAAATCTAGAATTTATCTCCTATACCAATCTTAAGTTTTATTAATAAAAAAAAAAGAACAAATCTATATTTTTACTATTTAAATATAGTAAAACTTCTAAATATTGGACACTCCGGGATTGTTGAATAAAAGTCCTACATCGGATCGGGCCGGGCTGTCCCTAATTTTCTTTTAGGTAGATTTCTTATGAAATACTACCTATTACATTATCTCCTACGTAGGAATTTCTGAAAAAATTTTGCATATCTACACCGATCATGACCCCTAGAAACCAAAACCAACCTCAGTAAAAAAACTTTATACATATATAATATCACTTTTTTATGGACACGATAACTTCCGTAATTCTACACAAATTTCTTCCAAACTGATGCATAAAATCAAGGGGCATAAAATCTCGGTCAAGTTCGTTAATGGGCAAAATCGGACCAAGGGGATGGAAAGTTTTGTGAAAACCGGAAAAATGCCGTAATTTCTTAATTTTTGTACATATCAAATTAGTTTAAAGTTTTTATTACTTCTAAAAATAAGGCCAAAATCTTATATATCACAGATTATTGATAAAATTAAAAATGGGCTCCAGGGGCGCAAAAAGATTTTCCGCCCTTTGATTTTATGTATCAGTTTGGAAAAGATTTGTGCAGAATTACGAAAGTTATCGTGTCCATAAATAAGTGATGTATGTATATATAGTGTTCCCACCAGGCCATTTTTGAAGGGCGCAGAGCCTTGCCCCTTTTAAAATTGGTAAAACGCGCCCTGCCATTTTTTAAATCGGCAAACTGCGCCCTTCATATTTCAAAAATAGTCAAATGTGCCCGGAGTCGTTCTCAGCGATCGCTTTAAGCGATGCCGCGGACGCGCTATAGCACGTAAATCACGCGAAAAATCGGAGACGGGACGAAAAAAAATAGTTATTACGTGTCCATGGGACGCGTAATTTCGTCAAAAAATCAGGAAAAAAGCCGATTTTCGTCAAAGGATCGCAAATTTCATCAAAATATTGCTGAAAAAAACGCGATTCTCGTAAAAGGGCCGCGAAAAAATAGCGTATTTCTTCAAAGGATCGCGAAAAAATAGCGAATTTCATCAAAAAAAACGCGATTTTCGTAAAAGGGCCGCGAAAAAATAGCGTATTTCGTCAAAGGATCGCTAAAAAATAGCGAATTTCGTCAAAAATTGCGGAAAAATGTCGATTTTCGTCAAAGGATCGCAAAAAAGCACAAATTTCATCAAAATATCGCGGAAAAAACGCGATTGTCGTAAAAGGGCCGTGAAAAAATAGCGTATTTCGTCAAAGGATCACGAAAAAATAGCGAATTTCATAAAAAAATCGCGGGAAAAAGCCGATTTTTGTCAAAGGATCGCGAAAAAAGCGCAAATTTCATAAAATATCGCAGAAAAAACGAGATTTTCGTAAAAGGGCCGCGAAAAAAATAGCATATTTCGACAAAAGATCGCGAATAATTTGTGAATTTCGTCAAAGAATCGCGGAATAAAGACGAATTTTGTCAAAGGATCTCGAAAAAAGATCACATTTCGTCAAAGTATCGCATAAAAAACACGATTTTCGTAACAGGTTCGCGAAAAATAGCGAATTTCGTCAAAGGATCGCGGAAAAACGCGAATTTCGTCAAAGGATCGCGGAAAAAAGGCGAATTTAGTCAAAGCCTCCAATGCACTAAAAAAGATGTGCAAACCAAACTTATCGGTAGAACATTCATAAAATGGGATTTAATTTTTTTAAATGAGATTCTTAAAATTACAGCATGATTTCAGTGTACTTTAATAATGTATTCAGTATGTAGACCAGTGAAAAATCCCCCCCCCTCTTCTTACTGCGATATTACTATTAATCGATTTATTACATTAATTTTACAACAAGTTATTTTAATGGTACTTTAAAGTACCATTGGTGCATAAAGGGTTAATCAGCCCCCACAGTTCAGTTAAATATTTAAAATTATTTACTTTATAACTTTTTCTGTTTTGTTTGTCATTTTATTATAAAAGAATTTGAACTCTTAGAATATTATAATTTTTTCTATTCTAATTGTAAATTTTAAGTATAAAGTAAAAAAAAAAATTATAAATAAAGTATAAATATAAAGTATTGTAATAAATATAAAGTATAAATAATCAATCATCCAATCTAATCTACCTCTTCTTCCCCCGCCTCCCTCCTTCTTCGAAGGTTGAAATATTTAAAACTCTAATTTTTTTTACTTGCAACTCTGTCACTTCATTGTGACAATAAATAACCAATCATCTAAATTCTGCTTCTCTTTCTTATCAAACATACGAAATTTAAAGGCTTTTATTTTTTCTGTCCTATTTGTTAAAATTTTACTAACGATAAATAATTCATTATATAATCAACCTCCTCCCCCCCCCCCCCCCCAAAAAAAAAAAAAATCGCCTTTGTCTCTTTGCCCCCACCTTCACAGCTCACAAAGCTTATGATCTTTAAGTTATATTTGGTGATTTATTGTAATAATAATTAATTGGTCACCCATCTAAATTTTACTACCCCTTAAAATCTCTGCTTTACCCTTAAAACTGCTAGTTTATGGGACTAATATTTTTTTAGTTTTTTTTATTTGAAACAAAATTACTTACCTAGATCTTTGAAATATCAATTTAAGAAAATATATATATATATAATCTGTTACTAAATGTGCGCATAAACAATGATGAGTTTGTAGTAATATATAATTCTTATATCAGTTTCGAAGATCTACATTTTCTCAGGGTCGAAACTGGGGGGGGGTAGGGGGTGGCAGAGGAGGCATGTACCCCAGGCGCCAGTTATTGATTTTTCTCACGACCATGTTTAGCACTATTTTGTTAAAATCGTCCTGTCTGGGGTATGCCAAAGCACAGAAGAATCTAAGGATATGGCATAAGGATGCTGTATAAAGCGGAATTTTTTTCAATTCCGTTTTCAAGATTTTAATGAATCAATATTTGACTAAGTAGATTAAAGTAGTTCATTATTACATATTTTATGATAACACTAGTATATAGATAGTTTTTTTGGGGGGTGGGGTGGTTTTGGGTTCTAGGGGTCATGATCGGTGTAGATCTGCAAAAACTTTTCCGAAATTCCAACATAGGAACGATCCCAATAGGTAGTATTTCATACGAAATCTACCTAAAATCATCGTTTAAAGGGTGTATTCAAATCCAAACTGCTTATTTTCTGACTCATTTTTAAATTCATTTTTGCTCTCAAACGCATCCAATTGGTAGATTCTCATATTCAGATACTATATAATGTATCGTAATGGTCAATTTTTTGATAGAGATAGAATATATTTGAAAAAATGATGTCAAATTGGGCATTTTGAATCGAATTTCCCGAAGCGATTGTGTTGGAAACGAAAAATATTGTCTTACTGAGAAAATAATTGTTTATAAATCAAGTTTTAATTAATTGGAAGAAAATTGAAAACACAGGTCACTTATAAATATCTTCAAAAATCACGTCCGCAAGTTTCATATTTTTTCTTTTAAAAATGAATTTGAAAATGTGCCAGAAAATTCAAAGTTGTTGAGCATGGGAAAATATTTTTTTTAATACCGCCTTAACATGATTCTGATAAAACCAGCTCTTATACAAAAATGAACTAAAAACTCGTCAACAGCGGCCAGATAAAATTGTTAAAGTGGGTTTATCTCTAATCATGATTTAGTTTTTGTTGTTGACATTAGCACTTAACTTCGAAATCTACCTGCGCCTGTAGGCCGAGCCGAAAGAGATTTTTTCCAGGTTGGGGTGATTCTTATTTTCTTTCTGCGAGTCGGGTTCAACTTAGAATAATTTTTGCGTGTCATATTAATATTTCTTGCAAGTAGTCAGGTTGTTAGAATTTTCACAAAAAGTTTAAGCAGAACTATGCTTCAGATGAAAATGAATTTTTAATATGCACTACTTTTAATATGCACTACTTTTATTGTCAGTACCGAATTAAGGCGGCACACGTTGGTTGTGTTTATGACGGCCAATTATTAGCACGAGGGTATAGGCCATAAGATGGAGAGTGCCCTTATTGGGTGTCTTTCTAAGGGAATCTAACCCGTATTTACGCTTGGAAAACCAAGGTTCAAAGAAAACCACGAAAACTCCGAACGATTAGGCCGACGGGCGTGATTGGGATTGAACCCAGCACCTCCCGTCTACCAGCTTCGAGAGCAGAACCTATCGGCCACTGGTGGGGCTAACGGGGCACAGTACTTTTGAGTTTGTCCAAACGATAAAAAACATCGCCTTTTTCAATGTATCAAAACACAAATAATATGGAATTAAGATCCCTTTCTGCCTAAAGCATATATCCTTGGCTATATTATCCAGAAAAATAAATGCTGTATGTACAAAATTGATATTTAAATTTAAAAATTTAACTCACTGACGCGTGAATTAAAATTATTAATTGGTGCGGGCATGATAAAACTCTAAATTATGCATATAGAAAACAATTTTTGAACAAAATAGAATCACAACACACCTACTTCTAAAGTAAAACCATAATATATGCAAAAAGGTTTAAAATTTAATTTTTGCACAAGAAAAAAAAATAAGTTTTTCAATTGCCAAAAAAACTAAATAAATAAATAACCAAAATATGTGAATTTTTTTGGTTTTAGCATGAAGATTATAAAGAAATGGATATTTGGCTAATTTTCTAAAGCTGTAGCTTGCATAGTTTGAAAGTAATAATAAAGTAAAAATAATACAGTTAATTAATTCATATATTTATTATGCGGAACTCTCTGAGCGCGAGTAATACTCGCTCTTGGTCAGCACCGTGCGAAAGGGGGGGGGGGGCGAAGGGGGCGGCCGCCCCGGGCGCAGAAATTTAGGGGCGCCAAATTTATACTACCAGCGTCCCTTTTTTTTGCCGGATTTTCATTTCGATCATTTGTGGTAGATTTTTTTTTCTCTCTGCGTTTTTTTTTTTTTTTTGAAACTTTATTTTTTGTTTGTAAAAAAAAAAAAAAAAAAAAAAAAAAAAAAAAAAAAGTTGAGGGGGGGGGGGGGGCGAATCTCAAACAACCATTATCGTACTTCGGACTAGAATATAATAGTCTTACCGATCCTGTAGCTGTCATATCCTAAAACTGTCCAGTGAATATCCGGAGAATACCGATGAACAAATTCTCTCATCAGAAGCGCATGCGCAATTCGACTTCCTCTTTGTCTTTAGTCCTTTTACAGGAAACAATAACCTACCAACCTACCTCACTAGAAAAAGAAGACAAGGAGTTTGTTTTGATTTTGATTGTGAACGTCAACTATCATGATTATCATGCCGATTATGAAATATTTAATAAATCAAGAAGAGTCGATATAACGTAAGAATTTTCTTTCTTTGTTATTGCTAATGCATTTCTTTATAACTGCTCCGTCTATATATTTATAGTATGTTGTGTAAAGGGAGCCTATATTGGAGGTATGGCCATTAAGGCTGTTCTCAAATGCTCTGCTCAAGAAGCGCAAAACGTTTTGACACATTTACAAATTTATTTTTTAACGGAAAGATATAGAATTGGAAAGCTTGACCATGGAAGCGATTTGGTATCGAACTGTGTTTTTCATTTTTTATGAATAAATTTCCTATTGAGTTATAAGCGATTTTGATCACGTTACAAACCCTTTTTCACCCTTTCTTGATTGGTTATTCTTCTTTCGCGAAGAAATTCGGTTCAAAACGCCCACTTTGACACTATTTTTTGAAAGATCCATTGTGTTTGGAAAAAACAGCTCGATTACATAGTTTCTAAACAACAACATCTGCTAGTCTCATGCATTTCCGAGCAAAAATAAATTAAAACTTATATCATAAAGTTGCCCTTTTGGATTTGAGAACAGCCTTAATAAAAATTAGGCCTAGTCATTAATGTAGACTTAGATTCAGTTTATGTTACAGATGTAATTTAAGGGCACATTAGTAGACAGTGAATGAGTGCTTAGCAGTTATAATTCATTACAAATACAAGCTTTTTAAGCCTTTTTCCAAACTTTTTGAAGTTTTGAGAGCGTAGTATGAAAAGCAGTATTTCTTTACATAAATTTGGCAATTTAAGCTGGCCTTTAATTTTTCATGCTTCAACCACTTAAAAAAAGCTCTTGAAAAAGTCTGATTTTTTTTAAAACACTTAATTTACATTAATTTTGCAATAGTTATTTTTTCTTCGTTCATAAATGGTTTTTTGCAAAACGTTTAAAGTTTTTAACCTCTAGAAAATTATATACTTGTGAAAGCAATATCTAAAGAAAAAACAGACATACAAGCTTAAGGGTACATTTTAACTTAGATGAGAATGTGACGTTTTGAATATATAATACAGCTCTATACCTAGTGTTGCGCCTAAATCAGGGCTGCAGATAATCTAATTTCTTACTGTATTTCACCATCTTTAACCGCAGATAATTCTGCCATTAGATAAGGTGAAAAAAATGATTTTCCAGAGCATTTGGAGCCCCGATTTAAGCGAGACACCTGGCAACACTAGCTCTATTAGTAATAAAAACCAAACTTCGAATAAAGCTTTAGTCATTAATTAATTTATGAAATTTGAATCTTTTTCAAATAGAACTGCCCTGGGATCGAGTTACACTATTTGAAGAAAAAAGAAAAAAAAAAAAAAGTAAACCATGAGAACAAACACATCGTTCTACTTTGTTTAGTTATAAAGCTATGGGTGAAAGTTCTACAATTAAGTCAACCCGATTATGAAAGATTAGCTTTTTAAAAAGTTCTGCTGAACGTAATTGTATAGGAATTGCGCGATTAGTTAGATAAATTGCCCACAAAATTATGTAAAAATAATATGTAAAATTTGCATTTTGAATTGCAAAGCTTATATTCAACGTGAGCGGAGCCCCGGATAAAAGCTAGTTAGCAATAAAATAAATTAGTAGTAAATAAATAGTAAATTTTAGTGCTTTTATAATAAAATTTGTCTGTTTTATAATAAAATAAATGTGCGTGTTTTATGTTAAAACAAAATTTTCATATTAAATTTTTTCGTACGTCAGGCTTAACAGGTACAGTAGAGCCTCAATTATCCGAAGTAATTAGTCCGACCATCTTTCGGAAAATCAAAATTTTCGGATAATCAAGAAAGCTTAAATTTTAAAATTAAGGAGAAATATATGTATATTTATTATTATGGTAACAAGTACATAATAAAAATAAAGCAATAGGAAAATAGAAACAAGAATAAATTACCTGAATTTTAATTTTGAAATTAAGTACCTTTTTCATATATCACAAGGGTTTAAAAAAATGTTTTGTTTCACGCAGTTTCGATTGTCTTTGCTTTGAAGCTTTATCACGGAGTTTTTTAATGTTATTAGTTCACCAGTATCACAGTCTTTCTGCTGCTCGAGCCATGCCAAAGCTTTTGCAAAACATTCAAAAGCTTCAGACTGGCTAATTTGTTTGTTTTCTTCATTCCACTCCGCGGCTTAAGGGAGCTCAAGTTAAATTCAAAGGAACACTAAGAAAGGGAACGGAAATATTTATATGTACTCGTAGTTCGGAAAGCACCGCTTGCACACAAGGAATATGATAGTTAAAAAAAAAAAAAAAAACTTTCAAAATGCATTTTGCACACAAAAAATGTGATAGCTAAAAAAATAAATCACTTTAAAACTGGATTTTAGTTAATCGAGAGTTTCGGTTAAAAGAGTTTCGGATAAAAGAGCTTCTACCTTGAAAACCGTATTTTCTTGCCAAAATGAAGCAGAAGAAAAATTGCGCCAACCATGGTTCATCTGCAACATCTGTTCCAAAAACAATATCGAATTTATGGTAAATTTGATTAAAGCCTGTTAATTCTATACGTATGACAATGTTAAAATTATCTACAATTTTACATGTTATCTACAATGAGTGTTTTTATACTTATTCCCCTTTAAATTATCATTATAAATTTGGTAGCTTATAGCTATGAAGTATTTATTTATTAGGGTTTCGTTCATCTGACGAAACCCTATTCGTCTCGCTCCTCTGTCTGTCCGTCTGTCTGTCTGTTACAGAGCCCGTTCACAGAAACTATACATGTTGGAGACTTGAAATTTTGCATATTTATAGATGAACACCACACATCATACGACAAATCATAAAATTTTGAATAAGTAGTACATTTAACCCTATGGGCTCCCACATGTGTATTTCAAACAATTCTTTCTAAGTGAGCCCCTAATTAGGTTGGAGGAGTGAAATTTTGCATACTTATAGCTGAATACATCTTATCAAACGACAAATCATAAAATTTTGAAAAAGTACATTTAACCCTTTGGGCTCCTACATGTGTATTTTAAGCAATTCTTTCTAAGTGAACCCTAATTGGGTTGGAGGCGTGAAATTTTGCATACTTATAGCTGAACACCCCACATCAAATGTCAAACCATAAAATTTTGAAAAAGTCGAACATTTAACCCTTTTGGCTCCCACATGTGTATTTTAAGCAATTCTTTCTAACTGAGCCCCTTATTAAATTGGAGATTTGAAATTTTGCATACTTATAGCAGAACACTTGAGGCCAGGCGACAAATTATAAAATCTTGAAAAAGTCTTACGTTTAACCCTTTCAGCTACCACATATATCTTTTAAGCAAATTTTTCTAAGAGAGCCCCTAATTAAGTTGGAGACGTGAATTTTTGCATACGTATAGCTGAATACCTCAGACCACACGACAAATCATAAAATTTTCAAAAAGTCTTATATTATTTACTCCTCCGTACTCTAACTTGTATATTTTAAGCAATTTTTCTAACCTCCGCCCTTTTCACCCGGGGAGCACTTTTCCAACTTTTGCCGGCACCCCTTTGACCATTCTTTCATATTATGCACCATAGCCTTACACATTTGAGTTCCACTTTTTACCGCCAGGGGCGCCTACTTATCTCGGGTGCTATGGGCCCAATCCCTTCGACTAATATATATACGGATAGTATGCAAAACGGAGTTTTGTTCGGATAGAGATTTGTTTAGAATAGAGTGCGCCCCTGGTTGCGAAATGTGGAACTAACAGATTTTTCAAAAAGATAAAGTGTTTTGAAAGGAATATTAAACGAAACCCTCTGTGCGATCTGTGATCACACTTACCCACTTGTTTTTACTTATTTATTATTCATTCTACACAAAGTCATTGTTTATTCCATCGCCCTACCCAATTTTAGGATTCAACCGGTTATTAAAATGTGTTTCTAATCATATTTTAATTCTTTCATGAGATAATCATTAAATTCTTTTATGAAATTACTAGAAGATGACGGATGATCAGAATGACGTGCTTGCATTTTAAAAATAATGATATAGCATTGCATTTATTCCTTCGCCGTCTTCTTGCTATGGGACTTTCATCTTCGTTTATTGCATTTAAAAAAATCTATAACCTTCAATTTTTTTATAAATAATATTTAAAAAAAAACTGCCAGACTTCAATTACTAATAAATTAGTTGGCTAATAGCGAAAAAGAACACACGTCATAAGATTGAAAAATGAAATATATACAATTATCATTCATCCGTGATGTCAATAAATTTATTACCTCAATGGTTTAATATTTTTTTACCTTTCATGATGAATGAATCTCTTGTGTTTGTTTAGATTTATGGAATGAGATATTAAGCTGTTAACCTAATTTCAATTGAAGTTATCCTAGGATAGATATATACATATATATATATATATTATCTAAATTAAAAATAATAGTTTGATCTTGAAATAAAATGTTTTGGTTTATTTTATTGGTTATTTCTATTAGTTATTTATTCAGGTACTTTTCCATTATAGGATAATTTTTAAAAAAGTTTGGCGCAATTCGGGCTTCAGAAAGTGAGATACGTTGCCAAAATATGCTATATAATATAACAGCTATAAAAACATACCTGATAAACTTTTATTTTTGTTTATATATGTATTTATATACATAAAAATATTTATTTCTAAATATATATGTTATAGTTGTATAAATTTCTCGTCAAAACAGTGAAAGGATGTAGATCGATGTAGCAAACCCATAAAACACTGGCAACTGGTGCAAGGTCGTAGGTCGTATTACTTTTGAAATTGACAAATCCAGTCAATTTACATGGATTTATTAGTCATCGCTGAGATCTAATTCTAATTGAGGACAGAAGTATTACCTTTTGCAGTAGTATCATTAATTCGATGGTTAGAAGTAAATATCTCAAAGCAAATGGTGATTATTCCAGTGATTTTCCAAGGAAAGACATATAACCAGATGAGGTTCGAAGGACTTTTATTCATAAAAATAGACATGAAAAACAGTTCCTACATAGTGAGATTTTGTAAAGGTCTCAGAATGGAACGTGAATAGTTACATCGTACTAGAGATCTTAAAGTGAATGCAGAACACTACAGGACGTGCTAAACACCGGGTAACATTTTTTGAAGCACTGGAAAAACAAGACAATTCTGCTCTCCGAACTAACGCCGCCGGCTGATTTTGTTCGCATTGCGTAGAAATACAGATTGGAATGTAACATTCAGGAACGAACCACAGATTTCTAATATAAGTAGACTCCAAATAGGCAACCTTTTCTTGTCTCCTACATGTCTGCCCTTCATCGCGTGATAGAAGGCAGATTTAGCGCGCCAAACCGGTTTTTCTCCTCGGAATCTCTCTCCAGATTCCCGCCGAAACATCGTCTGTCAGCGCTTGTCTTGAGTTGGCCGCACTTTTGCTTTGCCAATAAAGGGATTACAGCCAAAATACGGCACCCTTTTGGCGATGAAAGCAAAAGATGTTGGAGTCAAAACTTTCCCGAAAGAACAATGGAATTGGGAGTCTACTTATATTAGAAGTCTGTTGAGCGAACCACTCAGTGAAAGGCGCTCGATTACTCAGCCAATGGCGAGAGAGAGGGTAGCGTATTAGGAAATGAGTTCCATATCTGCCAACAGAAGGATTTCGGTGTAAAAAGTCCGACGCCGGCAAATGCGCAGGAAATTGATTCGTGGAATAAAATTAGAAATAAAAATAGCGAAATGGCTTTTAAAAACATTTCGAAAATAAAAACTAGGTTCTCTCAGAATACGATAGCTTGGATATTGATAAAAAGTTATGAAGGAATTAAAAGTTTCAGATTAAGATTTTGAATAAGATAATTTTTAATATACGCGTTTTAATTTTAAGAAAACTAAATAGGAAAAAATAATAGATATTATTAAGAAATAGGGAAATAGTGAATATGTCGAAAAACTAGAACAATTTAGATGAATGTCGCGAAGTAAAATTTTTATATAACATATATATTTTTTATATATACAAATTACTTCTGTTTCTTTATAGAAATGGATAAATAGCTTCTTTATATTGAATAAATTGTATTATTCAATTGAATAAAATGTAAATATTGGAAAAAATGCTTGTGAGTATGAAACGGTAAATAGGTTGTCAGGAAATACATTGCCAAAATTATTTCTCGCCAAGAAACCTTTCTCTATTTCGCCAATCTCTGAAAATTAAAATAAAATGGCTGATTTTAACGACAGATTATCGGGATCCGGATGATTTCCCTCCGGAAGTGAAGAAATTTTTACACTTAGCGCTATTCTACATAAAATTATTATTATTATATTCATATGTTAATTTTTGTAGCATATTTGAGTCCTATCACTAACCTCGACGCTGAAATCTACCAAAAAAGCGAGAAAATCTCTTTTTTTCTGACAGATATTAGTTTAAAATTAACTTTAAAATAAATTTACATAAAAATTTTTGAACAAATTTATAAAATTTTTGTTAGTTTATTTATTTATTTACTTTTTTTTCGTTAAAAATTTCGCTTCGCTTCCAATTTTCCTTCTCTTTTTTTTCTTTGTTGTTGTTGTTTCTGGTTACGCCTTATGAAGTATGTAATAATCTGAAAAACGACCCCAAATAAGTTTCACACCTCTGAACCGCGCTGTAGTTCAAAGTTTAAAAGATTTAATTACTTAATGGCAAATAAAATAAATTACTATATTTAGCAAGTTTTAAGACTTTAAAAATAGTTTATTCTTTTAATCTAGCTTTTTAATCTCTCTAATTTATTGTACCGTCGTGAGACAGGAATGCAGGATGGACCAGCGACAAAAAGCAATTTATTAAAGCAGCACGGCACAGCTACAAAAAATATTCAGAAGTTAAGATGAAGATATTGGGTTTCACAAATTAGGGCTTAAGTAAGCCCTGTCCGCAGTATTGTCTGTACCGCGCGTGGGTTACAGCTTATAGTACTCTGTACTCTGTCCGGAGAGATTAGCTCCGCAACCTGCCCTAAACCTGGACAGACCTACGCCGGGAGCGTAGAAAAGGAAAGTCTTCACTTTCGAAATTTTCAGCCGAGAGTCCCCGAAACGGCCTCAGGCCTTTAGGTATATGTAAGTCAGATTTCTTTGATATCCGGCGGCACTTGAAAAATGCTTGAAGAGTGTTTCAAGTATCGTAAGAATTATTATACCCAAAATGTCTAAAGCTAAGTTCTTGACTTAAAATATGATTTCCAGTCTGACAGTTGGAGAGAGTTGAAGTGGAATATATTGCAAGTTTAATTGGGTTGTTAAAGATTTTATGATACACAAAATGTATCGTTCTTGTAGCAAAAGAGAGATATTTAGGAGCCACATCTGCCTCTATTGACAGAGTGCTATTGAATAAAACCAGGACTTTACAGTCCTCCCCTCTTAGCAAGAATTTTTCTTAAAGGAAAAATTCATATAACCAGGGTTTAGTCAACACACAAAAAGAACTTGAGTTAATCTGCATATGTTGGCAAACAGACTGAACACAATTTAAGTTCAATTTAAAATTTAAATTTTTTGAAAAACCCTTAATTAGAGGACAACACAAGTACCCATAAGGAAAGTTCACAATATAGAATAAAATAGACACACGTTCTAATATTATATTTCAACATAAACAACTTGAACCTTCTTATGGAAATAATTTATGCAAATTCAGAACATTTCTAAACTTGTTATTTTAAACATTAAAACACAAACACATATGTTATAGTTGCATAACATTCTTAAATATTAACATTAAAATAAAATAGTAGAAATTCAATAAATAAAACTTTCTACTCAAAAGATGTTCACACTGTTTATACAGCTTACATTTCCGACAGATAAAACTTCCTCCCGAAAAAATGGCAAACACCACCGGGTTTCTCTTTTTGTTTTTCTTTTGAACGGGGGAGAATTTGACCTATATTCGTTAACTCCACTAACCGTTCCGCAGCTTCTAACTTAACCCCGGGAGATGATAATTTTACCATAACACAATTAGATAAATCTCCCTTTTTAACTAACTCTGGTTGTTTTATTGTGTTTTGGGGTAATTTATCGCTCAGGTTATTAAGTGTAGGATAATCCAAAGTTTGTGGTTCTTTACAGAACAACTCTGGTTTAGATTTTAAATTATCTACCCCCATAATGTGATTTTCGGTATCACACTGATCTAAATCTTCTAATTCTTTTAAATCGGAATGGCCCGCATTTCGTGTTACCTCCCTTTGATTATTTACCGCATAATCTATCAAATCGGGTCCATATTTTGGGTCGTCTTTAAAACCTTCTCCAGTTTTAAATTCACTTGACCCTACTACATCAACCATACGTTTTTCCTGCACATTTTTATCTACCATGTGCTTCTCTCGCACACTTTTCTTGGAATTTCTCCAACTCGTATGCATGCGATCGTCCTTCCTCAAATTAAATAATCACTTACAGACGCGAGGCGTTACTAACGCTTGACAATTCAATCCCGGCACTATCGCTGCCCTAATATAAATCCTGGGAGAGTTTTCCTTTCTCTCGTTCCATAAGGAAACTGGTACTTTCACCAAATCTGCTCTATGAATTTTTCCTATTGCGGGGACTAAATCTATCTGCTCTCCCGTTTTATATTCGTCTGGAATTAACTCACTTCTGAAAATGGTTAATTCCGTTCCGGAATCATTTATCCCATTAACTTTTTGTCCTAAAACATTCAGATCAATGACTGGTAAATGACTATTTTGAACGAGTTTTCCTTTCTTATCCCGAAAACCTCTAGAAGTTAACCCTTCTACGCGCATATAGCTCACTCTACCTTTTGGTATCGTCTCATCTTCTCCGACAGTATTTACCGATCCTGAATTTTTATTTTTATACAACTCTGAACAAAAACTCTTTAAATGTTTCTCCGAATTGCAAATGATGCACCTCCGGCTTACCTGTCTTTCGAATGCCCTATCGCGAGCAGTGGCTCCGCGTGTGTCTGACACACTTGTGAGAGGAGTATAATTTGACATCGTTTCTCTGTGCAATTCCTGATGCGGCGGACGCGGTTTTTCGAATTTTGTGTACTGACCCTTTTCCATCGACGCTCTGATACTTTCAAAATTGTCTAAGAGCTCGACTATTTCGGATTCAGTTTTAACTGACGGTCACTTATCCAAGAAGTGTTCTCTCATTTCTGGCTTAGCGCGTTTTTTAATTTGGTCCGCAATTAAAAGATCGATAAGTTGATCCATTGATTTTATTTCCAAACCTGCAAGCCATTCTTGCAAATAATTCCTTAACTCAAAACCGAAATCCTTCCATGTGTCATTCGGACATTTGACATGCTGTAAAAATTTAATCTTAAATGATTCTGGATTTAATTTATATCGTTTTAAAATAACTTTCTTAATATGGTCGTAATTCTCTGCTAAATATTCTGATTCACGAGCTATAATTGTAACAACATCAATCGGCAATAAACTAATTAAATGGGACACCCAATTTTCTTTATTAATTTTAGCCCTTTTAACCTGACGTTCAAAAAGAACTAAATACAAACTAATATCTGTTTGATTCGGATCAAACTCGGGAATTAGTTTTTTAAGGCTGGGTTCATTGTTTATGGGGCGGTTGATATTCGCTGATTGTTCGGAAGCAGAGGCACTTGATTCAATTTTCAATTTTTCTAACTGAAATTGATTATCCAGTTCTTTTTGCTTTAACTCCCTCTCCGCATTTTCTCTTTCACGTTCTAATTCCAAGCGTTTAATTTCTCTGTCTAAATTTTCCTTCCTAACTAATTCCTCACGTTCCAATTTCTCTTTTCGAATTCTAATCTGCTCCTCTTTATGTAATTCTTCCAGTTTCTCCTGGAGAATAGTATCATAAAGGGAACTTACGAAGTCCTCATCGTAATCTTCTAGGCTCGTAATTAAATTTTTTAACTTTAATGGGGCTTCATCGCCTTTTAAAGGTATTTGTAGTTCATGCGGCAATTTAATAATGTCTTCCTTTTTCCCTTTCCCAAGGAAAGACATATTCCCTCACTAATTATTCTCAATAAAATATGAATAAAAAATATTACAGAATATTACAATAAAAATTAATTTAACACTTAGCAAAATTAAAATTCCTATCAATAAAATAATTTTACTAAAACATATATTCCAAAAAAATTCGACATATACAAAAATCAGAAAAAATATCAGATATTTTATACACCATAATATATAAGGGAAACTTTCCTTAAAAGATATTGCGTGTACCTGTAATTAAATTTAAGTTCAAAAATTTATAATTTTTTCCTCAACATATATATATTTAAATATAAAAATAATTCTTTTCACACTCAAGAACTTTTTGAAATGAACTGACTTACCCCACTAGAAGCCTTTAGACACGAACGAATGGTAATCCAAATAGGCTGTAAACACTTCCACAAATGCACAATATCGCGCACAATTCACAGAATCACACTGCACTAGGGAACACACGAGCTCTTCTTTTCTCACAAAAATAGGTCATAGCATAATCCTTTTTTCACCACAGCTGACAAGAGTCAAGGGTCGGAAAACACCCTCACACTTCTTCACTCGTACACGAGCTAAGATCTTGAATTTCCTTGCTTCTGTCAACACTAAGAGAAGGGAAATCTTCGTTCAACACAGAGGGGTCCGAGAGATGAAATTCCGTCTTCGCAAGATGAAACTTTCTTCTCTTTTCCGTCTGCAGAAAAAAAAGGAACTTCGGACTTGCTTCCTAATAGACCTAGGAGCTTCTACTTCTCTTCATTCACTAAAGAAAATTTCTTCTAGAATTCTTTCATTAACTTCTTCTGAATAAAATAAAATAAATCCCAGTTCGATGACACCAGTTTACTTGCTGTACCGTCGTGAGACAGGAATGCAGGATGGTCCAGCGACAAAAAGCAATTTATTAAAGCAGCACGGCACAGCTACAAAAAATATTCAGAAGTTAAGATGGAGATATTGGGTTTCACAAATTAGGGCTTAAGTAAGCCCTGTCCGCAGTATTGTCAGTACCGCGCGTGGGTTACAGCTTAGAGTACTCTGTACTCTGTCCGGAGAGATTAGCTCCGCAACCTGCCCTAAACCTGGACAGACCTACGCCGGGAGCGTAGAAAAGGAAAGTCTTCACTTTCGAAGTTTTCAGCCGAGAGTCCCCGAAACGGCCTCAGGCCTTTAGGTATATGTAAGTCAGATTTCTTTGATATCCGGCGGCACTTGAAAAATGCTTGAAGAGTGTTTCAAGTATCGTAAGAATTATTATACCCAAAATGTCTAAAGCTAAGTTCTTGGCTTAAAATAAGTTTTCCAGTCTGACAGTTGGAGAGAGTTGAAGTGGAATATATTGCAAGTTTAATTGGGTTGTTAAAGATTTTATGATACACAAAATGTATCATTCTTGTAGCAAAAGAGGGATATTTAGGAGCCACACCTGCCTCTATTGACAGAGTGCTATTGAATAAAACCAGGACTTTACATTATCCTATCTATTATTTTGTTTTTAGTGATCTTAACATTATAGTAAGGAACATGGCCAAAAAATCTGGGGCTCGTCTTCGTAAATTAAGAAAACATCGAGAAGAAGAAAGAAAACAACTTGCAAAGGCTTGGCAGAAATGGGTAAATAAAAACCCACACACGGATATCAGCTGTGCTTCTCCAATTTCAGAAGAAAATAAACAAAACTTGGTCTCTAAGACTGAAAATGACATAGTCTCTAAGATTGAAAACGACGTAATCTCCAAGTTTGAAAACGACGTAATATCTAAGATTCAAAACGACGAAATCTCTGAGATCGAAAACGACGAAGTCTCTAAGGTTGAAAACGACGAAGTCTCTAAGGTTGAAAACTACGAAGTCTCTAAGGTTGAAAACTACGAAGTCTCCAAGATTGAGAACGACAAAGCCTCTAAGATTGAAAGAACTACTGATCAACCGGATAATGTATTAGAAACTGCCAAAGAAAATAATATTAATGCAAATATTATTTCAGCTGCCGTAAAAGATACTACTGATATTCCAAGAAATCAGCGGAGTGAAAAGAAATTGCTAACCTACTCTGATCCAGCTACATGGGAGCATCCATATAGTCGATCGCTCATTACTTTGCTGGTGAAAAAAGGCCCTGCACATGACGAAGATGCTGATTACACGAAATCTGCTGATGCAGAAGGACGAAAATTTTCCAAGATATGGTTCAAGAAAACTATGCCTAATGGAGAAATTATTAATCGTGACTGGCTTATGTATAGCCGAGTTAAAGGATCAGCATTTTGTTTTCCCTGCTTATTATTCGGCAATTACCGTGATCGTCCTCCAAAGTTAGCCGATCCAGATTGTGGGTTTTCTAAGTGGAAGAAATTAAATCCTAAAATTCCTGAGCATGAAAATGCTCTGGAACATAGGAATTCATACATTCGCTGGAAGGAACTTGAGAGGCGTTTAAAATCAAATCTTGTAATAGACAGCGAATTTGAAAAGAGTATATAAAGCGAAAAAAATAAATGGCGAAATATATTAACAGCAGTAATAAATGCCATCCTTCATTGCGCTGAAAACAATTTGGCATTAAGAGGAAAGTCAAATGATATAAATAAAAGAGATTGCGGAATTTTTCTGCAAAATATTAAACTAATTGCAAAATATGACAAAGATATTCGCAAGCATGTCGAGACCGCAACACAGCCAGGGAGGCACATATCGTATTTTTCGAATAATATTCAGAATGAAGTTATAAACCTTCTTGCTAATGAAGTAAGAAAAATTATTGTAGAGGAAATTCATAGGGCAAAGTATTTTTCAATTTCATTCGATTGCACCCCAGATACATCCCACAAAGAACAAATGACGCAAATTATAAGATACGCGAAGATAACCGAAAGTGGAAGTTGTTCAATCGAGGAAAGATTTCTTGATTTCATTGAATCAAAACAAAAAACAGGAGAAGGATTAGCGCAAGAAATTTTAGATAAGCTAATGGCCGATAACCTCGACATTCACAACTGCAGAGCTCAATGCTACGATAATGGTGCAAATATGTCTTCCAAATATAAAGGAGTGCAAGCTCGAATCGTCGAAGTAAATAAATTCGCTTATTTTTTACCATGTTCTGCACACTCTTTAAACTTAATTGGAGTTCACGCTGCTAGTGTATGTCCAAAAATGATGACATTTTTTGGAACTGTTCAAAATTTATTTGTTTTTTTCTCCTCTTCTACTGAAAGATGGGATATACTTATGCCCCATTTAACAGTTTCTTTAAAGAAACATTGTGATACTCGATGGTCATCAAAAAATCAAGCTATATCTGCAGTTTACAAACAATTGCCACAGATTTTAGAAGCTTTGGAAGGTCTTATAAAAACTAAAAAAAATCAGGAAACATACTCGGGAGCAAAATGTTTAATACAGCAAATAAAAAAATTTCATTTTATTTGCAGCCTAGTAGTTTGGCACAATATTTTAGATGAAATGGAAAAAGTGAATATTATTCTACAGAAAAAAACTATCAATATTTTGACTGCCAGCAAACTGATCGAAACACTGAGAAACACAATTCAGATAATAAGAGATGAAAAATTTAAAATTTTTGAACAAGAAAGCAAAGATCTGGCTATGTCGGTAAATGTACAGCCCTTATTTGAGCAAAGCAGAAAACGCAAAATTCGCAGACAATTTGATTACGAAGCTCCTGATGAAAGTGGCAATTTAAATGAAAGTGAAGGATTTCGTGTTGCATACATGGAGGCTATTGACACAATTATCGAGCAACTGAACTGGAGGTTCAAGACTCTGCGAAATGTATCACAAGATTTTGAGTTTTTGACTGGTGCCAATATAAAATCTCTTTCCGAAAATACCTTAATTAAATATTGCAAGGATCTTGGAAATAAATATATTGCTGACTTAAATGAATCTGAATTATTAAGCGAGGTTTTAAGTGCAAAAACATTATTTCCGCCATTGGATGAGAACTTCCATAAAATGGATCATTTAGAAATTCTTCAACTGCTCCATACTTTTGATTTAACAGGAATTTACAAAAACATGGAGACAGCGTACAGGATTTTCCTAAGCATTCCAGTTACCACCGCGTCAACAGAAAGGTCTTTCAGCAAACTGAAAGTAATAAAAAATTACTTAAGATCTACTATGGGTCAAGAGAGATTAAGTAACCTGAGTTTGCTTTCTATTGAATTTAGTGTGACGCAATCTTTGGATATAGAAAGAATTATAGACGATTTTGCTACCCTAAAAGCAAGAAAAGTAAAATTGAAGTAAATGAATCTATCTGATATATTATTTTATTTTATGTTAATTAAAACATTGTATCCATTATCTTACTTAATTACTGTACTGAAATTAAAATATATTTTCATCTTTTATATTATGTTCTGTGGTTTTTTTTTTTTTTTTTTTTTTTTTTTTTTTTTTTTTTCAGATCTTGTTGGTTAAAACATTGAAAGGTACACTTGTTTCTAACCTGATTGTTAGCGATTTTTACTTTGCCAGCTTTCCCATTTTCTCTAACTCAAAATAACAACTAAAAATGACTAGAAAAAATATAGAGAAAGAGTGAGAAAAATCTGTCCAAAATATCGCGATCTCTCTAACAACTAATTGCAATTTTCTCTTATGTTATTTAATTCTTTGGAGTTTCTGAATTATTATAAAATGACATGTTTTAACATTCCAAAATAAACGCAAAATATTTATTCAGTAGATTTTATTTATGTTTCTGCACTTTATCAATTTTATAGTACCTGTCACAAAGAAAAAGTTTAGGGGGGGGGGGGCGCCAAATTGAAACTTCGCCCCGGGCGCAGTTTTCTCTTCGCACGGCCCTGCTCTTGGTCGTTTATTTTGAAGAAGTTTCCTTTTTTTTTCAATTCGCCAAAAAGAATAAATTATTTGTAAAATGCCTTAAATTAAGATTCAAGGTGTAATAAGCAACTCAAAAAACCTCTTGAATCTAGTTATAAAGCTGTTCTCAAATACATACTTGCTGCTTTCTAATACAATCAAAGAATTTATGATTATTTGTATAATTTACGAAATTTGCAGAAATTTTTATTTGGATATCAAGAAACCCCAATACATTTTTTTTCTATAAAGACAAATTACCTTTCATAAAATAGTTTCAAAGTCGATTTTCAATCAATTATAACTCAATATGTAATAAATTTATCAATAACTGAAATCCACTGTTTGATTCCAAATCATTTGCATAGTTTGGGTCCTAATTTTATGCTTTTAATAAGATAAATAACTGTCCGTCAACAATATTGAAAGATTTTAAATTATTGAGCGTTATTTTTTAAAATCAGCATCCATGGTTCAGCATTAAGAACTGTATTTTAATTCAAAAACGATAAAAAAAAACAATTTTGCCTTTATTTCGATTCGTTATATAAATATAGTTAAACAAAAAGATGTTTACGAAATCTTTTTAACAGGAAAAGGTAAGCACGAAGATACGCAGGAGAAAGATGGATTGGTGTTTTGGTGATTTGAAACATTATACTTATTGAGTAGGGTTACTCCCTAATGACATTCACTAATGGATTTCTGGTTTTGGGGGAGATTTGAAATAGTTAAGTTTGCAGGAGAAACAAAATGGCCGGCTTGGTATTTTTTTTATCCTAAAGTACATCGAAGACGACTTCAGGTCCCTTCCTAACGGAAGTACTTGATCGATCACTTGATTGACATTGATGGATCTAAATTCGGCAGGTTAGGAAAACATGATAATCCACTATCCTTACACAAAAGATTGTTTTGTATAGTGCTGCCATCTTCTGAGTATTTTGCAGACTATAAGATACTCCTATACCGATTTTTTAATTTGCAGGAAAATTCAGCGTATTGTTCAGCTGTTATAAAATGGATCAACACCCTCATATTTTTATTGGGGCCCTACGGCCCTTTTTTGATTTAGCATTTCTTTTTTGCATTTCCTTAAAATATTAATATAACGAATAATTTATACCCTATGATTAAATTTAACTAATTGAAGATCTAACGCGCTTTGAGTCTTGCACTCTTCTCCCCGGACCAATACCCTCTTATTTATACTGGACCCTAGGGCCCTGATTTAAGCATTTTCCCCTAATTTTTGCGCATTTCTTTAAAATTTTATTCTAATCATTAATTGATACTCTATGCTTAATTTTGAATAATTGAAGATCTGAAGTGCTAAAAACTTAGATTTTTTAACAAGTTTTCATGTTAGGGCCCTTATCAGTTAAACGTCTTTGGGCCCTTTGTTATAGGCCCCTTAAAAACGGTCCAATTCACTAGCTTCATTTTTTAAACAATTTCTTAAGTCCTCATGCTACTACATGAATGACAAAAAAATTCCCCAGACTTCAACTACTACCGATTTTGAATATTAATCTGCTTCTTGGTGTCTTTGTTGCAGCTTCTTTAAAAACTATCCGATTCTATTAAAATTTTCTTTAACACAGTTTCAGCGTCTTCCAGCTACTTTAAAACTATAAAAAGATTTTCTTATACCGAACTACATTCCAGTTAAGACCCTGGCCCCCAGGACCCGGTCTTTCTTTATACCTCAGCGACCACTTTTTCAAACATTAATCTCCTTTTTCAGCATCAACTTACGTTTACAAACTACAGCCGTAAATTAAAAATCGCGTTACTTTAAAGATAACTTTAGATAAGGGATTTCCACCGTTTATTAAATATCGTGTTAATGTTAAAAGTAATTCGTGAAATTTATAAGGGAAGGGGGCATTTTCCACAGCTTGGGGGCGTATTCTTTCCTCGGATTCTAAGGGCCCAATTTCAACGAGATTTGGTTCATTGAACTTAGATTACAATTCGGCTACTATCTGTATTATTAAATTTTACCTTACACTTCAATTACCAACATTTTCTAACATTAATGATGCATTCTTTTTTAAATTACTACGAGATTTGGCTCACTCAACTTGGTTTTCGATTGTCTCCGGCACGTGCGGAGCACTTCAGATACATGTTGGTGTTGCCCTAGGTAACGGGACCCAGGTTACAGGTTCGTTCGGAAAGAAGTTTGTTGGGAACACTCTAGAAGATGCGGAAGGCAATGCGGGCCTCCGAAATTAAATTAATTTAAAAGAATTTCAAATGATATAAAATCATACAAACTTCAGTTTTGTTTAAGGTTATTATTTACGGACCCCGGGCTGGTCTGCTAGTTTATATATAAAAGTGTTGGGTACTACCACAGACTTCTCTTATTATCTTCACTCTGAGGCTAATACTATGTTCACACTGGATACCTTAAGATATCTCAAGCCGCCGAACTCTCTCAGTGAGTTTCGGCTAGATACAGGAACGACCACTCTCTCTCGTTGGCTATGAAGCTTCGCTGTTACTGATTGGCTGTTGCGGCCGTTTCTATTTTAAACGCATACGTATGCTTTACTTTTGATCAGATCACAGACACAGTGACGCTACTGAGATATCTTAAGGGAAGTTTCTCGATGTGAACAGGCATCCGATTCCCGGAGGGTACCACTTCAAAACTGGCGGTCTAAGATATCTTAAGTTTCTAGTGTGAACAGGGTATAATACAAAGCTGCTGAGTATTTAGCTCCCAAGTTCACTGTAACTGTATGTTTAAAATAAACATCGCCCATAGTTGAAAATTTCGTTCTTTCTTTTTAACCCTTAACTGGAAACGTGCCGTCTGTGAGACGGTTGCGTTTACATATCTGTCCTTAATATTTTCTCTCTCCGACATTCAAAACGTATTTTTATGCTGTTATATTAAAAAATTGGTCCTGTTAATGCATTACTATTAAAGATTAAATGGTTAAATTCACAATTTGGTAAATTATTAAGTGTTCTTTTGTACACGGGATTTTCACGTTTCCGGTTAAGGGTTAAATATATATATACAGAGAGCTAATATATTATCCAAAATAGGAATGGTGTGTAATATTCCTTGCTTTACTAACGTATTGAATCCTGTAATTCATTGTATCCCAAACACTTCTTACTGTCTTTAATTTCTTCTATCTACCCTATATATATAAAATCCTAATAAAACGATTTTATGAGGGATTAAGTTTCACAGCTATTTTTCCTAATATATAGAACATTTGGCGAGGAAATTAACACCAATTATCCATATTGATCCACATAGGTTACAAAAGTGTTATTAGAATTTAAAAAAATGAATTCGTTTTTGAAATATTAATTTTTTTTTAATTTTAATGACGTTTCTGTAATGATGGCAAATAAATTACTCCATCTTTGGAAAAAAAAGAAGAAAAAGGAAAAGACAGGGATTATTAGATTTCTTTTTTCTTTCGTCATTGTCAAATGGAAATTGAAATTATCTTTTATTTCAATCAACTGTGAAGACAATATTGTGATTAAAATGTGTTTTCAGGAAAATTTGAAAACATAAAACTGTTTTCACATTTCGATCGTCAGGAATCAGTTTATTTTAAAAACCAAAAATCGTCTGTCATCTTCAACTTTGACATAAATTCCATAAGATAAAAAAATAATAATAATACATTTTTGTGGAAAAAAGAGAGAAAAGTGAAAACGAAAGGGGTTATTAGATTTCTTTTTTGTCGTTATTTTCAGATTGAAAATGAAAAATGAAATTATTAAAAACAAAAAGAAAATTTAAAAATAAGAATTAAACGATCACGTGTTAAAAGCAGAAAATAGGGGAAATTATGTCAAAATATTTACACGTAAATATTAAAAAAGCACGAAAACTTTAAAATAATAAAATTATTACACGCAAAACGCAATTAAAGGGTGATAATTATGTCATATGTAAAATGCCCAAATATCAAATATCGTCATATTTAATGTGCCTAAAATAATTAAATTATTACACGTGAAAAATTTTTAATGGTGAATATTAAGTCACATCTAAAAAGTTTATGCGGTTGTCACATTTTACTTAAGGTAATTGATTAGTCGTGGTTGTTCTTGTCTAAGTTTACAAATAATGTTTGGATATAAACTGAATTTTTAAATCTGAAAGCAGATCTGATGGATCTAAAGCATCCATACGATCAAATCATTAAAAACATTCGCGAAGTTTTCAAATGCTTAATTGATTGATGTGACCTGTTTATTAGCAATTTACTACTATTTCGTGAAGAGGCGGATTCATAGAGGTTTTGATGATGAGAGAGAAACATTATTTAATAATGATAATTAATAATTACATAAAAAATTGTGCATCTTTTAAGTAGATGGGATCCAGTACGAAAGGGACATTTTGATACGGCTACAGATTTTGAAAGTATCTCGAATGACATTCAAAATTACCTTACTTCTACTGATTAATGACGCTATTCTACAACAATTTCAACATCCATGTTAATATTAAAGAAATAAAATGAAATTTGCTTAACTTTTGTTTTCTTATGAAAATTAATTAAAAAAAATCTTTTAATGAACAGAACATTATTAATAGGCTATGCTGACCAAAATTCAAGGGCGGCCTCAAATTTGTGGACCATAGTTCCTCACTCAGCTTCCACAGTTTTTGATTTTAAACACTTATAACATCATAATAAAGCCATAGAATTAGTGAGGCTAAAAAAGTTAAAGATTAAAAATTTATAAACTTTAAAATTATGACAACTTTTAAAAAGTTCTGTTATAAAATTTGACCATTCTATTATAGGGAGAGGAGAGGGGAGGGGAACTGCAAGGTTGTGAACTAGCGATGACCATCACAAAATGTCACGCCTCGCCACTGACTATATTTCTTTATCCTTCCAAAACATGGTTTTCGTAACAGGAATACATGCCTATGTTCACTCAGATAAAACTCAAAATATTCGGAAAAAGCGTCACGTGACCTGATCAGCCCGGTCAGCATTCAATCAACCGCACACAAACTCCGCGCGTGCGGCCCAGAAAAATTATGTGGGCGATTTGATTACGTGATTGTGAGTTTTGTGCTTATGTTTCATTGGTTATGCTTTGTTTGGTAGGTTGATTGATACAATTTAATAATTCAATTGGAGATCTAAATATTTTAACTTTTTAACAATTTTCTTTTAAAAATGATTGATCAGTTGCTTTATATTTTTCTTGATAGATAGAATGCAGTTAATAAACCAAGATTGTGATATCAACATATTACGAGGTTTTGAAATTTGCACTGTTAGTTAGACAATTTTTTGAGAGAAAGTTTTAGTATATATATTTCTTATTTTATGATTGCATATTTTAATACCGTGTGGATAACAGACCAAAATACAGTGAAACCTCCCTGTGCGGCCACCTCCCTGAACGACCATTTTTTTTCATGGAACGAAATTTATTCCCATAGGCTCAATACTAATTTTATCTCCATTTAGAGACCATCCCAGTTGAACTCCCTCCTTGAGCGACCGATTTCTTTGAAGAAAATGAAACCATTTTCGTTTTTTCCTGGTCGCTCGAAGAAGGTTTTATTAGAAAAATAATTCCGGAGAGCGCATTATTCATCACACTTCTAAACTAAGTTTAGATTCTTTTTTATTCCGGTAACTTTTAAGTGTTTAAACCTCTTTGTGCCTTTTTAGGCAATGAATTTAACTCTGATGACAAAGAATGGCAGTCAATAAACTCCCCTGCCCTATTCTGTCAGGAAACTCTCAAAGAAATAGATAAATTAATGAAATCGTCATTATTTGTTCCCGTCCAAAAAAATTGCATTTATATACTGAATTTCGAAAGGACTTGGAAATAAAAGTTATAAAAGAAAAAACCGCAGAATCAAAGAAAATGCCAATGTATTCCTTTTTTAAACTTTGAAGTAATTAACTTTTGCTTTGATACTTAAATTTTAATATTTTTCCTAATGTGAAAAATAAATTTTAGTAACATTAATTGTCACCTTTTTTCAACAATTAAAGTCTAGATTTAAACATGACCTCCATTAAGAGACCACTTCTCGGAGCGACCAATTTTTATTGGAACAGAACGCGGTCGCTTTAGGGAGGTTTTACTGTACATCATAAAACATGAGAAACAAATAACACTCAAAATCACGTTATTATAAGCAAAATACTTACTTATATTTTCAGTAGAAAATTTATAAGCATTCTAATCATATTTTATTCATACTACAAAACTACAGTCGTGGCCATAAGTTTAGGACCACCACTGAAATTTAAGATCCAGACAATAAATTGCGTCTGCGACATTTAATACTCAAAATTCAAACGTAAAGCGAATACACTAACTCCACTGTCAGACGGAATGACGCCATCTGACTCAATCGATTTGATTTATGACGTTATCAGTTGTTTTAATTTAAAAAACGCTAGTTTCTGCACGTTGGTCCTAAACTTTTGGCCACGACTGTATAGACGGCAAACCCCATTTATTTTATCTCTTTAAAAAATATGTGTGCAGATATTTTTAGGTAAAATAATGTACATCTATTACATTTTATTTTTATAATATTTTCATGTTGATTTTAACACATTAAAATATGACTTGCATCCTAATCTCGATAAAAATTCACTCCTAAAGTACTAAAAAAAATAATAACCTTTTCTGAAATATGAAAAAAAATATCTGTTATGATTAAAATTTGAGTTGCCACCATTAGAAAAATGTATTTAAAATTATAAAAAAATTAATATTTCGAAAACTAATTCGAATTTAAAAATTCTAATACCAGTTTTGAGATCTGCGGATCAATACGGAATTTTGGTGTTAATTTCATCGCAAAGTATTCCATATTTTAGGAGAAATCGCCATGAAACATGATCAGTTGTTTAATCAGTCGTTTCAAAGAATCGTTTCATTAGGATTTTATATATGTAGGGTAGATTTGATTTACAGTGTGCACCCTGTAAATTAATTTCTCCATCTAACATTTATTATAATCACAAAGTAAAGTCTGTTTAAGATTAAAACTAAGAGCTAAGTGCAATTTGCAAGTGCATAACTTTTCTGCAATGAGGACTTGGCCTAGTCTCGCTGCGGCCAGAGCCCCCAGACATGAATGAAATGCTATTAGTACGATTACAAAAAACTCAAAATATACAAATCGAAATTTGTGTGTAACAGAAAACTGTGTTTTACTAAAAAACTATGTGACCTTGGGTCAATGCTATAATTCTCCTGAAAGGTTTAGAGTAACGTCTACTACCTCTAATTTTTTCATAATTTTAGTTTCAGTAGATTCGGAAATAGGTGTGTGTGTGTGGGGGGGGGGGGGGGCATATTTTTGCATCCATTTTCGACAATATATCTGAAAATATAATACCTAAAATTAAAAGAAATGTATTTTTGAGTTCAGCGTTACGAAGGTTTTTACACGATATACAAAGACTAGAGAACAGGAATTCTGCTTTTTCAGAATTTAGTGTCGCCCCAAGCATTTTCATTACTTCATTTTCTTCTGATGGACTGGTGTCTTCTATTATTATGAAACAGCCATTATAGATGAAGTGTTAGGTGAAGATGAAAGAGCAGCCGTAAAAAGCTAGAACTCTGATTTTCTGGTCAGAATGGGGAGAAAAAATTATGGCATTTTGGCCATAATTTTTTTTTTACGGCTGCTCTTTCATCTTCACCTAACACTTCATTTATAACGGCTGTTTCATAATAATAGAAGCCACCAGTCCATCAGAAGAAAATACTCGGTTAAGCTGGACTCTACTGCAGTACAAAACATATTTCAATTTTAATACTTAAAGCACACGTTTTATTTTATGTAAAATGACGTCATTCGCACCCGCTTAAGAATTCCACATCTACGATCTACTCTTAAACATCTACAGTAAAGCATGCATAGCACATCACTATCTCGAAATAATGCACAAATGCAGCAAAAAAGATTCCGTCATTCAAGAAAATCGAAAAAAAGGCTATCTAATGATTCATAGATACTTAAAATTAAATATAGTATATAATAGCTCCATTGTTTTAACAGAAATCATTCGTTTATATTTTTTTCAAAATAGCACGTATTTTAATTACATTTTCTTTCGGTTGTTATGAGAAAATGGCAACAAGAATATATAATTACTATTTTAAAACTATTTTTCCCTTACTTTCTACAGAAATGGAGTACTTCCGTTGCCAATATTAAGCAAATGGCTCCAAAAACTACAAAAAAATTAATATTTCAAAAATAAATGGAGATGCAGTTTTCAAACAAAATGCATTTAAAAGAACTTTTTTTTTCCCAATACGACTGTATAAAAATTGAAAATGTGCGATGCTTAGAAGTTTAAAAATTTGCTAAAGAGTATTTAATCGTAATGCTTTGTTTTACGTCTAACTTCTATAAGGTAACGTTATTTTTTGGACACAAAATAAGCTGGGAGAAAAAAATAGCATACCGTACCGGAGGCTAAAAAAAAAAAAAAAATGAAAACATCAAGAAATTAGTCTACGCTCAAACGGATATTTTCGCACAATTCTTATTTTTCCATTTGCTTAATATATGTATATATGTAATAATAAAAATTTTCGTCCCTTTTTCTTAGTAAAACTATTCCAAATTCTTAATATTTTTCCTTTTTTACCTATCTTAAATAATATATTAATATCTTTTGTCTTTTATTTCATGCATTTAAAGTTGCGTATTCTTTTATTATTCTAAAAACCTTAATACATTCGTCTAATTGGGTATACTTAGAAATTAACCAAAAAATTTATGCTGGCCGGAAACTTTTGACCGCCACTGTACATTAATAATGATAGCATGACACGTTTTTCTTTTGAAAATGCAATATTTAGCAATTATAGTTCGTTTACGGGGACATTCAAAGTCCCTTTACATTATGATCCCCAATGAAAAAGTACTTTTGTGTGTATTTCATATACTGTCATTTTACAAACATAATGAAATTGGCATAAATATTTGTCAGCACTAAAACATGCTTTCCGAAGAATACGGTGGGCAAAGAATTTTCCATTCATTTATTTTAACACTAAAGAATTCCATTACATAAATCTCTGTGGAAAAAAACCTTTGCGGGGTATCTTAAGTAAGCTATTATAATTCAGACGTAAGAAAATCGATATACTTTAATGAAGTTTACGGCAAGATACCATCTGTAAAATATGATGTGCATAGCATTTATCGTTCATTTACAGGGACTCAAAGTTGAATCGGAATCACTAATATATATTACCGATAATTGCCAAAAGTTCACTTTCCGTTATACTATCCATTTTTAAGTTTTACTAAATGTTTGCATACTGCGTAATGAGTGTATATTCTATCAATCATATACAGAATACGTAACACAAAAAAATTCTTAAGCATTTGTGAGTATTGGCGTGAATCGCTTGCTAATTATATTTACTAATTTCTAATTTCTGGAAATGTGTTTTTATTAAGAAAAGTTTTCAACGAGATAAATCATATTCAGTGTTGAAGTAGTATACTTGAGGTTTACACCTACATGAAAAGTGTCCAAACCAGGACTCTAACCTGGATACCTCGGCTTGCCGTGGAAAAGCTCTACCATATGAGCTATTCTGACGGTACCTGAGTGACATAATTCACTCTTATTTGTTGGACATGGGTGTGAAATACAGTCTCCGTGTCTAAAGGATTTTCCGTGTCATCACGCACTTTCATCATGTCAATGCTAAAGTTATAGCTCGGATGAATGAAACTAGCGCTGCAGTTTTCTGCCATGTCCAACAAATAAGAGTGAATTGTGTCAGACAGTAACCGTCTGGATAGGTCAAATGGCAGTGTCTGGTCTGGAAATTTTTCAGTCTATTGGAATAAACCTCAACTATGCTATTTCAAATTTGAAACTAGTTTTATTAGTTTGAAGCGATTTTGTAACAGTTACAACATTAGCAACAGTAAGCTACCGCGCAAGTTATAGTTTAGTAAAACTTACGTTTATAGCAAGTTCTTACATCTTTCACGCAATAAGTATTCATATCTAATTATATATAATTATTAAAATATTTTCCATGCAGAATATGAGATATTAAAGTTTAGTTTTGAGTGAATTGTTGTTATTTATTCCTCAGGCTGGTTATTTAATTTTAAAATCCAGAATGACTTGCAATACCACATATCTTCTAATAATAATAATGACATAATTATTAACTATATATCTGTATATATTTATTAACTATATATTTTAATAATAATGAATATTACTATGTACTTTATACGCTAAATATTGTTAGAATATGTGGTATTATCTAGTGTTTGTTTTTTCATTATGTGTAGTTTTTCTGACATAATTCTCAAATCGATAATGTATTTAATATAGTAATTTTAATATACTATTCTACTGGATAAAGACTCAAATTATATTGTTTCTAAGGAGATAAATAAAATAGAACTATATGAACTATAATAGAAAATTATTAGAGACGAGATAACTTGTCTTCAAAAGTTGTAATATCTCTCTATTGTATTCTACTAGGTATTTCTTTTAACAATTAAATATCATGAATCTTTTTTATATATTTCTGTAACTATTATAAAGAGAATTTCTAAAAGATAATTGAACATTAATATTTAAAATTTTTAATTTTAAAGGAATGTAAACAAAACCTATTAATTAAAAGAAACTTACGTAAGTGTAATTGAAACTAATTAAAGTGAAAACCATTTTTATGTTAACTTCAGCAAAACTGCATGATTGCATATGTGCAGCAAATGTCATTAACGAATTATTAAAATTTTTGTTTAATTATTGAGATTTATGAATTTTACATTATTTTATATTTTTGTAATTCGATGTATCGCATTTTTAATTAAAAGTAAAGAGTATAAAGATATAATTAAATGTATGAAAATCAATAACTTAATTTATTTTTAACTAATCATTTAATTCACTTCAGATTTCTAATTTTTTTCTTCCTTTTGTTTCCTCATTTTGCATGGGCAATAATAATGTAAAGAAAATTATTAACAATTCGCCTTTAACAGATTGCTGAAATATTTTAATAATGAACTTTTTTACATAATGTAATTTAGTGTTCGAATTGGGATTTTTTTTCTCGTAACTTTCAAAATTGAACTATGATCGCAACATGATGATATCTGTTTAGAACAAACGTAACACTTTTAGAAACAATGCTCTCAAAACATGCATTTTTTTTTCGTATAATAAATTACAAAGTTAAATAAATTTATAAAAGCAAACCGTGTATTCCTATGATGATACAAATAATAAATTTTGTGTTGTACAATTTATTCCGCCCTGTAACTAAAGCATTAGTACAATTAAAATAACATGTTATAAAATTCATTTAATACATCGATTCGTTGTAATACAGTTTAGAATGAGTTATAGATACATTACCTTATCTTGTTCCAAAAGCATTATTGGTTACAGAAAACAAAAATATTTTAAAAGGATGATTTCTTTTGCCTTTGCATCTTTTTAGCTTTCTTAGCGTTGTGGGGGGGGGGGGGGGGGGATTTTTCAATTCGGAAATATTTCTATATTTCTATTGTAAGAACATTTTATTTGTACATTTCCTACTTCTACAAAATACTAAGAAAAGTATTTAAAATAAAAGATTTGAGTGGGGTTATAAATATTGCACGAAATCCCTATAAATTAATATTTAGTTAGTCCTTCTAAATCCTCCAATCCTTCTAACATTTATTAAATAATTACGTAAATCTTCTAATGAAGTTTAAGCAATTCACGAAAGATACTTTAGAAAATAAAATTTTCATGAATTCTTAATTCAGTAGATAAAGGGTTAAAGGATACATGTAAACTTTTTTACAAGATATGTGTATGAGTTTTGCTATTTCATATTAGGTTTTTAATAAATTGTCTTTAGGATTTTTCATTTCATGGAGGGGGGGGGGGGTGGAATTAATAAATGTAATTCTCGAAGTAAAAATCACTCTCAAAGTCTCATTAATTTTGCTTTTACGTTTATTAAAGTAATATTTTTATAAATCGTGAACACAAATTAACAATATACCTTTTATGCACGCTACAATAAAAAAAAAAAGTTATGAAATCGGCAAGTGGTTCATAAGTTATATCGAAAATTAAATGAGTTTAAAATATTAAAATTTGATTTTCTTTTAACCTTCCAAATATATATATAATTTTTAATCTCATAATTAATTTTTATAGGAAGACACAGGGAAACAGTCCATTAAAAAAATGACTTTAAATAAAGAAAATGAAATTTTTCACCACGGACTCCATGAAATAATGTAAGTAAATATGAATATATTCGTATAAAATAATTTGAGGACTAATAATGGAAAACGCTGCAAGTACCCAAAAATCGGATTTTTTTCTTCTTTTTACGAAAAAATGTTTTAAATGCAAGGCTTAACTAATTCGAGGACCCTTGAAGTGCCAATCCTAGTATAAATAGTTCAAAAAAGAGTGGAAATATGTCACTGGTTGAAAGTGCCACACAAAGTAAAGTGGAGAATGCTGAATGTGCCACACGGAGTGAAGTGGAGTATGCTAAAAATGACAGTGATAAGATGCTCGACAACTGGTGTACATTTAACAACTGGATCATGTTGTTATTGTTTACATCAATGGGATATATTTAAGCAAGGTGAAAAATATTAAATAAATAAATAAAAGAAATGTTTACAAATGATATTATTAGGATTTTAAACGCTAAACGAAAAGAAGCTAGGTATATACATTTTAAAGTGTTGAAGTAAGAACCCAAAAGGAGCGAAGCGTTAAAAAACTGTAAGTACCAAGAGCCCAAAAGGAGTGAAACGGAAAACTCTGTAAGTACCAGAAGTAAGAGTTTTTTTTTTTTTTTTTTAATCGTTCAATTGAAAAATTTTCTCTTCTGGAATTTCAGTGTTTGCCATTAGTCATCAATTATTGTTCAGTACTTCATTTTTTTTTTCTAGTACGTAAGGTATCCGAACACCTTTAAAACGCAATTTTAGATCAAAATATCGATTTTTCATTTTTGCAATAATATTAAAATTGAATCTCTTATCTATAGAAATCTGCTTAAATTTTGTTTGTATCTAAAATAGAACCCGAGTTACAGCCATTTAAAATTACATCTATTACAGCTTTTGAATGGTGTTTAAAAGTTATTTTCAGCTTTTTCTCAAAATGAAGTTTTTCAGATTTTTATTATACGCAAAACATCCTAAAACAAAAATTATGCACGAAATGGGACGAAATTTTCTGTACTTCTTTTACAAATGTCTCTTGAGGGAGTAGACTACATTCATGATAATATATTGAATAGTTTTATATTTACACTGGTATAAATGACAAACTTGAGACAAATTTTGCGAATTTTTCATTACATTAGTACTATAACTGCCATATCATCTGAGATAGAGATGCGACTATAATGTGTGTAGTCTAAGTCCTCGAGAAAGTTAATCTGTTTATTATGCAATTTACGAAATATCAATACATTGTTTTATTTTTTAGTTATCACGTTTTGCGAAAATGTCAGTTTTTGACATAATTTTGACTATTTTTCTCTTTAAAAAATTATTTCTGGGTAATTGCTAAACTTTTTATATTTTTTTCAAAGTTTTAAAGTAAATGTCATTATAAAAAAATGGATAACAAGAGAAAATTTCAAAAATTTCAAAAAATCACTTCCAAAGGTGTGCGGATACCGTAAGCGCAGAACTTTCTGTTGATAAGTTTAAATAGGAAGTATTTTCTAAAGGGTTATTTGGGTCAAATATCAGACACCCCAAAAAATATGTGACTAATCTGAGACATGCAAAATAAGTACCGAATTTTTAATGATAAAATTGTCTATTTGATTATTTTATGAGCAATTTATCGTGTTATTTATGTCTGTTAATAATAAACACATAATTTAAGGGAAAATATCCCCAAAAATATACATTACATAATCTTACTTATATTATCAGAAATTTTTTCTGTCAGATTTCAAAACTTTTGTTGTACAACACATAGATTTTAAGTAGATGATTCTAATTGGCATTTATTTACTAATGAATGTCAAGTCTTATTTATCCTTTGAACTTTGGAATATGGTTAAATTGATCTGAGTTATAAACCAATAAATGCAGGGAGCTAATGTGAGGCAGTGTACAGAACTTATAAGAGACAGTGTTTGGGACTAATATGAGAGAGTACTTGGAGCTGTGACAATACTATTCTCTCATATAACTTGAAACGTTAATCTCAATTAAAAACAGAAAGCTTTAATCCTTTATCTACGGCATTATGATCTACTGCAATTTTTTTTCATGTAATATTATTTTTCCAGTTACTGCAATGAAAATTAAGGGATAAACATAAAAAAAATATTCACCCGTGAGAAATTTAATTATTTAGAGGTAATTAATTAAAGTGCTACTTTAAAGTACCGACTAAAATATCATAACAAGGCACCAGAAAATCTTTTACATTTAATAAGTATGTGAAATATAGGCTTTTTCTTATTTACAAATAAATCATTTGGCAAATTCCGGTGACAATCATTTATTTCAACACTTAAAAATTGAAAATGCTTTGCTTCTAAAAGGGTTAAAAAACTATTTTTTTTTTTAAGATTTCGATCTTGTTAGCAGTCCTTTAGTTATGCGACATCAATATTCCAGGGACAACATGTTATTTCGCACCTCCACATATGCAATATATGAAATTACATATGCCATTTCTAGCATAGCAAAAACGAGCCGGTGCCACAACTTTTTCGATTTCCTATAAAAAATAACAATGGAACAGAAAAGAAATACCAGGGAAATCATTACTAGACTGCATTTTAGTAATTACATTTTAAATCAGATAAAAACGATGGATAACTACACAGACGAAAAGTAAACAAGAAGTTTTTTTCCAACACCCAGTGTACTGACTGTACTTATAAGTACCACCGAGTAATTCAACAGTTAAATTAAACACATACACCGTTCACTTAAAATAGCTAGTCATATTGTATTCTAAGATCATAATGAACACATAAAAAAATCCAACACTTATCTTATATCCTTTACTGTGTTTGCAGCTATGAAAAGGCGAGCGTGTCAAACTATGCAAAATTTCGGCACAAAACACATCGACTGCTTCAAAGATAGCCTCATTCCTCTCTAAAATAATAAACCTAGAACTATTGCTGCCATGTATTCGGATAAAGTGGAGTTAAAAGAGCGTTTTTTGCAAAGTACCATTAGAATATTAGTAATATTCACTATGGTATAAAAGTTTAAAGTGAGTGGTACGTATAAGTACCGTCAGTAGATAAAGGGTTAATCTTTAGTTGTATTTTTGTTTTAATATGCCAGATATTTTTTTTTTTTCAAGTTAAATGGTAAATTCTTTTATGTCTGTCAAAGATTTTTTAATCAATTAATATGAAATTCTAGCTAGTTGATTTAACCGCTCGTTTTTACACAGGAATGGGCTGTGACGGAACAGATATCCACGTATTCATTTTCCCTTTCATATCATTCATATTGTATGATAAATATATTGCCAGTTATAGAAATACATTTGTAACATTTCTTCAACCGCGACTACTGTATCAAATAGAGCTGCCTTTCCCTGAAACGACATCCAAACACAGGAAAATTACTTACACTTTTCCTGGCTTAGTAAGTATAAATGGTAAATAAACTAGTCGGATATGCCAATCCCAAAACTTTCTTCTATCTCATACATGTTAATACTTCAAAATTCTCTAGTACCGAGCCAAAATTAAATGGCAATCTATGCCCATCATGAAGATTCTAAGAACATGAAATTCTGATTATTAGTTCTTGAGATAGAACTATCGCTAAAATCATGTAAATCACGCAAAATGCAGCATATCAGCGCCACCGGATAGGTGGATTTACACCAAAATCTAATAATCAACAACTTATGTTAACGTCTAACTGAACCTGAAGTTTGATGAAAATCCGTTCCTTAGTTTTTAAGATAGAGCTATTGCGGAAATCATAAAAAAATCCACATAGCAGCGCCACCAATTGAGCGATTTACACCAAAAACTAATTAGCACCAGTTTATATTAGGGACTAACTGAATCTGTAGCTTGATGAAAATTCATGCATATGTTCTTGAGATACAGCTATTGTGGAAATCGTGAAAAATACAGCACAGCGACACCACCTATTGAGCGATTTAAACCAAAAATTAAAAAGCATTAATTTATATCAGAGACTATTCAAATCTGAAATTGGATGAAAATTCTTTTTTTTTTTTTTTGAGTTAGAGCTATTGTGATAATCATGAATAATGCAGCAGAGCAGTACCACCTGTTGGGCGATTTTCACCAAAAGTAATCAGCAGCTAATTATATTCTGGACTAACTGTATCTGAAGTTTTAGGAAAATCCGAGCAGTAGTTCTTGAGATATAGCTATTGATGAAGTTGAGAAAATGCCGCATAGCAGCGCCACCTGTTTGGCGATTTTCACCAAAAACTAATCAGGACCAATTTATATTAAGGTCTAACTGAAACTAAAGTTTTGTGAAATTCCGTGCATTAGTTCTTGAGATAGAGCGCCCACAAAATTTTTGTCACATTCAGACTCACAGAGTGACAGAGTGACAGACAGACATTTTCTAAAAACCATCAAATCGTGTTCTTGACATTCTAAAATGTATAAATACGTCGAAAACCGGATGTCGAAAATTTTCACGAATCCAATACTATCCTCTTGTAAAGATAGATTAAAGTAATAAACTGTCAAGATCGTAGAACACATTTTTTATTTTTCAGGATCAAGTATTATTACTATTTTAAATTTACTGCTAAAATGTAAATTTACTGCTTATAAAAATACAATTTAAGGTTTCTAGATATATTTCTTTGTTTTTTTTTTCCTCCAGAAATTAGCAGTTACTGAATTAGGGAAGCGGTTTATTGTAATAGGTTTAGATTAATATTCTGGTGCATCAACATTTCACAAAATTTAGCCAAAATCAAAGATAAAAAAAAAACAAAATATCACATCTGAACGTTAGACCCAGGACAATATTGAGAAAGTTCTCTCTTTCCTTTAGTGCTTACAACCACATATAATGGCGCTTGATTCTAGAAACAGAAATATTTCTTTCAATTCATAATCTGATAAAGGAAAAAAAATGCAAATTAATGTATTTTTTTTATTTAGGCCTGGTGTCACGATATCACAAGTAACTGCAAAGGACTAGAATTGCGTCTCATATTAGCCCCGTTTGACTTGTGCTTGACATGATAGATTTTTTCCCCCTGAAAATAAGAGCGGCGTGATCCATGGTTATTTCAAAGATATTTTGCAAAATTTACGTTGATTTGTTATTTATGTCCCTCAATCTCAATCTAATTAAATTGTTCTACAAAATATTTATGTTTAATGTTTAAATGAAAATTTTGAGAATATTGTGTTTTTGTATTCAGCTAATTAAAATTTTGCACCTCATTTAAAATTAGCAGAACAGCTCTCATCCCCAGGCGTAATTTAAGGCTGTTTTCAATATCCTTGTTCAATAATTCGAAACTGTCTGACACATCCTCTGTCTCCTATTTAGACCTAAAGGCACAAAATTGACAGACCATACTGTCTAAGCGATTTGGAACCGAAATGATTTTTCCATTTTTGATAAATAAATTACTTATCCAGTTTAAGGGGGTCCGGGACACATTTTCAAATTTTTTTTATTTATTGAGTTAAAATTTTGAAATTTTTTGTGATGGTTAACCATATCATTTGTAAACAAAATCGCATGATAAAACTTCTCATAATTAAAAAAAATAATAATAATTTTAAATTTTGTTAAAAAAGTGGGGTAGTTTAAAATCGTTATAACTCGAAATATTATTTATAGAATTTCATTTTTTTTTCATTGAAATAAACAGAAATATATAAATTTTAATTTAGAGCCAGCATTTTAAAAAATATTAATTTAAAAAAAAATAAAAATATTTAACGAAATAATTACAAAAAAAGTGGTGCAACTTAAAAAAAAAAAATCATATTTTCAAAAGTAAATATTTTTTTTCAAATATGCTGGCTCAAAAGTAAAGTAAAATAATTGAAAAATACATTTTCCGAGTTTCAACCCTGTATCTTCAACGGTTCTCGAGTTATAAGAATTTAAATACGAGAAACGGTGAAAAAACCAATCATGAAGAAAAAAGCAATTTCACAAGAACTCGTTTTCTTGACAACCATAGCTTGAAAGGCAGATTTTGAAAACAAACCAAAACGAAAAAAATAAGATTTCCTGTTCTAATTAACATAGAAACATGATTTAAACATCATTTTAAGCAGAAAACGACAGAGAAATTTTTAATTCAACAATAATAATAATAATAATAAAAATGACAATTTGAAGATTTTTGTGTCCCGGACCCCCTTAAAGCAAATTTGATGACGTGCTAACCAGTTTTTCTCCTTTTTCGAGTTGGTTTTCTCTCTTCTCGCATTCGGTTCAAAAGGCCAAATTTGACAGCATTTTCTAAATGATTTTTTGCGATTACCAAAGAATGGAAAACTTTTTTTCATTATAATAGTTTCTGTATACAAATATGGTTTTTTAAATCTGTAACATGTTTTCTGGAAGCGATCGCTGTGTATTCATATTCATATTAAATATTTATAAATGTGATTGTTTTTTATTTTTTATTTTTTATAAGCATGACATTTTTTTTTTTTTTTTTTACGTTCCCTTAAGAACGGTTATTTTGATTTATTTCGCTTTGGAGGCCAAATGAAAATGAAAATTTTTGTTTCCTCCTAGTTCCAATACTTATTTTGTTTTCATTATTATGCATTATTCTTAGCACCTTGGTTACTATATCTAACTTCTTTCTCTGTGAGTAAAACAGACGTAATATAAAATTTATTAATTATTATTATTTTATTAAAAGATTTTATCGTATTTTATTATATACCTTTATTAGTATAGATAAGGTAATTCTGGGATAGATTGCCATAGACGAGAGATGACCAGTCTAAATATTTCAAAAACTATATCATAGATCGCAGCATAAACATTGTTCGTAAAAAATAGTTCAACGTGTTCATTCAATGCGACGTGCAGCTGTGTATTTCAATTATAAAAAGAAAGTGTAATTTAAAGTTTATTTAATTTAGTGGTAGGAAATTTTTGTTGAGTTAGGCATCTGAACGTTATTCAATACGTATGTTGCATTTCTTTTAACTATAAAGACTTTTAAGGCACGTATATAATCAAGTCATTGCTTTTAAGTCTAAATCAAAGACGTACAATGGTAGAGCGTCGCTTTAAATTGGGTGGCAATCTGTCCATAAATTTTAAGATAGATGGCCAGATAAAATCGCGGTGAGATGGCAACTTATAATCAATGTTTCAAAATTATACAGAATGAGATTTTTAATTAAATATAATTATATAATTTTTATTTTTATAATTATATTAATCGACATAACCCAGCAAACACATACCTTTCGGCACACGATCGAACCGCAGCCGGCAGTGTCGGTTAAGTGGCGGCATCGACACGGTGGTTTTGGTGAAGTTTCGGCAGCATATCGGCAACTGAAACTTAAGAATCTGCTTTTCCACTGTCGGTTACCGTAATTGGTCCCCTTATGGTTACATATCGGCAAGCGACTTATACCAGCAAGTGACGCAGGACCGATATGTGATATCTGATAGTGGTACAATTAGATGAATACTAACATCGGTCCGAATTCGGAATTTTTAGTCTTAGCCGACATTTTTCTTTTACTTAATTTTGTGTGAGTTTGAGTTTTGATAAGGGTTGTTATGTATTTCACATAAAATTCCAATCGTGATAAACATAAAAATTGTCAAAAAAGCCTATATTTATTTATTTAAAAAAATGTTTTGAATTCATTTTTAAAAGGATTTACAATTTTTTGAATCATCAAAAGATTTTTTAAATCGTTCCTTAAAATTATTATTCATTATAAACTTAACCGTAGAAAGAAAAGAAAAATACTTCATAAGTTAATTCAAATTATTTTCCAATTATGTATTCATTTTAAAAATAATAGCTAAGTTTCTTATTTTATTTAAAAATCAAATTATTAAAAAGCTTTTAAAATTATTTTACAAGCTATGAAAATATCAAAAAATCTACACATATTTTTAGCATTAAAATTTAAAAGAAAAGATTCCGAAATTTCTCCCATCTAAAAAATTATTTACTAAACAAACAAACAAAAAATTAATAATATTAATAATAATAATAATATTTCTATTTTATTTTAAGATTAAAAAATGCTCATAAGTAAAAGAATAAATATTGCTACATTGTCATTAAAAATATATTCCACTTTAAATCATCAAATGACAGATAATGAATTCTTATTCTAATTAAAATTTTAATTAAAGTGATTAATTTCCAACTTCATTTATTAAAATAAGTTTTTCCATGTTAAAACCAGTATGTTGTGGCCATCACAAAACTTTCTTCTATGTAAATCACGTCAATTAAATCATTTAAATAGTAGAAGAAATTACATCTATTTATCACCAATTCATATCAAAGTATACCTGAATTTCAAATTTGATGAAAATTCGTTCATTAGTTCTTGAAATAGAGCTATAGCGGAAATTCTGAAAAAATGTAGCATAGCAGTGCCACCTGTGAGCGATTTACACCAAAACATAAACAGCACCAATTCATATCACGGTATAAGGTATACCTGAGTCTGAAGTTTGATGAAAATTCGTGCATTAGCTATAGAGATAGAGCTATAGTGGAAATTCTCAAAAATGCAGCATAGCAACGCCACCTGTTGAGCGATTTGCACCAAAACATAAACAGCACAAATTCATATCAAGGTATACCTGAATCTGAAGTTTGGTGAAAATCTGTGCATTAGTTCTTGAGATAGAACTATTGCGGAAATCGCGAAAAATGCAGCATAGCAGCGCCACCTGTGGAGCGATTTACACCAAAAACTAATCAGCACCAATTTATATTAGGGACTACTGGAATATAAATTTTTATTAAATTCCGTGCATTAGTTCTTGAGATAGAGCGCTCATAAAACTTGTGTCACATACAGACAGACTCACAGACTCACAGACAGACATTTTGTAAAAACATATTGTTTTGTGGAATCTCTGACCCCTAAAACGTGTAAATCCGTCGAAAACCGGAATTCGAAATTTTTCATGAATCCAATGCTTTCTTCTTGTAAAGATAGAAGAAAGTAAAAACATGTTTTATAAATTAACGCAGCGCATGTAATTATATTATAATAACTAATAAGAAAATGTTATTAACTGAACAAAACCTCTAAAAATAATTAATTTCATTAAATATTTAATAATTTTTAAATTTATAAAAAGAAAACAATTCGTTTGCTTTAACTAGTTCGCTAAAATATTTATTTCATTCATTTAAATACTAAATTAACTTTTAAATAAATGCGGATAAGACAATTACAAAAAAAAAACAACTTTAAAACACTTCAAAATTCCAATTTTCCCATCTACGATCTAGCCACAACAACAAGCTATCACTTAAAGAAATGTCTTCCCCGTATTACCCCATAAGAATCCTCCCCGCAGCAAGGCTCGGTGGCTGAGTGGTTAAGGCGTTTACCTTCTGTCCCTGGGGTCCTCGGATCGAAACCAACCTGTTCCGATGCCGAAATACGCTCCCTTGAAATATTGACAAAGACAGATGGCTAATAGATGGCGCCATCAAAAAAGATTTTTTTTCAATTTATGCTGCTGTCGGGCTGCAGCCGGCAGTCTCGCCGATCTTGCCGGCACCGGTCCGACCAAGTGCCAGCCTAACGGACCGACTATCGCCCGGGGGACTACAAAAGTGTTGGAACCGATATCGGCAACCTGATATCGTGCCGTTACCGCCAGAATCGGCAAGTGGCAGTCGTCCGATTACTTCCCGATAGCTCTGTGTTTGTTGGGATCTTACAAAACCCATTAAATTACTTTTTCATTTTCTTCTAAAACTAATTTCTTTTTCTTTCGAATGTTTTTTAATATCATTTGTTTTTTGGTGTTCTATACCCACAATTCCATGCGCCGCCAGCATTTAATGGTGCTTTAATTCTGACGCCGTATAAAGAGTTCATTATCGACGTCATTCCCGTCCCACCGAATCGTAGTTTGTTTTTTGTCCCATTCCTCCCCATCTCTCTGCTTGCATTGGTTCTCCACCTTTCTGTATCCGTCCGCGCGCTGTTTTTCGGAGTACTTATATCGTTACATCGACGAGGAGCAGAAGAATTTACGTTTTTCCGGTTGTTTAATTAAGCTGCGTCGCTTGGAGTGAACGTTCTAATGTGTAGATCCTAATCTTGTAACATCTAAAGTTTTATTAAGTGAATGATCGATTATTGAGAGTTCATGAAACAGCTACTGGGAGTGTTTGATATTTTTTTTTTGTCAAATAAACCAGTTTAAAGTTACGATGACTCTATTCATTATGTGATGGGAAATTTCTCAATGTTTATTAAGCCTGTCTTACTCACCACCCTGACTGCAGTCCGATATTTTCATGATAACGGATGGTTGGCCTTGATTGCTCTACTACGTTTTATTTCGAGATGTACTAGTGTCGCCGAAATGTCTGAAAATCGATAGCAAAATGCTACATATATAACCCTATATATACATATATATCACTTTGAAACGAATCTTTGAATATTAAAAGGCGTTCAAATCTAGAACTTTCATCGACAAATACCTCATTTTCTCGTATTTAAATAAGTATTTTATTATTATAATAGAAATACATGTGCTTCTGTAATATTAATATAAAATTTTATCTTTATCAAAAATATCTCATTTTATATAAAAAATATAAAGCAATCAATTAAAAAAAATCACAAATACGCGAAGGATACGTGCCCACACACCAACACCAGGGAGCGCGCCACACACCAGGGAGACATGCGGCAGAAAAGCGTGAGGCATGCGACAATTTCACCCTGTTAACAAAGAAGAAACCAAAATCTTTTAGTCAGTTTAACTGAGGATTTTTGATCACAGCTGTTGTACGGCAGTATATATGCTTTATATTTTAATTTACCTAAGAAAATGCTTTTATCAGCGTATTTTTTCATTGCGGATCATTAAGTATTAGTCTACCCTATTTCATTTAGGCCTTTAAAAAAAAAAAAAAAAAAAAAAAACCTTATTATTCATCAATTTTTTTTGTTTTTTTCATATGGCAAGTAAGTATTTCAATAAACATCCTCCAAGAATAAAAATATAGTGTTACTTTCGTTAATATGCATTTTTTTAATTACCTTTTTGCATAAAATTTAGTTTAAAAAGCGTAGATTTCTTCACAAGTAATTTAAGGCCTCAGGATCGGACCCGTAGCCCGTAGCCGTAGGTGATTCTGAGTTTAAAAAGAATTCTGACATTCACAGCAAATTTTCTGAAAGGTTACAAGCAGAGGGGGTAACGGGGATCCCTTCCCGGCACTAATTATTTTTGTTGCAGTTTGGGTTAACTCTGTTTCTTGGTTTTCATTAACTTGGGTTTTCATTTCTGATCAATTTCAGGCTGAGTGTACATTCCGGCAAATTGGGTTCGGGTTAACCAGACTTTTGAAACGTTAGTTCAGTATATTATTTCCGCTTAAAAACTATACCTGTATTAATAAGCATAGCTTTTGTATATGTGCCGTTTTCTAAAGAGACCGCCGTGTTTTTTCCACTACCCTTTAATGAAATTCAGGTTTTTATGAAGACCCTTTGACGAAATTCGCATCTTCCCGTGATCGTTTGACGAAATTCGCTTCATTTTTTTGCGGCTCTTTGTCGAAATTTGCGTTTTTTTCGCAATCCTTTGTCGAAATTTGCGTTTTTTTCCGAGATCCTTTGTCAAAATTTCCATTTTTCCGCGGCTTTTGGCGAAATTCGCGTTTTTTTCACAATCCTTTGTCGAAATTCTCTCTTTTCACGCGTCTTTTTGACGAAATGCGCGTTTTTTCGACGAAATGCGCGTTTTTTCGCGGCCCTTTAACGAAATTCGCGTTTTTGCGATGCTTTGATGAAATTCACGTTTTTTTTCCCGTGGGTCTTGAACGAAATGCGCGTTTTTCCGCAACCCTTTGACGAAATTTGCGGTTCTTTGCGATTCTTTCACGAAATCCGCGTTTTTCCGAGGCCCTTTGACGAAATACGCGTCTTTTTCGCGACACTTTGTCGAAGTCTGGGCTTTTCCCGTTGCTTTTTGACGAAATTCGCGTTTTTTCAGGGGCCTTTTAACGAAATTTCCAGCTTTTTCCTCGATTCTTTGTCGAAATTTGCGTTTTTTTCGCTGCGTTTTGACGAAATACGTGTTTTTTTCGCTTCCTTTTGACGAAATTTGCATTTTTTTCCGCGGCACTTTGACAAGATTCGTGTTTTTCCGCGATCCTTTGTCGAAATTTGCGTTTTTTCCACGATCCTTTGTCGAAATTTCCGTTTTTTCCGCGATTCCTTGTCGAAATTTGCTTTATTCCCGCGATCATTTGTCGAAATTCTCGTTTTTCCGCATCTTTTTGACGAAATTCGCGTTTTTTGCGATCCTATGTCGAAATTTGCTTTTTCTCCGCGACCCTTTGGGGAGATACGTGTTTTTTTCGCAATCCTAACTGCGGCCGTTTGATGAAATTCGTGTTTTTCCGCAACTCTTTGACGAAATTTGCGTTTTTTGCGATGCGTTAACGAGATTCGCTTTTTCTCCGCGGCCCTTTGGTGGAATACGTGCCTTTTTTCGCGATCCTATCTTGAAATTCGCGTTTTTTCCCGTGGCCCTTGGACGAAATTTCGCGTTTTTTCCGCAATGCTTTGTCGAAATTTGCATTTTTTCCGTGATTCTTTGTCAAAATTTGCGTTTTTTCCGCGATCCCTTGTTGAAATTTGCTTTTTTCCCGCGATTCTTTGTCGAAATTTGCGTTTTCGCTACTTTGTGACGAAATTCGTGTTTTTTCGCGATCTTATGTCGAAATTCCAGCTTTTTCCAAGTTTGTTCAACAAAATTCGCGTTTTTCCGCTACCCTTTGACGGTTTTTTTTTGCGATACTTTGACGAAATTTGCTTTTTTTCGCGACCCTTTGGCGAGATACTTCTCTTTGTCGTGATTCAAATTCGCGTTTCTAACCGCAGCCTTTGAACGAAATTCGCGTTTTTCGCGGGTCTTTGACGAAATTCGCGTTTTTTTCGCTTCCTTTTGACGAAATTTACATTTTTTTCCGCGGCACTTTGACAAGATTCGTGTTTTTCCGCGATCCTTTGTCGAAATTTGCGTTTTTTCCACGATCCTTTGTCAAAATTTCCGTTTTTTCCGCGATCCCTTGTCGAAATTTGCTTTATTCCCGCGATCATTTGTCGAAATTCTCGTTTTTCCGCATCTTTTTGACGAAATTCACGTTTTTTTGCGATCCTATGTCGAAATTTGCTTTTTCTCTGCGACCCTTTGGCGAGATACGTGTTTTTTTCGCAATCCTAACTGCGGCCGTTTGACGAAATTCATGTTTTTCCGCAACTCTTTGACGAAATTTGCGTTTTTTGCGATGCGTTGACGAGATTCGCTTTTTCTTCGCGGCCCTTTGGTGGAATACGTGCCTTTTTTCGCGATCCTATCTTGAAATTCGCGTTTTTTCCCGTGGCCCTTGGACGAAATTTCGCGTTTTTTCCACAATGCTTTGTCGAAATTTGCATTTTTTCCGTGATTCTTTGTCAAAATTTGCGTTTTTTCCGCGATCCCTTGTTGAAATTTGCTTTTTTCCCACGATTCTTTGTCGAAATTTGCGTTTTCGCGACTTTGTGACGAAATTCATGTTTTTTCGCGATCTTATGTCGAAATTCCAGCTTTTTCCAAGTTTGTTCAACAAAATTCGCGTTTTTCCACTACCCTTTGACGGTTTTTTTTTTGCGATACTTTGACGAAATTTGCTTTTTTTCGCGACCCTTTGGCGAGATACTTCTCTTTGTCGTGATTCAAATTCGCGTTTCTAACCGCAGCCTTTGGACGAAATTCGCGTTTTTTCGCGGGTCTTTGACGAAATTCGCGTTTTCTTCGCGATATTTTGTTGAAATTTGCATTTTCTCGCTGCTTTTTGACGAAATTCGTGGTTTTTTCCAGAAATTCGTGTTTTATTCGCGATCTTTTGACGAATTTCACGTTTCTTTCCGCGATCCTTTGTCGAAATTTACGTTTTCAGAGGCTTTTTGACGAAATTTGCGCTTTTTTCGCGATTCCTTGTCGAAATTTGCGCTTTTTCTGCGTCTGTTTCATGAAATTTGCGTTTTTTATGTGGACCTTTGACGATTTTTTTTCTGCGGTCTTTTGACGAAATTCACGGTCTTTTTGCGGTCATTCGACGAAATTCACATTTTTTCCGCAGCCTTTTGAAAGAGCACGTGTTTTTTTTGCGATCATGTGTCGAAGTTAGCTTTCTTTCTGCTGCCCTTTGGCGAAATTCGTGTTTTTTCAGCGGTCAATAGAATAAATTCGCGTTTCCTCCTCGTTTGACTTTTTTTCGATATCCTATGGCAGAATTTGCGTTTTTTCACGGCCTTTTGACAAAATTCGCGTTTTATCGGCAGCTCTATGACAAAATTCCGTTTTTTTCCGCGATCCTTTAAGGAAATTTGAGATTTTTTTTCTTCGAACGATTGATGAAATTGATGTTTTTCGCCGACCATTTGTCAAAAATCGCGATACATTTTTAAGTCCAAATTTTGGGACTGATGACCGATTTTTTTTTTTTTTTTTTCAATGGAACCTCATACCTAAAATTTACGGAAAATTCGGAACAGAATCATCCCTACACCCCCCCTTCCCCCTCTGGCTACGGCCTTATTGTCAAAAATGATTTCTCATTACAACACAATTCAACGTGTTTCGTAAGATATAGAACATTATGGAAATTTAAGTCAGCCCCCCCCCCCCCCCCCGAAATAAAATCTTGTTACGCCACTGGAGAAAAGCACTGATTTTTTAAAAATTTTTTACTAGAAAATTTGAATTTTAAGAAAGTCGTACAAGTAGAAATCTGATTAATTCCAGTTTTTTTCACAAGATACATATTTTTTTAAAGGCATTTGGCTTTTTGATTGCTTCTTAAGACGCTTAAAATCAGAGATCATTCTGACAAAAAAAAGTGAAGGCAGGCCATTTAGAAACATTGAATATCACGGATTATTCTGCCACGAAGAAATAAATAGATTTACGACTTTTAAAAATTAAAAGTATTATTCAATATTTTTGAATAAATTTTAATCTCGCGTATATTTTATAACCTTTGAATAATTTAATAATTCATAACTTTTGATATCTATGCAATTAATAAATGTAGAATTAAAACAAATTTTTATCTTAATTATTTGGGAAAGAAAACGTGTAAATTATAGGTCATTGTTCAGGAACTAATTTTTTCAAAAGTCGTAAGGTTTGATTTTAATATAATCTTACTTATAAGGAGGAGGAGGGGGTGTTAGAGGACCGGAATTTCCAGACCCGGGCCTGCCCCGCCCCGAAAGAGAAATAATTAGGCTTGGCCCGGACCGGGCGGGTGGAAAAACTAAAAGTTCGGCCCGGCCTGGTCCGTTTCTATTTTCGCAGTTCACGCCCTGGCCCGCCCCATGCAAAAATCAGTGAAAACAGGACCTTGCAAAAAAAAAAATCAGACCCGAATTAATTTGTACAAAAAATTCCGATTTTTCTTACATACAATTAAGTTTATTTTCCAGACTACTTCATAAATATTTATGGAAAAATGTAACAGTATATTTTAGATTACTATACGTTTTCAAGTCAGAGCATGCAAAATATCTAATTTTAAAAACCCTTTAGAATCACTTATGCAAAAATGCATGAATACAAAATTTATTACGATTATATACATTAAATTCAGTAATACGAAAATAATAGGATTCCATCTTAAATAGAACGCAATCATCATGGCAACCTAAAATCATTACCTATCATGGGATATCTTTGAATTAATTACGTGTGACAGGATTTAATAGAATAATCACCATGGCAACCTAGAATCATTACCTACTACGGGATATCATTGAATTAATTACGTGTGATAGGATTTAATAGAATAATCACCGTGGCAACCTAGAATCATTACCTATCATGGGATATCATTGAATTAATTACTTGTGATAGGATTTAATAGAATAATCCCCATTGCAACCTAGAATCATTACCTATCAAGGGGTATCATTGAATTAATTACGTATGATAGGATTTAATAGAATAATCACCATGGCAACCTAGAATAATTACCTATCATGAGACATCATTGAATTAATTACGTATGATAGGATTTAATAGAATGAAGGAAACTTTTATTAATTTCTTTAGAAGTTTTGATTCCATTTTCATAGAATTTGACATGACAAAATTCTGCAATTTAAATGGTTTAATCTCAATACAAATGGTATTTGACAGATAGGTACATATCAATTACCCACAGCAATTTTTAGTGTTCATTAAGTATAACATTTAAAAAACATATACACTAAGATCGATTTAAGATAAAAATTTCTCAATTTAAACATAATTACAAGCAAATAGCTTTATATTAAAGCCCCCCAAAAAAATCTCTCGCCTGTAAAGCACTGCAGAAGCTCAATTTAATTTTCCCTTCGTTTTTTTCTTTTTTTTTTATGTCACTGGCAGGGGCGTAGCTACCGTGGAGCAATTGGAGCAGACTGCTCCAGGCGCACGCATCCTAAGGGCGCAAAATTAGAAAGAGCAGAATAAAGATTTGTAAAAATATTTGCGTATTGTTTCATTATTAATCAGATATATTACAGATGAATCTTGTTGCAATCAGCATATTCATATGACGTTTAACCTTGTGTTTTACCTCAACTATTTCGATTTGAAACATGTTTTATACACTGTTAAAAGAAATTATTTCTATTCGTGAAGTTTCAACTTTAATTCATACTATATTGAAGCTTCAAGTAACTTCTCCAGTACCGTTTAAGCATGCCTGTTTTAGGTAGATTTCGTAAGAAATACTACCTATTGCAGTCGTTACCATGGTGTGACTTTTGAAAAATTACTTTATAACTTTTTATTATATGATCCCAAGAACCCAGAACCACCCCCACCTCAAAAGTTTATATATATGCATGTACTAAATTTTGTCCGCATGATAAAAGTCGCAATGACGCACGAATCATCTTCAAACTCACCAAAAACAATCATATGGCTAATATCTCGGCGGGGATTGTAAATGGGCAAAACCGGGCAAAGGGTCAGGTCCCGCTTAACACTTGGAAGTAGGGGAAGCCCGACGTCACACAGGGCCCCCTATTACTCTACAAATTGCTTTTTTATTTACTAAATCCATTTTTCGTATGCTTAAATAATTTGAAATTTTACCATCAAAGTTTAGAGTAAATAACACTTAATATTAAACTAAAACTAACTACCTATATATACATACTATGAAAAGTATTTTATTATATTTTTAATTGTAAATAACCAATTTATTTTGTAAATGACAAATATGGAACTATAGTTGAGAATATTTGAACTTCAAAATATCTTTTGTGATTTACAAATTGCCACATAGTAAGAACAAAAAAATTTCAAAAGAAAAAAAATGCATTTTTTACCCTGATTGAGTTTCTTTTTTCTAATAATTAGTTTTGAAAAGTAAAATTGGGGGCCCTTTCGTATCTCAGTGGGTAAGCACGGGCTTCATGGGCCTATTCCGTAAACAGGGCCTGCAAAGGGTGGTGGAAATGTGGAGGATAAAAATAGGGTTTTAGGAGGGAAAAATTCATAACCTCGTCACTTCCTAAGATATCAAATTCATTTAACTTTATTATAAATCTTATTAATATTATATACAACTTATATGTTGACAAGTTTTTCACAGGACCAACTTTTACCGCAAAAAAATTAAAAACGAAGAGAAAAATGGGAGGGTGATTGAAGAAGAAAAAAATCATAACTTCGTCAATTCACAAGCTATCAAATCCGCTTAAATTTATTATAAATCTTCTTATCTACAACTTTTATACAGGCAAGTTTTTGATAGGGCCAAATTTTACAGCAAATACAAAATAAGAATACATAGCGGTTAAAATAAAATTATCGTATTCTGAACAACAACAACAACAAAAAACCAGCTCTTACAGAAAAATGAAATTAAAATCTCCTAAAAAGCAGCCAGATAAAATTTTCAAACTGAGTTCATCTCTAATCTTCATTTAGTTTTGTTGCTGAAATTAATACTTATTTCGACATCTGTCTGCGCCTGTGCACCGAGTCGGCACTTTTTCAATTCCTACTATTAGTTCACACTCTCCCTATCGTTAATAAAATACTTATTATTCATCCACTCAAGTTCAAATAAATTTTTTAAAACTTGTAGTGGATGACACTTGATGTTAATACAGTTTTTCAAATATTAATTCAGTAATTAAATTTTAATTAATTAATTTTAGTTTTATACGGGAGAAAAAATGGCGGCCATTGTTTATTGAACAGCATTTAATGCATCTTCATACCTATAAGGGGGTTACCATAGGGGGGACCCTGTTCTATCGCCAAATACCGCCAAGTTTATCACCAACTTGGCGATATATTGCCAAATTTGGCGACCAAAATGAATCGCCAAAACTGACGCCAACTTGGCGATATCTCTAATATTTCGCTAAATTCCCATAGATTTCCATTGTAAACCAATAGGTTTTACTTGCTTGTAGAGAATCAACAAATTGAGACGTTTTAATGCAACAAAAACTAAAATTAGCTTAAAGGATTATGTTAATTTTTTCTTTGATGACCTAAGTAGGAATTGACTTAAAAAAATATTTTTTATATTACTTTTTTTTCTGTAACTTTTCCTTGGACGACAGTTGAAGATCTCCAAACCTTAAAGTAATCAAAAATTGTTTACAGGGTTCTTATCAGTCACTTTATTGTGTACCACTATTTCCAAAAAATAATCTTTCTGGTGCATTTCTTTTGAAAATATTTTAGAAATTTATCATGATTATTACTGTACGGAAATAATGGTAGCCCAAGAAGTCACCGTTGAGAAACCTATATTTATGATGTAACAGCAACGACTTGGCTATTTAGTTATTTTGCGATTAGAAGAAAAAAAAAAAGTTTGACAAGTTGAAGAAAATTATTGACCATTCATTTTACAAACAGAAAACTCAAAAAAAAAATTTTTTGACGGTTTTTTTTTTTTTTTTTTTTGTGTGTGTGTGGAAACTAAACATGCATCAGTACAGATGATAATAAAAACAATAATAAGAGCCGGATTTAGGCACATTCCTCATCAGCCCTCGACGACAAAACTGAGATGGGGGTGAGGGGGAAGCGGCAAATTAAATTTTGTGCGTATTGTTTTTGAGATTTTGAAAATATGGCAAGTCTCAAATGCAGAACTGATAAGCCTTTTTGATCAAAAATAGAGAAAAAAATTAAGTATCTAATTCAGTGCTCCTTAGAACCTGATTATCGCCTATGCAAACTTATACCACTTTCACCCCATCGAAATGTATTTTTACGCATTAAAGCTTATTTAATCGCAAAATTTTAGGATTAAATAAAACAAAATGTAGTAATGTGCGTTTGCTTGGGCCGTAATCATGCTCTCTCCCCGTTCCCCCGCTCTGTGAGTCTGTATGTGACACAAATTTTGTGTGCGCTCTATCTCAAGAACTAAAGCACGGAATTTAATAAAAGTTTAGATTCAGTTAGTCCCTGATATAAATTGCCGCTGATTACTTTTTGGTGTAAATCGCCTAACAGGTGGCACTGCTATGCTGCATTTTTCACTATTTCCGGAATAGGTATATCTCAAGAGCTAATAAACAGATTTTCATAAAACTTCAGATTCAGTCAGTCTTTGATATACTTTGGTGCTGATTGCGTTTTGGTGTAAATCGTCCAACAGGTAGCGCTGCTATGCTCTTCTAAAAATGCACTTTTAAGCTCCTGGAGGGTCCGTGGAGGGATTTGGTACGCTGAAATTCACTGCCCTAAGTCATCCCACACATGCTCAATCGGGTTCAAGTTAAGTGAGCAATGTGTCCAATCCATTCGAATGATATCTTCTGTTTGAAAATATTCTGACACCACATATGCTCGTTGTGGCCGTCATCCATTAAAAAATCTCTGGGCCAACAGCACCCCTAAACAGTCTAACTTGGAGTTGCGATACCTCCTCTACATATCTTCGAACAAGGGAAGGCAAGTTGCTTGTTCCTTCTTCTCTGCAGATTAAAACACATCTAGAATCAACATTCAGACTAAATCTGGACTCGTTAGTAAAACATACTCGGGCCCAGTCTTTTTGTATCCGCTGATCACGACGACGCCTTTGGAAGCTGGAGTGCGTGACACACAAACTATTGGTTTTATTGTATACAGTCCACGCTCGTTAAGCCTTCGTGCAACAGTAGAACAGCTAAGTCCAGTTTCTGTGGCAGCCTAAAGATTTGAAACCAAGTCTCTTGTAGTCGCTTCGCGGTTTCTTCGAGCTGACAAGGACAAAAAACAGTCTTCGGATGCAGTTGATGTTCTTGATCGCCCTTGACCAGGCTGTTTATCAACGGATAGAGTACTTAAAAAGCGGCTCCTAGCTCTTCACGTGGCAATTTGAGGGACAGTTAAATTTTGGGCGACTCCCATTTATTTGCATTTGACTTCCCTCGATTCTAGCAATTATTCATCATGTTTGACTTTCACTTAAATGACGCCTTTGAGCCGTAACTAATGAATATTGATCACTCACAAACAATACATTCACTTTAAAGAACACTACAGACCAGAATTCCAACATACGTCCATTGCGCACCACATTGTCAATCACCGAATTTGCATATTTCCGACTTGTAACGTATGTGCGGAAGTGCAATTTTGTGTTCAATTGTATTTAATTATCATAAATAATTGCAGCATTGGGTAATGGTTGCAACATTGACTTAGTGAGCATATTTTTCCCATTATCCTTTAATTTTGATGAAAAGTGAAAAACTGCAATCCTAAGTAATATATAAGGGTGCCAATCAGGGTTCTCGCTGCCGATCGTCACTGCACCAAAACGTTTCATTTGGCAAAGAAATGGCTGAAATCGTCAAATTGCGAGACATCTTTCTTTTCTTTCGGCGACACTGTCAATGATGTTGTGTTGTTCCACGATTAAACCTTCCCTATGTAACTCGATATTTGTGTTTTGATATTCTTAGTGTTTCACGACGAATCTATATTACTACCATTATTTGAATTTGGCTAGTTTTTTCTTTAACGATTTGCCAAATTGCTCAGATTAGTGAAAAGCCAGTGAGGACACCGGTATCTGGCTAATTTTCTAAACCATTAGCTGTAGAAATATATAGTTGTAATAGTAGAAAAACTTCAAAGTTGTTCTTCATCCTCTTAAAAGTAATTTATGTCAAAATTGTTATTTTTTAAATTATGAGGTTTACATTTTTATTCGTGTTACATTTAGGAAAATCTTCTCCGTACTTTAACAGGTAAAATAAAAAAAAATAAAAAATTCTATATCCAAAATTTACCGAGTTATGATACTTTGAATTTTATAGAATTGTAGTATTTTTTGGCACTAAAAACAGAAAACCTGTTTCATCCATATGCGGAAAAAAAATTGACAATAGTGTGTTTTTTATTAGCATTCTAGAATGCTTCGAAACCCTTGAAAAGAAAAAAATAGATATTAAGCACGGTAGATTGCATTGACTCATTGGCGCATTCAAAATTAAAATCCCACCCAATTCGCAGAAAATATTCGTAGGTACTCCATACTTAAAAAATCATAATTAATTTCATTATCCATTATCTATTTTTAATTATTTGTATTTAATACGTTGTTAAAATACTTTGACTTTTAAATAAAAGTAAAATTTTAAATATAATTAAGGTTATTATATAAATTTTAAACTTCAAAACAAAATTGCGCAGAACTTTTTCGTGTGACAAGAGGGCGCACAAACTTTCCTTGCTCCAGGGCGCTGAATATGTAGCTACGCCACTGGTCACTGGTATAACCTGTTTTCAATGCAGGAACAAAGCACTTATACCCCATCTTAATTTATGCTTTGTAATATCAATAATAAAAAATAAACGAATAACATAAAATATTTTTTAATTCTAACGTACGGCTCTTATACATACAATCATATGATATTCAGCTAAAAGAATGGCCAACATGCGGATTGTAGCGCCCTCATTATTTACCAAAATGCAACTTGCGTTTTCGGCGAGTAATGCCTGTTAAGTTTCCCCTCCACCTCTTTTACTCCGTGGTGTGTATTCGCTTGTGATAAACGTCTGATGAAATTTTATACTGCAGATTCTAGGGGAAAAAAATAAATGAGTTGGTACGAAAAAAAAAAATTCATAGTTTTGATAGCTTTGTTGTTTGCCCATTTCCTTGTTCTTGTATTTGCAGTTCTTCCTTGTTTTTAATATTGTGTGTTAAGTTATGTGCATCAATGAAAACATTTGACTCCCTCCCGAAGAAACAGCAATGTTATTTTGAGTTGAATTTTGGACTTGTTCATAAATTTACTTATTTTAATTGCTTCACATTACAGCGTCATCCAACTATGTTTTATATGATTTAAAATTTAAATGCCGGAATATTTAGGCTGTGGATGCAGAGCCCGACTAACGTTACATGGGACGGTGTGGCAAGGATCCCGCTGAGGTCCCCTATTTTTAACTATAATTTGTACACATTTAAAGAAAAAATACATGATTTTTGGCTTCTCAGGGCAGCTGAACCGTTTGCAGTCAGGCTGTGTGTGGAGGTGGAGAAATCACAGACCTTTCAGAGTGATACCGAAACTAAATAGGGTGATATGCATGTTTGAAGCCCTTTTTATTGACTGACTAGTTTTTAATTCAAAGCATATTAGTTTTTCACCATTCAATTGTAAAATATTATGTTACCATCATATTGGTTTAAAAAGAGACTGCACAAATTTAAACAGGGCCTGGCATGATAAAAAGTGGCAACTAAGGATGGCTATAGAATTGTGCTTCATACAATGTTACAAGTTCATGTACAAGCAGGGATGTAGTGGAAGCTATAGGGTGGCACCCTCCATTTTATCCCTGCTTGTATATTTACTTGTAATATTATCCACATTCTACTCATCGTGGATTGCTTGAAGAACCTCTGTATACGCTCTGTTTTTCACATAAAACTAAATTGTATACTCTGTAGCATTTACCCTCTGTGTATAGTATAAAGCATCTAGTTATTTTACGAATACAGCACTGTATACAAGTATAAAAATATGCAGAAAGTGGGGAAACAAATATATAAATATACACTAGGAATTTGTCATCATTGGAGCAATAAATATATATTATAATATTGCAATTATAATAATAAATATCTTTTAAAAATGTAAGATTACCTGGGGTAATTCCTGGTCACTGTGTTTCTGGGGTAATTTTTGGTCATTTTCACTTTATCAAAATAACAATTTATCAAGCTGTAAAAAATCTGAAAGATACTTTGAACTCTTTGCTTTGAAACGTATGCCTTAATTATTTATTTAGTTGAAATTTAATATTAAAAGAAAAATATATTCAAAGCTGCCACTCAAATTTCTGCAAAACAACATTGACCTTAATTTTTACACATTTTACAAAGATCTGTGTCATTCTTAAAGTTTTAAATATTTTATTTTTATTTTCTTTCAACTATGACATATCACAGTTTTTAAAAGTGATTATAAAATTTTCCTCTACTATATTAAACACTTTTATATGATATGCCAAACTAAGCCCATGTATTTGTGGGGTAATTCCGGGTCAATGCTTAATAATGTAATTTTACAATATTTATACTTGGTATTTTATCTATTATAACTGTGCACCCTAAAAACTATTGTCTTACAACTTTTTTTTAACCATAAGTGTAAAGTAGAATCCTCAACTGTAACTGTAAAGGAGGAAAACAAAACATGCTCTGAGGATAAGACACAGTATATGACTGAACAATTAAGTAGAAATACTATCTCATTGCAAAATGGTGCTTAAAAACATACATAATGCAATAGAGGAACATAATTATTATGCTGTGTATTATGATAGTTTGTGTAAAATTTCTTGAAAAAAGAGCTGGAAACTTCAGTTGGCCTAAGCGAGATAGAATCGAAAACATAAACATTCAGTTATATATTTTATGGACCCGTAAATTTGCAAGGTATTAATTAATCCATTCACTGTGGATGAAGAAGTAATAAATACTGCTTATAAATGTTAAAAAAATTTTGGCTAATGTTTCGTAAAATGTACAAGAGTCTTTTGCACATCAAATAAATTTGTATTTATATGGAAAACAAAGTCTATGCATTATTATTCCACAATTATGAGATGAACAAAACTTTTACAAGATTGATTTTACTGATTTTAATAGCCAGTCTTAAAAAAATTAACTTTACCCCGTTTCCGGGATAATTCCTGGTCACTTAATTTAATTATAAGTGCATATACATTTAAACAAGTCATTTTATTATACAGTAGATTCCCTCAAATCCGCACAGCTTGGAAGCAGAGGTTGTGAGGATTTTAGAATGATAAGGCACAAATAGTGTCTAGTGTTGGCTAATGGCTACATATACTGTCTAACAAAGATAAATCTATTTGAAATGAAAATTGTAACCAGACTGTCTGACCAATCATTTGGGGAGCTGACAATTTTAACAGAACATTTGTCTTTTCAACATAACTTTTGTCAAGGAAATTAAAAGTTCCAATTTTCATTCTTTTTTCTTAAGAATTATCCTTTCCAACTTGAATTATTCTTATATAATTTATTTGGCATAATACTTAATCATTTACACCAATGTCAACAGTATCATTAGATCAATTGATCTCCTATATTACAAATTTTTCATCTTTAGTGGTAATGGAAAACAGTGAATGTCTGTCACAATATCAAATTCCTAAAATTCCAATTCCAAATTCCTACTCCCTCCTTGATCACTGGAAGTTTCTGCAAACTAAAAAGTATTTTTTTTTTACTTACTTTTCTTGTTTATTTTATGTCTCTGGCTTAAGTTTTAAAATCTTTCACTTATTTCTCTTTTTAAATTTAATATTTTTTTAATATTTTTAAATTTAATATTTTTTATTAAAATATTTGCATATTATTGGTAATTTACATTTATCTTATTCAAAAGAAGGAATTAGTATGAATTGGTTCCCATTCCTCCCCACTACCTTCTTTTATGTTAAACTACTTGTATAAACAACAATGCTGCTTTTAAGCTTAGTTTAAATTATGGATAATATACAGTATAATGTTCTATAAATAGGGAAACTATTACACCTACGCATAAACAAGTCATTAATATACAGCAAGCATATAAAATATATGAAGCAAATTTACTTTTGATTCTTGAAATAATCTTTTTCTTTATACAATTAATTATGCAGATCAGCAACTTTTGTCAACAGAAGATTGGGCTACCAATGCTTCATCTAGTGTGTGATTGATGAAATGTTCAGAATGGTACATAATAAGAAAAACCTACTGTCCCATTCCTCCCACTCTCCCCTATAGGTTTGCTTAATAAAGATCTTCTACTGTATGTTAATGTTTCTAATTTTTAATGATTTTTATTTTTTTTACAGGAATCCTCTGAGGAAACTTCAAAGGCATGGATCCAAACCTTATCTCGTGCAAGGGGTACTGAATGTTTTCTTAGATATGTAATTTATTATCTTTCTTTGAGGTTAATACATGCAAAAGTTCTAAGACCTAGATTGTAAATATCTATATTCAGATTTGTGTCAATTGTAATTATTTGATTTTTTGTTTTATTAATTTCTTTTCAAGGAAAACAGCTTGTTCATTGTTTACATTTCAATTTAGTCTTATAAAGACTCTTTTGATAATATTTAGAATAAATATCAGAGTGGAGAAATCTAACGTGAATAATTTAGACTAAACTTATCTTATAATTAAGTTAAAGAAAAATCGCAATACAGTTGACTCCCTGAAATCCGCAACCCTAAAATCTGCAAATGTTTAAAATCTGCACATCATTGTAGATGTAAACAATGAAACTTTCAGTTCAGATGTAGGGCAAAATGACAGAATTTTTTACTTTTATATCGTTCCGTATGTATTTTAATATGTAATTCTCGATAATATGACTGAACTCGAGATTTTTCAAGAAGGAAATATAAATTTATTTCTGGAAAAAATCAAGATATGCTGATATCACTGGAAATTACGATCTTTTTACCAAATATATTTATGTATTAATAATTCTTTTTTGGTTATTAAGACTGGCTAAACCTGAAATAAAACCTCCTTACTTTATGATTTTGATGTGAATATTAGGGTACCTACTTTTATGAGGAACGTTTCATTGAATAATTCAAGAAAAATATATCATTTTTATATCTCATGCAAATTTGAGGGAGCCTACTGTATATGCATATGCAGTGCTACACTCTACACACTGCTCAAAGCAAGTAAAGTTACACAAATGTCAAAAGTTATACACAAACTTAGTGTTACTACATAATTATTAAAATTATTTATATTTGGAACTTTGAGAATATAAAGTAAAATATTTGCAACATCTTTGTCAGTGCATTCATTGCCAAAGTAGTATATTTAAATGGGCAGATTCCCAGAACAGCCGAGACACCCCATTTGGCAACTTTTCTGACAAGTGCCAAACAACCCGCATACGCCAACCTAAAATGCAGCAACCTGAAAACTAACATGATTGGTCCACTTTCCTGAATGCTTCCAGACTGTTTTTTACTACGTCATCATCCTGAAATCATGGGAAATACAACATTTATAAATGACGATGCATTACAAAACACAGGCAAGCTGATTTTTGAGATTAAAAATAAAACGTTTTCAACAAATTTATTGAAAAATGTGAAATTTTTAAAGTACCTTTCCAAATCAGAGTAACGATTTAATGATTAAAATTTTCATTTCTCAATAACTTTCACAAAAAATCATGGTGTCATTTAATATTTTAAAGTATGTGCCTATATCAGAGTAAACATTGAACAATTCATTTCTAATTTACGGAAGTGTGAACGCTTCGCGTTTATAAAAAAAATAATATATATCACTGAATACAGCAATCTGAAAAACACAGGAAACTCGTTAAAGCGGCAATCAATGAATATTGTATGAACACTACACATTCATTAACCGGAAAAAAAATTACTGGATTCAGCAGTTCTCCCTGTGTAGCAATCTCAAAATGCAGCAGTTCTCCCCATAGGCGTAGCGTCGGGGGGGCACGTGCCCCCCCAACCTTCTGTACCCCGGGCGCCAGAACAGAAAGCGTAGGGGGCGCCAAATGAAGATTTTTTTTGTCTTTACATACAAAAATGTATATGTTTACATATCGAATTTGCATAAAAATGTCTCGCAGCCTGAAAATCCAAAAGGAAAACTGAACCAAATGCATTAAAATTTACAAATATATAAAAAGATTCATCTATAATAGAAGACTGCAAATAGGAGAACCACTAACATTTTTCAAGGCCAATAGGTCAGTCCCTACTCCTCTCTTTTGTGTAAAACTGTCCCTCGCCGATAACCGATTTCCTGGGGGGGGGGGGGGGGGTGCAGAATCATGTGCCCCGGACGTCAGAACGAAAGGCGAAAAGGGCGCCAAATGAAGATTTTGTTTGAATGTGACTTTTCTGTTGAAAAGATTCCATGAAGGCTATTCTATTCTTTTTGGAGCTTTCTTTTTTCCCGTCTTCCTATGGGCGCGACGTCAAATGATTGTCCGGTGCAATAAAATCAAACGGGAGTCAGGGTTTGAAACTAGGGGGGGGGGGGGGGGGGGGTGATGGGGCATGTGTTCTGGGCGCCTCGCGCAGGGGACGTCAGATGAAAATTTGGTTTGCCTTTTTATACAATATATATATATGCGTGCGAAATTTGTGTAAAAAATATTTTCTACCCGAAAAGTCAAAAAGAAAAGCTTAGTACAGTGCATTAAAAATGTCAAATAGATAAAAAGATTCGCGTACAAGACAGCAAATGAATAACCCCATTCTTTTTCTTATTACTTTTTTACATGCATATCACCATATCTGTCCTTAGAGGAGGCGAGGTAAGGTGACCGACTGGGACAATAAAAGCCAAGCGGTCGAAAATTCACATAATAAGAAGTAAAAACTTAATAATTTTGTTGTTGTTGTTGTTTTGAGTCAGACATAAATTTGAAAATTAGCATTAAGTTCAGAAAAGTATCTAGACATATCAGCCTATAAATAAGAAGAGTGGTATAAGTGATAATTCCGAAAAACTGATGTAGATAGTACAGAAAGATATTTTACAAAACTGGAATTCATTTTTATACCTACAGTAAATCCTGGTTTTTAGTTCCTAAAACAATGTGACTCATATTACTATGACATTAAAGTGCCCCAATTGTAATAATTTGTAATGCTACAAAAACAGTAAAATCTCGAAAAATGAAATCCGTCTATAATGGAATTGTGTCTTAAATGAAAAAAACTACATGGTTCCAACAGAAAGAATGCCAACAGTTATACCTCCTAAGATGAAAACCTGTATAAAGCGGAATTATTTCCGCTTCCTTTCAATTTTTCCCCCAGGTTTTAATGAATAAATATTTGATAAAGCTGGTTATATATTTCAATATTATGTATTTTATTGTTGCACATTTTAAATTTTAAAATAAGTCCGCTACTAGAAACTTTCGTAAATTTCTCTTTGTAAATTTACTTTGCAGAGGAAGGCAGTGGGGGGGGGGGGGGGGGGGCAAAATCGACGTTTTCCCCAGGTGAAAATATAGCTAGTTTCGGCCCTGGAAGGAGTGCACAAAGTAAAATATTTTAGTAAAGCCTTTTAAAAGAAAAAAAAAGAGTATAGCATTTGCAGTGGTACAGTAAAAAAATCTCTCACAGGGCGCCATCATGGCTAATAAAGTCGCCCCTGCCTTTATCCCCCCCCCCCCCAAAAAATGATTTTTTTCTCTTCTTTTTGCCATTTCTAGGCGTTTTGCCACCCTAAGCGGAAATTGTAAAATGCAGCTCTGTTCCTTTTGGTGCAATTATTTTTTGCATTACTTTTGGGGCAATTGTTTTTTGCAACCAACCAAATCCAGTCTTAGAGAGAGGAGGCGAGCTTGGGCGGCTGCCCGTAATTAAAAAAAAAACTCACCCAGGGTGCCATCAGCCGCCCCTGCTTTTACCTTCCCAAATTACGTTTCTCGTCCTTTTGCCATTTCTAGGCTTCTAAAAATTCTATCCATAACAATGAAAGGACTTTATATGTCCATATTTTAGGCTTCTGCTCAAATCAGTGAATAAAGAATAGAGTGATTTCTTCTAATGAGAATGCAAGTTATCCAGAAAATAAGGCCCTAATGTTTCAGTTACTAAGTAACTTGGTTCTTCCACAATAAAAAATATGTACAGCACCTGGAAACATAGCAGTAAAAACTTCTTGCAGATCATCCAGGTAACTACTTTCCATCAGGCCTTTCATTTCAAGAGTTTCTTGGAGAGAAGGAAGAAAAGTTTTATTTGAGGGGCAGGGTTAGAAATAACGTGTGGGATATCGCAAATCCCGCACAGAAAAGGAAAATCCCGCATAATAAAAATATTTGTTTGGATGGAATCTTCCAAATTTATTTCTTGAACAGACATATGATTCGTATGCGATTTTTTTTTTTAATTTCGTGAAAGCCACGATTTTTTTTTCTTCGAGAAATCCACAAAATCAATTCATCAAACATTCGCGAATTTTGCCATTCGGTAACGAAAAAAAAAAAAATCGCCGATATCAACAATTGGCCTTAGAAAAAAAGAAGTTTTCCATCAGTCGCGAAAGAAAACTTGTAAATTTCGCCTAAAGACTACGGAAAGAAAATCGAAAATTTTGTCAAACTGTCGCGAACAGAAAAAAAATGACACCGGCGAATTTGGTCAAATAGTCGCGCAAAAAATCAAGAATTTCCTCAGTCAGTCGACAAAAGAAAAGATCGTTTAAAAGAATAGCGAATTTCGTCAAAAATCCCTGAAACAAATACCGAATATCATTTTCGTCAACCGGTCGTAGAAAAATTCACGAAATTTGGCAAGGGATTGTGTAAAGAAAATCGTGAATTCCACGAAACAACTGGCGGAAAAAAATGCGAATTTTGGTAATTCGTCGGGGAAAAAAATTGCGAATCTCCTTAAACGCCCGTGGAAAAATATCTTGAATTTTATCAAAGGTTGTGGAAACAAATGGCGATTTTCGTCCTTCGGTCGCGTCCTTCATCACAAATTTCGTCAAAAGAATATACAAAATATTACGAATTTCGTCAAACGATGAAGAGAAAAAAATTGCAGATTTCGTCAAATGGTCGCGAACAAAAAGACGGCAGGTGTAATTCTGGGTTTAAAAAAAAATCTGGAATTCACAGCAAATTTTCGGAAAAGTTACAGCAGAGGGAGGGAAAGGGGTGGAAATCGCCTCCTAGCGCCATTTATGTGTTTTTTCCGCAATCCTTTGAAGAAATTCGTATTTCCCGCGATCCTTTGATAAAATTTGCGATCCCTTTGTGAAATTTGTATTTTTCTCGCGATCCCTAGACGAACTTTGCGTTTTTGCGATCCCTTGAAAAAATTCGCTTTTTCTGCGATCTTTTAAAGAAATTGGCGATTTTTTTCTGTGAACGTTTGTCGAAATTAATTTTTTCGGCGATCATTTGCCGAAATTCGCGATATTTTATTTTCCCGAATTTTTAAAATTTTCGGAACCGGATGCCTTAAATTTTCGGAAAATTCAGAACAGAATCATCCCTGAAAAGACACGAATTTGATCAAATATTCGCGTAAATAATCGAGAATTTAAACAAATGATTGCACAAAAAATCAAGGATTTCGTAAGTTGGTTTTGAAAAGAAAATCACGAATTTCGATAAACTATCGTGGGAAAGAATCGCGAATTTCGTCAAATCCCGTAAGGCATGGTGACGTTACGGCGACGTCGTTGTGAAGTCACACTGTGACTTTGTGACCGTCGATGTGACGTCACGTGACATCGATGTGAAGTCACAGTGACTAGAATGTGAGGTCGTTATGGCCGTTTTAGAGCTCATTTGTGACGTCACATTGTGACCAATTTGTGAAGTCACGGTGAGACCAATTTGTGAAATATGTGTCATTTGTGACGAAATTGTCATTAACACTGTGATGATTCTGTGACGACAGTGACAATGTTGTGAAGTCACATTGTGACAATTTTGTGAAAATTGTGTAATTTGTGACGATTTTGTCATTAACTTTGTGACGAATATGTGACTACAATGACAATGTTGTGACAGCGTTAAGATGCAATATATTTATTGAAAAATGAAATCGCTATTCGAGTTCAATCAATGTACCATGGCAATGAAAGCAGGAATGATTATGAGTAAAAAAAAATTCTGAAGTTCACAGAAAAACTTCAGAATGTTTTTTTCACGATACTTTATTGAAATTTACGTTTTTTTTTTTCGAAATCCTTCGGCGAAATTCACCTTATTTGTACGATTTATTGACAAAATTTTATGTTTTTTCACTATCATTTGACGAAATTCGCATTTTTTCACTATGCTTTGAAATTCACAAAATTCACGTTTTTCTTCAATCTCTTGACGAAATTGCGATTCTTAGATGAAATTCACGTTTTTTTCTACGACCATTTCAAGAAATTTGGATTTTTTTGCGATCGTTTGACAAAATTCACCTTTTCTGCGCGATTTATTTACAAAATTTCGCCTTTTATGTGGTCCATTGATGAAATTCGCATTTTTTGTACAATCTTTTGACAAAATTTGATAGATGAAATTCGCTTTTTTTCCTCGATCTTTTGACTAAATTTGCATTTTTTCGCGATCCTTTGACGAAACTCACGTTTTTCTTCAATCTCTTGACGGAATTGCGATTCTTAGATGAAATTTACGTTTTTTTCCACAACCTTTTGAAGATATTTAGATTTTTTTCGCGATCATTTGACAAAATTTGCCTTATTTGCGCGATTTATTTACAAAATTTCGCCTTTTATGCGGTCCATTGATGAAATTAGCGTTTTTTCTACAATCTTTTGACAAAATTTGCTATTCTTAGATGAAATTCGTTTTTTCCACGATCTTTTGACGAAATGTGCATTTTTTCGCGATCCTTTGACGAAATTCACATTTTTTTTTCAATCTCTTGACGAAATTGCGATTCTTAGATGAAATTCACATTTTTTTCCACGACCTTTTGAAGAAATTTAGAATTTTTTTCGCAATCGTTTGACAAAATTCACCTTATTTGCGCGATTTATTTAAAAAATTTCGCCTTTTATGCGGTCCATTGACGAAATTCGCGTTTTTTCTACAATATTTTGACAAAATTTGCTAATCTTAGATTAAATTCGCTTTTTTTCATGATCTTTTGACGAATTTTTCATTTTTTCGCGATGCTTTTACGAAATTCATCTTTAATCAATCAAGTTATTCTTTCTTTTCTATAAACATCACAGCAAGTATTAAAAACTTTTGAGAGTAAAAGAATAATTAGGTAATATTTTCTCATTCTGCTTTTGCAATAATAAATTTACAGCAAATTGGAGCTAACAACTACAGTATTTACTTGCGTAATAGTCGCACTTTTTTGCCAATTTTTCATTGTGAAAGTCTAAGTGCGACTATTATGCGAGGAAATCTACTACACAATATTGTACACTCTAATGCTAAAACATTACTGGTATAAAAAAACACATTATAATAAAATTAGTAACTTATCATATGTTTCCAAACTATATGCTGTTTATTAAATACCATTTTTCTTTTTATAGTAATATTTTCATAGACGTAAAATTTACAAATAATCTTTGTGAAAATTTTGACAAAAAATTCTCATAATAAATCACTTTCACTGAAGGTAGCAGTACCATTATTGTAATATGAATCGGTGTATGAAGAATCTCCGTCATTCCATAAAATGTCATCTTTGCTTCCGTCCAAAGCGTCGGAGATTAATAGTAATATTCCTTTGTACAAATGCAAGATGAGCTGGAAACCATATTTGCTTGTTTTGTTGTTTGTGCCACTAATTAAGGGTATATTCAAAAAAATGTTTTTCCACCCTCAACAGCTCGAAATTTTCTGAGACATTTTCAGACTCATTTTTAAAAGTAAAAACATGAAACTTGCTAGGAGCGATTTTTGAAGACATGTTTAACGTGCCGTGTGATTTCATTTTCAGCTCAATTAATTAGCATTTGATTTTTAAACAATTATTTTCTCAGTATGACCCTTTTTTTTCATTCCCAGATTGCACGCTTCGGAAAATTCGGTTCAAAATGCTAACTTTGACATCGTTTAATACAGTATTTTCTGCATTTATCAAAAAATTGAGAAGCACGGCACATTATGTAGTTTCTAAATAAGAGAATTTCCCAGTTTGATACTTTTGAGAGCAAAAATGAATTTTAAAATGAATTAGAAAATAAGCAGTTTGGATCGGAATACAACCTTAAATTATATTTATTTGCTGCTTTTATTAATTCTGCAATTACTTACTGTTCAATCTAGGCCATTTTTTAAAGTTGTAGTACCCTGCTCTTTTTAAAATGGGCGAAATACATCCTTTTTTTTTTAAAGTGAAATTCACCTTTAGTTGCAATCAGAAATTTCTTCTAAAAAAACTACCTCATACAACAGTATTCCTAAATCAGTGTGTCCAAGACCTTGCAAAAATTATAGAACTTTATTTCTTCAGAAAATACAAGATATTGTTAAATCATGTCGTTATTTAATTGTATTTTTCAATTTGTAATTCATAAAATCCTTAAAAATTAATGTCACTTTATTTATCATATTAACACATTATATACTTTTTCTTATAGCATTACGAAACACATTACTATATTACATTTACTCATGAAGCTCTGTCATCATGCTCTGTTTTTATGAACTAGCATCTCTTTTTAATGCATTTGACTAATAACACCAAAAGCATTTTTATATGAAAAATATCAATAATTTATTCAAATAAAGTTTTGAAATTCAATAGCGATACTTTCATATAAGCAACAATCCAAGAGTTAATAGTCGAAGAAATCGCCAAAGATTTTACTACCTACAGCAGTTTTTTTTAATTATTATTAATATTCTAATAGTTTTAGTAGTTTAAGCGAGTAGTTCGATTACATGTTTATTAAATTTGTGTTTTATTTATGAACAATATTTGATGACGTTTTTAATTTGTTATAAAGGTTTTAGAATAACGTGTGGTGAAAATTTTATATATACAGTCTGTTACAAATGCAGGTAATCATATTTACTTTTATATGACACAGTAAAATAAAAAATAATGAAAATAATGTAAAATAGTTAGTCATTTTTATGTGAATAAAGTATAAAAATTCAAACCATAAGCAAAAAATAGAAGCACACATTGGTTCATTATTACTATTATTATTTTATTTACAGGATTAGATGATAATCATAAATAACAAGCCCCCTTTAATCAGTCTGTTTTCTAATAGAGTGTATAGTATAGATATTTTGAAGTTTATGCGTATAAAATCATTCAAAAAGTAAAATATTAAAAGTGTCTAGAAAAAAAATAATGAAATATATTTTACATTTTAGTTTCATTCATTCAAGTACATGGATATGTGTTTTAAAAATTAAAATCTTTCAATATAACCAAATTTAAATTCTCACTGGGTTGCATAATTTCTATATTTGTCAACAAATTAAGACACCGGTTTACTTTCAAAGCTTTTCGTTCATAATGTCTAACTGAAAAGTTCTTACCAGCTAAGGATATCTCTTTATAATTTTTTATAACCTTTTTCACATCGAATAATACTCATTGACACTGATTTTTCACTCTTAATACTACATATGTATGATATCCTTTAAATAGTACTTCTCCATTATGTAAAAATTTCCTATTTCTTCTAAATAGAATAAACAATCTTCTTTTCTTCCGAACATATATTAATTTTTAAATAAAAATGTGCAACGCAAATTGTTTGAGACAATCAAAAAATTTTATTCTATAAAAAGGCCTTTTTATTTAGTACGTTAAATACATTTAAATATTTGCTAATTATGTTAAACTTTGATTATAATATTTTTATATGTCATTTTAAAGTTTGAGAAAACATGTGATTTTAACCTATAATATTTTAAAAGAAAACAAATCTGATTAAAATAAATTTATATAATTGATATTAATCATTTGATTAAAATTGTTGAGACAGTTATTTATTTCAATAAATTAAATAATAAATCTACTAAACTGTATTAGGTTAATGAAATGTTTATAAGAAAATACTAAAAGCGTTATAATTTAAAGAAAAGCAAACTCTGGAATAAAATATTTTTTCATACCTTTTTTTTCCCCTTAACGTCATTCTTTAAATTCCGATGTAATCCATGTTTTAGGAAGAACAAATTTTGGCAGTAGAAAATATGTCAATAATACATACACTAGCAATGATGGGAATCATTTAAACCATACCAAAGCTTGTGTAAATATCTCGAACTCATATTTTCGTCTAAAGTATGACCTTGGGATGATTATTCCTATGAATTTTTTAGGTTAAATGTTTTTATCTGACAGACTGCATGTTCATAACGCTACCTATTGTCCAGCAAAAAACTCCATCTGCCTGTTCCAAAGGTTAAACGCAATATGTTGTTTTTAATAGTTTTATCGTCTGCGGTTAGCACTGTTTTGTTTATCAAAGCAAGAACAGATGGCTTTTCCGTTTTTATACATTTATATGATATAATATTTTTATAAACTTACTTCCAATTAAAATTTCTTGTTTGAAGAATTTTTTGATGCATTTAACTTTTTTTGATGTGTTTCAAAATAGTTCAAGTTTTAAGTTTTGTAAAGCTATTTAAGTTTTGCAAAACAAAAAAAAATATGAATAATTAATTACGCCATGCGTTTTACATATATTTTGTATACAGTGAAACCTCCCTGTGCAACCACCTCCATTAAGCGACCACCTCCCTGAACGACCATTTTGTCATAGAACGAAATTTATTCCCATAGGCTCAATACTAATTTTACCTCCATTCAGAGACCATTTAAGTTGAACTCCCTCCATGAGCGACCAATTTCTTTGAAGAAAATGAAATAAATTCCGCTTTTTCCTGGTCGCTTGAAGAAAGTTTTATTAGAAAATTAATTCCTGAGAGCGCATTATTCATCAAACTTCTAAAGTTAGTTTAGAATTTTTTTTTTTTAATATTTTATTCCGATAACTTTTAAGTGTTTAAACACCTTTGTGCCTCTTTAGGCAATGAATTTAACTCTGATGACAAATTAAGAATGGCGGTCAATAAACTGCCGTGCACTATTCTGTCAAGAAACTCTAAAAAAAAATAGATAAATTAATGAAATCGTCATTATTTGCTCCCGTCCAATAAAAGAAAAACAAATGCATTTATTTACTGAACTTCGAAAGGACTTGGAAATAAAATCTATAAAAGATAAAACCGTAAAATCACAAAAAACGTCAATATATTCATTTTTTATACTCTGCAGTAATTAACTTATGTAATTAACTTTTGTTTTGAAACCTAAATTTTCATATTTTTTCAAAATGTGAAAAATAAATTTTAGTAACATTAATTTTTACCTTTTTTTAACAATTAAAATCTAGATTTAAACGTGACCTCTATTAAGAGACCACCTCCCGGAGCGACCAATTTTTATTTGAACGGAACGTGGTCGCTTTAAAGTGGTTTTACTGTATTTTATTTTATATTCGGAAAAAGTTAAATTTATTTAAAAAATGTGAAACAAGTAGCCAAATTTATTTTTTAAGAATAACTTAAAATAATTAAACACTAGCAGAAAAATTTATTACTGAAAATATGCAAGTGTTTTTATTTCTTATAATAAAGCATTGCTTTATTACAAAACTCCGTCCCTTCCCATACCCACACACAATTTATACATACAATAATTTATAAATAAAAACCATTTTCCCGGATTATAGAATACAGGAAGAAAACATTTTCTTATTATTGAAATCTCTACAATTAATACATTTTTCTAGATTGACCACTAATAACACCAAAAAACATTTTTATATGAAAAATATCAATTATGTATTCAAATAAAGTTTTAAAATTCAATAGCTGTACTTTCATATTAGCAACATTCCAAGAGTTAATAGTCGTAAATATCGTAAAATATTTTACTACCTACAACAGTTTTTTTTAATTCAAAAAGTTTTAGTAGTCTAAGCGAGCAGTTTGATTACATGTCTATTAAATTTGTGTGTTTTATTTATGTACATTTTTTGGTGAAGTTTTTAATTTTGTTATGAAATATTAGTCGGAAACAAACACTGAATTATTTTTATTGTTTGATGTGGAAACTTTTAATCTTAACACATGTTTTGTTTTATTGCGAGTTTACACTGCGAGTTACACTGTGAGTATATGGTAGGGTTTTTTTTGTCATATAATGAGACGTACGTTACATGTAATGACATAACAGTGACGTCACAATTTTTTTTAATTGACAGAAAATTATCTTTTACAGTAAGTAACATGTTTTGAAGAATTTTTATAATTTTTAAAAGTTTTCTAAGAAGTTCACATATCAGTCACAGTGTGACATCGCTGAGTGGTGGCATTTTGGTCACAGTTGTGACGTGACCACAGTGACTTACAGTGACGTCACAATGACGTCACTGTGACTATGCATGCTATGAGGGATGATATCTGAAACAAACAGCGAATACTATCAATCGATCACGGAAAATATATATATCGCGAATTTCGACAAGTGGTGGCGGAAAAAAAATCAATTTCGTCAATCTGTAGTAGAAAAAGCTGCAAAATTTGGCAAAGGATCGCGGAAAAAATAGCAAAATCTCCTTCAACGATAGTATAAAAAGATATCGGAAATAAATAGTTATTTTCGTCAATGGTTTAGGGGGGGGGGATCCCGAATTTTGGAATTCATCGCGGAAAAAATCGCGAATCTCCTTAAACAACCGTTGAAAAAGTGCGTTTGGGAAGATGACTTTACAGGCGCTTTGAAGAAAAAGACCGAATATTTTCAGTAAAAATAGTCGCTGAATCCGAAAAAAGTCGCCTACTGCTTTCTTGAAATAGTCACTTTTTAAAAGTTTTCGCCCTAAAATAGTCGCCATAGCCGCCGGATGCTGAAAATAGTCGCTAGGTATAGCATTTTAGTACAAAGTGGCAGCCCTGCAATTGCATATTAAGAAAAATTGGAATTTTTGAGAAATTAAGTCGGGCCGGACCAGGCCTGAATTAATTGATTTTTTTTTATGGGCCGAGCTTGTTTTCACTGATTTTTTTACGAACCGGGCCTGACCATAAACTGTGAAAATATAAACGGGCCGGGCTCGGGTGGAACTTTTAATTTTCACGACCGCCTGGAAACTGTGGCCCGTGCAGATCTCTAGTGTTCCCCCCAGGGCCGTGCAAAGAGGGGGCTAAAGGAGCGGTCGCCCCAGGCGCAAAATTTATGCTGCGAACCACGGTTTTATTTGTTTTATTCAGTTTTTGTCCGCTGATCATTTTCAGGGGAATTTCTTTTCTCTTTCTTGATCCTTTTTTTTCCTGTCGCAAAACATCATGAACTCTCTAACAAATAATTGCAATTTTTTCTTATGTTATTTAGTTGGTCTGAATTTCTAAATTAAAATTAAACATTTTAAAGTTCCAAATAAACGCGAAATATTTATTCATATTATAAATATTATAGAATTTATTTATGTTTCTGCACTTTATCAATTTTATTACACTCATTACAAAGAGAAAGATTTTTTTTATTGGGGGGGGGGGGGGGGGGGTCGTAAAATTGAAAATTCGTTAAGGGCGCACTTCTCACGGCTTTGGTGCCCCCCCAAAATTTCTGGTCACGCTACGCCTATGGTTCTCCCTGCGTAGCAATCTCAAAATTCAGCAGCTCTCGCTGTCTAGCAATATCAAAATATACAAAACTCGTAAGGCCAGCATACATGAGAAATATACAATAAACGGCTAATATAAACAACTATAACAAAAAATCCATAAAATTATTACCATACCTTAACACACAACTCCTTTCTTGAATCCCAACTCTAAAAAATGTTGAATTGCCATAATTTCATAAATTTCCAGTCATCCGGTAAACTTTGTTTAATTTTCCAGCAAAAAAAAAAGAACAAATACTCGCAATTTCAAACTAAATTACATAGGTACTTTAACTTTCAAATTTTACAACTAAAAACAGCAAAAAAAAATTAACAAATATTAATAACAAACTTTTACATTGCCGTCATTTAAAGTTTACAATTACAAAATGTCTTCCCAAACGTTCAACACATGCAGAGTTGAGTTGTCAAAATACCACTGAGTTAATTGTCGATAAAAGTTTTCAGGTAGGCGTAACCATCCAATACACAAATCAACCAATCCCATTAAGCCGATGTAGGTGTGGAAAGAATTTACGAAATGAACTGGTAATAACAAAAATTCTTTTATCGCCTCGCCCAATTGAATGACGTCAAGTGTCTCGGCTGTTTTGGGATTCAGCCTTTAAATGTCTTTTCCTGTTATTTTATTTCTATCACATTTGAAAGTATATTTGCACTATTAATATCAATATATACTCTTTCATTTTTTATGTATACTTAGCATTATATGACACAATCTGTTATGCTAAATTTAATTTTTATTAGTGGATTGATTACTAAAATAACATTCATAATTACACAGCAGTTCTAAATAAATCTCTATACTATTTTCATTTTTAGCTTCTTTAGTTAGAACCTTACAGTTATTAAAAAAAGCAGCTGAAACAATTCCTGTAGGCCTTCTCCATTAAGTCTGTTAGTCAGTCAACTTTAGAATTCCCCTCGCTAATGTTAAACCTATGGGTGTAGAATGCATTTATTTTTTTTTTAAATATCTCCTCAGGGAATTAATATTTTTAACTTCTTTTTATTGTGTTTTCTTCTTAACCCTTTAAAGATTGCTTAACATTTATAAAAAGCATAAAAAAGTACCTATTTTTTATTGCAGAAATTGAGTAATTATTTATATGCTTTGATATTGTACTTTATTTTTTCTTTCCTCCATGCACTTTTATTGGGGACCCATACAATCCCCCAAACATCCACCACTGCAGAAGGATTCAACCCACCTCGTGCTTGTGCTTTATTAAAAATACTTAGAATCAATTTCTATGATCTCGTTAAGTTTTCCGGAATATAAAAGCTTATAAAAACAAATTGTCTCAACTAGAATATTTTAATTAATTTTTGAAAAATATGTTAAGAGCAATGATTTTTCCAAAATGACAGCTCATTCTGCCAAGTAGTTTTAGAGTTATGCACCAACACATGATTAAAAATAAATTTAACTTTTTTAATTAGGAGTTAGAAACTTTTGAACTACCTCTTCGAATGACTTCCCATTTGGTATCCGAAATTTACTCTGAATAAGATGTCAAAATCAGGTACCAGTATTGAAGTTTGTTACAATTCCAACAAGTAAATGATCCCCTGAAGCATAGTTGTTCCTAATTGGTATTATTTTTCTACAATAATTTGCAACAGAATTAATAAGGGTCCACAACTGTGTGTTGAATGTGACATGCAGTGCCACAGTTGACAACAGTGAATAGGATGTCATGCTTATCCAATCCCACAGAACACAAGTACCAAAATTCTTCTGAAAAGGTCTATTCAATAATTAATTGTTTGAAAAAGGGCAAGACCTCCTTAAAACAGGAGACACCTTGGAGATTCCAGTTATTTAGATAAAGGAATTACAGGATAATAGACTTAACAGTACCATGAAATTCAAACTAAAAAATATTCCATTATCTGAATAAGACATTTGAAAAAGTAAATAAATAAATTTGGTTTGCCACATAATAAAATAATATGTCATCCTAACCTGTGAATGTATTGAAAAGGTGTCATAATTGCATGGTACTGGGGATAATTAATGATTCTTCAACAGAAATTGGGAACAAGAGACAAAATAAATTTCAATAATATGCAGCACAAAGTTTATCCTTACCTGTGAATGTAAGGATTTATTGAAAAGGTCATGATTGCATGGTACTGGGGATAATAATTAATGATTCTTCAACAGAAATTGGGAACAAAACTCTAAATACATTTCAATAATGAGCATTTCTAGGAAGAGGATCAGGTAGACAGAACAAGGGTCATTTATGTCGCTGATTACACATAATCACTTCAGCATGTCCCTATCTCAACCTGATCAATGAAATTTAAAAACACTTTACATTTTTCTCAACTATCATTTTATTTGTGAAATTTGACTAATACTTTTTCACTTTGCTTAAATTACAAGCAGATATTGGAAAATTCATAAATTAAATCTGTCGACTATGTTTTGTTAATTGGAAGAAGAGACGGAACAAAACTATTCAATTTTTTTTATTGATTTAAACTGAATTAACAAATATTAAAATGTGTCATGCTGAAACTAACTGCTGCTTGATGAAAAAAATAACTTATGTAGTCTCTGCTAAAAGAATTAAAAACATTTTAAGAATGAAGAAATTGGGATAATAACTGTATATAAATTACTATAAAAGAGATTTGATCACTTTTCTTCTGATATACGATTTTTCATTAGAAAAAACTAACTTTTTATTACTGCAGTTGTATAGAATATATATTGCAATAAATATTTAAATATCACCTACAAAAATAAAAGGTATATCACACATAATTGTGTAAAACAACGAGATAAAGAGCAATGAAATTCTGAAGCAGCTTTCATTAGAACAATTACCGTATTTTCGGGTGTATAGCCCGCATCCAGTGTATAGCCCGCACCCCTAAATCGAGCAGTACCATAAAAAAGTTCGTGTATAAGCCGCGGAGCTGCATCTTTGTATAGCCCGCAGGCTATACACCATCTACGAATGTATATTTCGACCAGGGTTTACGCCGCATGTGAAATTTCCTAGGTAATCGCGAATGGCGTGCTAAACAGAAACACATTAATAAGAAGAATTAAGAAATCATAAAAATGAAATTATTAATTAGAAATAAATAATTTAAATGCACAATTCGAAATTATTAATATAATTTAAATAATATAAATACGAAAAACTACACTAAAATTGCATAAAAATTTGCAGCTTAAATTCCGGCATATGGCGCGGATGATAAATTGCATTATTACCTTCGTATATCGCGAATGATTTTGCAACAAAAAAATTAATTAAACTGAAATTTTAAAAACCACAAGCACCGAAATTACAGGGCTCCCACTAGATCCGTTTTTTTGCTTCAAGTCCGTATTGGTCCGTTTTTTCATTGTTAGGTCCGTAAAGTCTGTTTTTTGACACTTTTAACCAACTTTTATTTAAAATTTTACCGATGTTTGGCATTTAGCCGAGCATCGCGGAAAAAGCGCGCTTTTCGCAAATATGTTCCAAAAAATACCATTAAATTTCGTTAATCGATCACGAAAAGAATCGCCAACTTTGTCAAAGGATTGCGAAAATGTGCAAATTTCTTCAAAAGATCGTGAATTTCGTTAAAAGATAGAAAAAAACGCAGTCAAAAGATAGAAAGACAAAAAGCGGTCAAAAGATCGCAAAAAAGACTAATTTCCTCAAAAGATTGCGAAAAAAACCGCAAGTGTTGTCAAAGAATAGCCAAAAACGCGTTTTTCGTCAAAAGGATCGCGAAAAACACGCAAATTTCGGCAAAGGATGGCGAAAAAAACGAGAATTTTGTAAAAAGATCGCGAAAAAACACGAATTTCATCAAAAGATCTCTCAATAAAACGCAAGTTTTGTCAAAGAATCGCGGAAAACGCGATTTTCGTCAAAAGGTGGCAAAAAAAAACCATGCGAATTTCGTCAAAGGATCGCGAAAAAACGTGAATTTCGTCAAAAGATTGCGAAAAGAACGCGAATTGCATCAAAATATCGCGAAAAAAACGGTCAAAAAATTGCGGAAAAAAGCACAAATTTCGTCAAAAAATCGAAAAAAAAAACTAATTTCATCAAAAGATTTTAAAAACTTTAATTTCGTCAAGATATAGTAAAAAACATATAAATTTCATCAAAGGATACCGAAAAACACGCAAATTTCTTTAAATAGTCGTGGAAAAATTCGTGAAATTCAACCTGTCTTAGAAGGTTTGTAATCTCTACCAATAACAATGGCTTTAAGATAATGAATTTCAGAATTTGAATCGGAGCAAGCGTTTTCTTTATAACAAATTATACTTTGAACATTTATTAATTAGTGACAATTGTAGGAAAGGAGGGTTTCCTTGTTTATTTTATTTTACGATTTGCGATTTTGATCTCTTTTTTTACAAAATATGTGCTCCCCTTTGGTCCCCTTTTTTACTACACAAGTTGAGTGGGAGCTCTGGAAATAGGAAATTATTAATTTGTTATAAATAATATAAGTACGATATTCAAAATTAATAATTCATTATGAATAATATTTAAAAGAAAAAATCCCGTTAAAATTGAGTAAACTTTTCAATACACTAAAGAGCATCATGAGAACGATTGGGCGTTAGCAATCTCAACTTTAACTCAAGTATCTTAAATACCGTGCTTGAATGACATTAAAATGACGACGTTCTAAAATGACATTTATTTTCACAGTGCCATATATTACAATTATTTACAAATAGATAATAAACGTATTAATTTTAATATTTACCGCTATGTACAAATAAAATAACGTAATCACATCCCATTTCGTCAATTGAATAAGATATGAAAATTCTCATTTTAATCATTTCTAAAAGAATCTGCAGAATCGGGAATGCAGATGTTTTTGATTTTTTTAAGAAGGGGGGGGGGGTGGGGGGGGAGGATTAAAAAGACACCTCACACAATAATTCATTGAGAATTTTAAACTCATTTTTAAACGGAAAAGCATGGAATCTGCTGGCATATCTTTCAAAGTAATTTGAAATCGAATGCGTTTTTCTATTTTCGATAAATATATTATATCTTAAGTTATAAGCGATTGCTATTTGATGATTACCTTTCCCGAGCTGTCTCATCTGGAAATTCAGTTAAAAAATCAACTTTCAGCATTTTCTAAATGTTTTTTCCCTTATCAAAAACTGAAAAACGCTGTTCGATTTCCTAAAGTATTAATAAATGCGGCAATAGTTTTATACATTTAAAATTCAAAATGACTTATAGTGAATGCAGCCGTTATTTATGTGTGTATGCGTGTTTTATAATAAAGTTATCAGAAACAAAACAAAACTTTATTTAATTCGAATCGGTTTTATTTAATTCCAATCAATCTGCAAGAAATTTCATGACCTACTTTTATTATTTCTTTGCACGTGGAGCGATAAGGATTATAAACATTATATGATTCATGCTAACCACTACGAAAAGATATCACGTGCGATCCTAAAGCTATTTTCTTTTTTTTTTCCCCCCTTCTTCTATCGCTCTGTTTGGAACTTTTTAGCTGTCAGAATCTCAAAGAAATAAATATAGATTTCAATTAGAAGATTTTGCTTTAAAAGCATTTATACACGAAATGATTACCAAGAAAAAAAAAAAAATACTTACCATCACTGTGCTGTTTCTTAAATACAAGATGATTTAACAATGCAATTTAATCTGATTTATTTTATGGTCGTTTTTGAGAATATTTGGCGTTATTGTAGATGTTTTAAAAATACTTCTTGCATGAACATTTAAAAGTTATATTTTATATTTATTTCAATCACTTGGTACAGAATTGAATCCTGCATTGGGTCGGGTAATCGGATAGTACCCGAACCCGACTAAAGTTTGGTCGGTTTGGTGGGATTTTTTCTTTCTTTCTTTTGATGTGGGTCGGGTTGGAATTTGATTCGTTCGAGTTAACTTTTTTTTTTTTTTTCTCCAAAAGATGCTGCTGAATATTTGTTAAAATGGTAAATGCCGAAATAATTTGATACAAGAAAAACATAATTATAGACTACTTTTCTGTAAATGCAATTAAAATATGGATTAATTTTCCTTCATTTTAGTTTCTGGTTTTAATATTTCGGTTGACAAAATTTGTTCTTGTCGGGTCTCGAGTTGACTTTAAGTAGAATTTTCGGATTCGGATAGGATACAATCCGGACCTTGCAGTTCAGGTTCAGAGTAGAGTCCAACATTTGATCTTGTAGTCTGATTTTACCTGCTATTGTTTTGTTATGGATAGAGGGGGGGGGGGGGATGTATTTTTTTTAGAAAAATACATTTTTTACAAATAGATTATTTTCTTGTAGATATATTTTCTTAGAAAATATGGAATATTAAGCATTTAAAAAATTATATCCACTAATTTGTTTTATGTATCCTATGAATATTGTTTTAAATCATTTTTATAGGATTTTCACTTAAAATGTACACATTAGAGATCTGCATGGACCTGGTTAATCTCTTTTTATTAGACTCGGGCCGGACCACGATCGAGCTTAATTTTTATCTGTGGCCGCTCCGGGCCGGGACTGGAGAACTACTTTTTTTTTTTTTTTTTCGGGGCCATGTTAAACCGGCAGGTTTTTGTGAAAATAACAGTGAAATTTTTCCTTTGTTTGACGAAATCTTTAGAAATTTATTTCATTTTATTAAATTATAGAGAAATATATTTTAAAAAATCTTTATAGAGCTTCAAAATTATTTTTTCTAAAATATTTTTCTTCCATTTTAAACTACATTATTTTTTCTAATGAGTTATCATTTAAATGAATTTCTCTAAGTAATCAATAATGTTGCCATTCCATATTTCATAGATTGTGGACATACTAGTTTAAGCTGCAAAATGTTTGCATGAGTACGTAAAAAATATATCTTAAATAATTTTATTGATAGGATCCCGGACTTGATTTAATCAATTTTTCTTGGCTGGGTGGGCCAAATTTTTAGCATAAATGGTTCAAGTTTAGCCCAGGCAGGGCCAATATGTTTCGATCGCCTGGGTCTGAAAATTTCAGCTCGCCCACATTATTATAAAATCTCATTAATATGAAATTTCTTATCTTTGGTATCTGAATTTTTGAAAGTGAAAAAAAAATAAATAATAATAATAATTGCGCGTAAACGCCGCATCGCTTGAAATTTCAATTTAAAACACGTAAACGCCGCGGCGTTTCTTCCGTAAATTACGGTACTAAAATCTTTTTTTTTTAATAATTCCATAATAATAAAACCAGATTTTAACTTATTTATTATTATCATTATTTTTAATCTGGAAAAAAAGTCACTTTTTTTTTCCTTTAAAATTAACAAAATTATTGTCAGAGGTAATTAAAGAAATATTTTCATTTTTCTACGCCCCCACCAGTGGCCGAGAGGTTCTGCTCTCAAAAGCTGGTAGACGGGAGGTCCTGGGTTCAAACCCAATCGCGCCCGTCGGCCTAATCGTTCGGAGTTTTCTTCTAAACTTGTATTTTTGTGCGTAAATACGGGTTAGGTTCCGTTAGAAAAACCCCCCACGGAGGGCATCCCCGCCTCTCCGGGCCCATTTCGTAGATAATTAGATATCATAAGCAACACAATACACAAATTTTTCCACAATATTTTTTTTTCATGTCAAAAAGTAAATGTAATTATTGTGATAATTGCATACATTTCTGGAAAACATTAAATACCATTTATCTCAGTTAAATTTTTTGAATTGCAGAAGCAGATAATAGGTAAATTATCATAACAGTAACTTTGAGAGAAATGGATGTAATATACAACTGGAGCCATTAATGGCGTTTTACCTGCTAGAAAATATGTTATTATTTTAAACAATAATTACTATAAGTAATATAAAACTACTGTATAAAAAGGCACACAGTAATTTGCTCAAAAATATTTATTTTAATCACTGGAATCGGAAAATCCTTCAAAATCGGAAGTTTCAGAGTCCGTCATAAACAAACCAATAATATCTCTATTTTCAAAGACAGAAATAAATAATAATAGCATTTAAACAGTAAAAAAACATTACAAACACGGGAAAATTCTTTAAATTTCGCGGCATCGCGAAAAAAATTTACAAATTTCGACGATTTTTGAAATTTTTTCGGGTTTAAAAATTATAGAAAAATCACGATTTTCCGTTTCTGTTTTTAAAAAAATCTTTGTATAGTCCGCACCGTGTATAAGCCGCAGCGGCTGTTCCAAATGTTTTTTTCTTGTATAACCCGCGGGCTATACACCCGAAAATACGGTATTTAAAAACTTCAATGCTCAACTTTAAAATTCTTACATGTTCTTTTTCAATTTTAGGTTAATCTGCGATACAACCTCAGCAATATTGTTTAAACAATACAGTAGTTTATGATACATGTAAGCAATATTGAATTCAGTGATGTGACACTCCAAGGGCATGATATTCTGCGAGGGAAATTTTCAATGTTTCAAGGGAGGGAATGTCTCGAGTCTGATGCTCTGGGAGGCTAAGATCATAAAAATGTAAAATTTGAGATTTGATGCTTATTAATAGTCTGGAAGTACAATTCGTCTTCCTCACAACTAGAGAAATATGTTTGAATTAAACACTGCAGATGCAGGGGTTCACTCAATAATGAAATGCATGTGTACAATGGGCATTCCAGCCATCAGACACAGTAGTAAAGAATAGTTAGAAAATACACAGATTAGATTTTTCAAAAAGTTCTCATTAAGCAAATCCTTTTTAATAAAAAAGAGATTGTTGCACTGTTTAAGGTTTTGTAAATTCTTCATTATGTGCATAATACCTAGATGTTGGACACTTCTCCTAACATAGCCAGTCTGCACCAGCTTCAATTCAGATACTGTTTGAACAATACACTAACGGGGAATATTATGTTTTCTGGGGAGATTTTTTAGTTTAACCTGTGAGACTAAAGTTAACAACAAACGATAGCAGATACTGTGCTTTTAATACTTTATGTGACTGAGTTCTAACTGAAAAAAAAAACACTATGGAGAAACCAAATCTTCCTAAATTAACTAGAATTAATTATTTTATTTGGTCTTTAAAAATTAAAGCTGTCTTGAGTTCCTAATCATAAGTAAAATCTGAGGTTCAAATCAAAATGACTGCAGACATTGGGATCAGAAAAATTCAAGTACATTAAATTATCTTATCTTGTTTGAGTGAACTTTGTTAGGCTGTTACTTCCAGCCAAATTGAGTAAATACCAACCCTATTGCCATATATTGGAAAAAATGTGCAATGATCCTTCTGAAAACATAATGTAGCCGATATGAAACATAGAAACTCTACCAGCATAATTTTTTTACATGTTGGAGATATGCTACACCACGATGCATTAAAGGGTTAAAAATGGAAATTCCAGTTTAAAATATTATTAATATTAGTTATGATCGATAATTAAGATATGATTTATTAACTATAACTGCTTTAAGGCTGTTAGTCAGTAAACTTCTGAATTCACCTTGCTAATGTTATACCTAAGGCCATAGAATGAATACATTGTACCGGAATGCAGGATGGTCCAAAAGCACAGCTACAAAAAAATATTCACAAGTTAAGATGAAGATATTGGCTTTCACAAATTAGGGCTTAAGTAAGCCCTGTCCGCAGTATTGTCAGTACTGTGCGTGGGTTACAGCTTAGAGTACTCTGTACTCTGTCCGGAGATATTAGCTCCGCAACCTGCCCTAAGCCTGGACAGACCTACGCCGGGAGCATAGAAAAGGAAAGTCTTCACTTTCGAAGTTTTCAGCCGAGAGTCCCCGAAACGGCCTCAGGCCTTTAAGTTAGATTTCTTTGATATCCGGCGGCACTTGAGAATGCTTGAGGAGTGTTTCAAGTATTGTAAGAATTATTATACCCAAAATGTCTAAAGCTAAGATCTTGGCTTAATATATGATTTCCAGTCTGACAGTTGGAGAGAGTTGAAGTGGAATATATTGCAAGTTTAATTGGGTTGTTAAAGATTTTATGATACACAAAATGTATCGTTCTTGTAGCAAAGAGGGATATTTAGGAGCCACATCTGCCTCTATTGACAGAGTGCTATTGAATAAAAAAAGGACTTTACAGTCCTCCCCTCTTAGCAAGAATTTTTCTTAAAGGAAAAATTCATATAACCAGGGTTTAGTCAACACACAAAAAGAACTTGAGTTAATCTGCATTTTTTGGCAAACAGCCTGAACACAATTTAAGTTCAATTTAAAATTGAAATTTTTTGAAAAACCCTTAATTAGAGGACAACACAAGTACCCATAAGGAAAGTTCACAATATAGAATAAAATACACACATTCTAAAATTAAATTTCAACATAAACAACTTGAACCTTCTTATGGAAAGAATTTATGCAAACTCTGAACATTTCTAAACTTGTTATTTTAAACATTAAAACACAAACACATGTTATAGGTGCATAATATTCTTAAACAATAACATTAAAATAAAATAGTAGAAATTCAATAAATAAAACTTTCTACTCAAAAGATGTTCACACTGTTTATACATCTTACATTTCCAACAGATAAAACTTCCTCCCAAAAAATGGCAAACCATGCCGGGTTTCTCTTTTTGTTTTTCTTTTGAACGGGGGAGAATTTGACCTATATTCGTTAACTCCACTGACCGTTCCGCAGCTTCTAACTCAACCCCGGGAGATGATAATTTTACCATAACACAATTAGATAAATCTCCCTTTTTAACTAACTCTGGTTGTTTTATTGTGTTTTGGGGTAATTTATCGCTCAGGATATTAACTGTAGGATAATCCAAAGTTTGTGGTTCTTTACAGAACAACTCGGGTTTAGACTTTAAATTATCTACCTCAACAATGTGATTTTTGGTATCACACTGATCTAAATCTTCCAATTCTTTTATATCAGAATGGCCCGCATTTTGTGTGACCTCCCTTTGATTATTTACCGCATAATCCATCAAACCGGGTCCATATTTTTGGCCGTCTTTAAAACCTTCTCCAGTTTTAAATTCACTTGACCCTACTACATCAACCATACGTTTTTCCTGCACATTTTTATCTACCATGTGCTTCTCGCACACTTTTCTTGGAATTTCTCCAACTCGTATGCATGCGATCGTCCTTCCTCAAATTAAATAATCGCTTACAGACGCGAGGCGTTACTAACGCTTGACAATTCAATCCCGGCACTATCGCTGCCATAATATAAATCCTGGAGAGTTTTCCTTTCTCTCGTCCCATAAGGAAACTGGTACTTTCACCAAATCTGCCCTACCTGCTACCAAATCTATCTGCTCTCCCGTTTTATATTTGTCTGGAATTAACTCACTTCTGAAAATCGTTAATTCCGTTCCGGAATCATTTATCCCATTAACTTTTTGTCCTAAAACATTCAGATTGATGACTGGTAAATGACTATTTTGTACGAGTTTTCCTTTCTTATCCCGAAAACCTCTAGAAGCTAACCCTTCTACGCGCATATAGCTCACTCTACCTTTTAGTATCATCTCATCTTCTTCGACAGTATTTACCGATCCTGAATTTTTATTTTTATACAACTCTGGACAAAAACTCTTTAAATGTTTCTCCGAATTGCAAATGAAGCACCTACGGCTTACCTGTCTTTCGAATGCCCTATCGCGAGCAGTGGCTCCGCGTGTGTCTGACACACTAGTGAAGGGAGTATAATTTGACTTCACTTCTCTGTGCAATTCTTGATGCGGTTTTTCGAATTTTGTGTACTGACCCTTTTCCATCGACGCTCTGATACTTTCAAAATTGTCTAAGAGCTCGACTATTTCGGATTCAGTTTTAACTGACGGCCACTTATCCAAGAAGTGTTCTCTCATTTCTGGCTTAGCGCGTTTTTTAATTTGGTCCGCAATTAAAAGATCGATAAGTTGATCCATCGATTTTATTTCCAAACCTGCAAGCCATTCTTGCAAATAATTCCTTAACTCAAAACCGAAATCCTTCCATGTGTCATTCGGACATTTGACATGCTGTAAAAATTTAATCTTAAATGATTCTGGATTTAATTTATATCGTTTTAAAAGAACTTTCTTAATATGGTCGTAATTCTCTGCTAAATCTTCTGATTCACGAGCTATAATTGTAACAACATCAATTGGCAATAAACTAATTAAATGGGACACCCAATTTTCTTTATTAATTTTAGCCCTTTTAACCTGACGTTCAAAAAGAACTAAATATAAACTAATATCTGTTTGATTCGGATCAAACTCTGGAATTAGTTTTTTAAGGCTGGGTTCCTTGTTTATGGGGCGGTTGATATTCGCTGATTGTTCGGAAGCAGAGGCACTTGATTCAATTTTCAATTTTTCTAACTGAAATTGATTATCCAGTTCTTTTTGCTTTAACTCCCTCTCCGCATTTTCTCTTTCACGTTCTAATTCTAAGCGCTTAATTTCTCTGTCTAAATTTTCCTTCCTAACTAATTCCTCACATTCCAAATTCTCTTTACGAATTCTAATCTGCTCCTCTTTATGTAATTCTTCCAGTTTCTCCTGGAGAATAGTATCATAAAGGGAACTCATGAAATCTTCATCGTAATCTTCTAGGCTCGTAATTAAATTTTTTAACTGTAATGGAGCTTCATCGCCTTTTAAAGGTATTTCTAGTTCATGCGCCAATTCAATAATGTCTTCCTTTTCCCCTTTCCCAAGGAAAGACATATTTCCTCACTAATTATTCTCAATAAAAAATGAATAAAAAATATTACAGAATATTACAATAAAAATTAATTTAACACTTAGCAAAATTAAAATTCCTATCAATAAAATAATTTTACTAAAACATATATTCCAAGAAAATTCGACATATACAAAAATTAGAAAAAATATCAGATATTTTATACACTATAATATATTTCTTTCTACTATATTTACACTATAATATAAACTTTCCTTAAAAGATATTGCGTGTACCTGTAATTAAATTTAAGTTCAAAAATTTATAAATTTTCCCAACATATATATATTTAAATATAAAAATAATTCTTTTCACACTCAAGAACTTTTTGAAATGAACTGACTTACCCCACTAGAAGCCTTTAGACACGAACGAATGGTAATCCAAAATAGGCTGTAAACACTTCCACAAATACACAATTCACAGAATCACACTGCACTAGGGAAAACATGAGCCCTTCTTTTCTCACAAAAATAGGTCATAACATAATCCTTTTTTCACCACAGCTGACAAGGGTCAAGGGTCGGAAAACACCCTCACTCGCACACGAGCTATGATCTTGAATTTCCTTGCTTCTGTCAACACTAAGAGAAGGGAAATCTTCGTTCAACACCGTCTTCGGCAAGATGAAACTTCCTAATAGACCTAGGAGCTTCTTCTTCTCTTCATTCACTAAAGAAAATTTCTTCATTAACTTCTGAATAAAATAAAATAAATCCATAGAATGCAGGATGGTCCAAAAGCACAGCTACAAAAAAATATTCACAAGTTAAGATGAAGATATTGGCTTTCACAAATTAGGGCTACCGCAGTATTGTCAGTACCACGCGTGGGTTACAGCTTAGAGTACTCTGTACTCTGTCCGGAGATATTAGCTCCGCAACCTGCCCTAAGCCTGGACAGACCTACGCCGGGAGCGTAGAAAAGGAAAGTCTTCACTTTCCAAGTTTTCAGCCGAGAGTCCCCGAAACGGCCTCAGGCCTTTAAGTTAGATTTCTTTGATATCCAGCGGCACCTGAGAATGCTTGAGGAGTGTTTCAAGTATTGTAAGAATTATTATACCCAAAATGTCTAAAGCTAAGATCTTGGCTTAATATATGATTTCCAGTCTGACAGTTGGAGAGAGTTGAAGTGGAATATATTGCAAGTTTAATTGGGTTGTTAAAGATTTTATGATACACAAAATGTATCGTTCTTGTAGCAAAGAGGGATATTTAGGAGCCACATCTGCCTCTATTGACAGAGTGCTATTGAATAAAACCAGGACTTTACAACATTCTTTAAAATATCTCCTCAGGAAATTAATATTTTTCACTCCTTTTTTTCTGTGTACACTTCTTAAAGGAAGCCTCTTTTTTTCTTAGCTGTCAAAATATTTCTAAAATGTATACTTAATTTTATGTCAAATGTTAAAATCTTACTAACAGTTCATCAGCTTTTAGTACATAAAATATTACATTAAGCATAGATTTTAGAAATATTTTGAGAACTGAGGAAAAAAGAGGCATCCTTTAACCCCTTAATTCTCGCCCCTGACAATAGGACGGGTTAAAGTGTCATCATCTATTTCTCGCGCCCGTGATATTGCCAAGCTGTAATTTTAAACCGGAAAAAACTTATGAAACCAGAAAATTTTTGAAAACTCTCATTCGAGTTTGGTTTGTACAATCTATGTTTGAGCAAATTATGGATTCTAATGAATCAAGCATTTCTGATGATAATTTGATTTTAATTGATAGTCAACATTTTATGCATATATATTATTTTAAATATTATTTGTAAAGTAGTAAAAATTTTAAAATAAGGATCTTATTCGTATTAATTTGTATGGTGTAAAACAAACATTAAGGTGCAAAATTCTCACATGATGGCTTTTCGGCAAATGCAAATTTATACTATAACATCTTTTTTTTTTTCACCTCAAGCATGCAACTAATTGCATATTTTATTTAGAAATTACTGTTACTTCCAGCCAAAATGGGGTAAATACCAACCCTATTGCCATATATTGGAAAAATATATGGCAATATATGACTCTTAAAAGGTCATTTTAATAGTATGTTACCGTTAATATAAAGAAGAAAATTTGAAAACTCATTTTCATTTGTTTTTATATTTTTGAAAACAAAAGCATTTGTTTTTATACAGTAGACTCCCTTAAATCCGCGACCCTAAAATCTGCGAACGCCTAAAATCCGCGTATTTTTTCAGATGTAAACAATGAAATTTACAGTTAAGTTGCAGGAACAAAATTCAAGATGGCGCCGAAATCGGCGACTACCGCAATGTTTTTTTTACTAAATTTTTTGTTAATCATTCTCTTTTGGCTATTACAGCTGATTTATTATTAAATAAATTTACATTACTTTTGATTTTGATATAAATTAGCATATCTATATCAAAAATTCCAGGGTTCGAAATGGAAAAATCCACGAACCAAAATGCTATTTTAAAATTATTGTTCACGGATTTTTTTTTTAAATTATAGATAAATTTATTTCTAAACATACAAAGCAGTATAAGAAAAGCATTCAGGACTCTAAATAACAATGAAAAAGTTACAGTGAGCGCAATAAGCTATATATACTGGTAATAGCATTAACACTGTTCTCCTGGCTATCATTAGATGGCAGCATAGGACTTTTGGAATTGAATTGAATCAATTTCATTCGTAATATTTTTATTTTACATAATTATTTTAATAATTACTTACTTTTAAATTAATAAATTATTTTGATATTTTACTTATTTTAATGTTTCACTTTATTGTAAGCATTCATTATAATTGCCCTTGCTTAACTACCAATCAAATTAATGTTTCAAAAATTAAACAAATCAATGACCAGAAATCCGCAAAATTCTAAAATCCGCACAACCTCTGGTCCCAAGCTGTGCGGATTTGAGGGAGTCTACTGTACTTCTGTTTTTTCAAAGCATTATTTGAGCTCTTTGAAGTCATCAGTCTTATTTACAGCTATTATTGTTATATATATATATAAAGGTTTTGAGTTTGGAACTATCAAATTGAACCAAACATTCGGGAATTAAAAACCTATAAATTTGAATTTTTCTTGGACAGGAATCTATATTGCAGTACAATAAATGGGGAAAAAAAACTATCTTTCCATTGGATGTGTCTAATGCAAGTTTCTTTCCAGCTATTCCTTATTTATTCCTTCCCTAGTACAATATGTTGGACTGTAGACTGGAATTGAAATAGAAAATTTTGTATCCTCAATGAATAGAAGTGTATGATCCTGATACTAGTGCACATATGCAAATCCCAATAAATAAGGAGTCCAGTGAAATGGCACAAAAAAAACTTCGTATTTAAATGAGTTTATCATAAAAAGGATGCTATTTTAACCTCTTACCTGTGGAATGTATTTAAAAAATATGTTTCAAAATAGAATTTTCTTCTTTAGTTTTGTTAAAACAAAATTTAAAATAAAATAACTACTATATTTAATATTTTCACATATATGAGAAAAATTAAGGGACTAGAGCATCTAACACAAAATTGTTTAATTATAGCAAAATAAATCATATGACATAGTAATTTTGAAGCCATCTACTGTAAAATAGTAAGTTAAATTACATATTGCAAAAGAGAAACAAACACACAGAATAAAATGATTGATTTTTCTTCTGTCTGAAGTGTTTCAAATAGGACATGTTTAAGTTGCCTGAACTGGATTTGGGTAACATTAGAGTTACTTGAATAATTCATGCAAATTTTGATGAATTTATATGACTGCTGATTTCAAGGCTTTATCTAATATTTATGTATTTTATCTTTTTTCTGACTAAATGAATAGATCCTGTTGTTTGTACAGCAAATAGTTGCAGAATATTCTATTCTGTATGTTTAATTTATTTTGAATTGGTAAATTAATCTTTTCTAGTAGTTTTGTCTGTAATATCAGCTATTTTTTGAGGTGTTGCTTAAATTAATTTCATATAAGATTCCCATTTGTACAGTTGTATGTGTATGTTCTTTGGACATATGAGTTTGCTTAATAAGTTATGCTATTAAAAGGTGTATGATTTATTCTAAACTAATTTTCTGATGTGATTTCATTTCATTCCCTTATATTTTATCCAGGATGAGGTTGTGCTTGAGAAGCATGTTTCCAAGCTTGAACAGTAAGTTTATACTAATATTTTGTATGTTAATTTTAACCGTAAATTCATCTTTATTTGGTACAATGCCATGATTAGAAAGCATGCAGTATGATCAGTCCAACTTAAAAATGAAAGTTCTGTTTTATGTGTTTTGATTTTTTTTGCATGCCATACTTGCATCTTTTAACACCTCATATCTTTTATCAATTGCAGGTCTCACAGAGCTCCTATATTTCCTATAAATTTAAAAATGTTCCTATATTCAAATTTATGAAAAACGTGCAAATGTTTTTAAAATATCCATATGCCTTAAAATCTATGACTGTATATTTTAAATATATTTCCTATGCAAAAGTAATTAAATATATGTATTACCCTCGAGGCAGAAAAATAAATTTATTACAACCCCTTGCAGATGTTCAATTGAAATAAAAAGATTACATTTTAAATAACGATTTTTAATTTGTATTTCATAATTTTGCTGGCAGATTTTCTGAAATAGAATATTAATTTGCATATGTGTGCAAATTTTCAAATACCTTTCTTAAAATTTCAATAAGCTTTTAAAAATCCCACTCTGATTTTTAATTATTCTGATCTGTGAGTTTTCAACTGTTATTTATTGAAGGACATCTCCAGACACGCTCTCTCTCTCTTCTCGAGCAATTGAAAAGAAATTATTTTCACTAATGGGGTTTTCTTAATTGGTTTTCAGGATTTTCTCAATGGATTTTTTTTTTTAATTTTTGGAATTTCTGAAATAGAATATTATATTACTAAAAGGGCTCATTACACTGTGTTACAATAAATAAAAATAAGAATGGCTAATCAGTGTATACAATATAGTATTGTATACACTGATTAGCTGTTTTTATTTTCATTTAGAATATTATAATTTGTATCTGTGTGCTATTTTTCAAATTCCTACCTCGAATAATTTTTTAAATATCGATGAATTCGAAAATACCCAGTTTCCTATCTTTCTTGCACACCTGCATTTTTCTGGCAACCCTTACACCTTCTACAGATTTAAACAGATATGGGATGAGTTTCTTTGTGGTTGCATCAAACTGAGCATGCATGGGCATGCTTCTGATTTTCAGAAAAAAGAATGTGTTTTCGATGAATTTTTAATTAATAACTCTGCTAATTATAAAAAAAAATAAATTCTGAGACTCAGGTGCACCAGGAAAGACCTTGGACTACCGTCACCCAAAGTTTTCAGAATTGTATGTGTGGTAGATTTTCCTAGCCATCGCACACACAGACACACAAAGTGAAAGTTTCTTTTGTTAGTGTAGATTAATAGAAATAATAAAAAATGAGCAGCATGTTAAATTTTTACCTTGATATTTATTTGAGTTTGGGGTTAATTAATAATATTAATAATTCAGTTATATTAATATTTTGCCCCTTAACATTTCGAAAAAGTTATTATTAAACAAAAACAATATTTGATTTTGAAAAATTTTATCACAAAAATAAAATTATGTGTTGAAATTTTAAAGTCTTCAATCCACGTATGACTAGTTATTTATGTATTATCAATGTGTTAAGAATTAAATGAAAACATATAAATTGGCAATTAGTCTAAAAAATCTAGAATTCTTCTGAGTATTCCAACTCTATTGAAACATCATATTATTATTTAAAAATACCATTACATATGAAGAAATATTTAAAAATTAATTTTCTATCTCAAAAAACAAAATATTTTTAAGTGTATATTGTACATAACATTGTCAATTAAAAAAGAAAATAAAATAGAAACATGTAATAAAAAAAAAGTCATTTTATCTCTTCCATGGGGCCATCAGTCCTGTCATTATGGTGAAAGTTTCCATCTGTATGAAAACTCATTAGATCATATTCAAAATGCACTAGTAAAACAAGTAAAAGCTGTATTATCAGTTTACATTAAAAAAAATATATTCTATTTTCCTACATTTGTGATAATATTATTTGAATAAGAATAATAGCAATAATAAATCATCATATTTTCCTGACTTTGTTTTCATTTCTTCTTTATTTAGTATAATAATTTTTAGATCAGTTTTAGCTTTGTTAGAATTTAAAAACCCTGTATGTAAGTGAGTTCCTGTTAGAGTTCTGCATCAGATTGACTTTCATTGTTTCGGGTTCAGGTAGCTTTCAAGTTAGGTTTTGACTCTTGCGGGTCTGGTTCGGGTTGATCTGATTTTTTTTCAAAAGAATGTCCACAAAATCTTTTTTCAGGTTAAAAATCTACCTACAATAAGACCTCATCTGAATAGTGGGCATCTCCCAATGTACACACAGGTAACATGTGTATGCGTACCCAAACTATCACAAACAAAATGTGGATAATATTTTTCATATTCTGAGAGAAGAAAAAAGTGTTTCTTAAAGAAAGAATAATCTATGATTGCATTTCTTATATATTTTTTAATTCTCATGCAGTAAATTGAACATATACTCATTCATATTCAAATACGTATTTATTTTCATCAACTGGATTTCCAAAAACCTAAATATGACCCACAAGAATTATTCTAGGGTGAACCTGACCAGCAGAAAGAAAATTACAGTTATCCTATCCAGAAAAAAAAAAGAAAATTAACTACAACCTGCCCCCTATGCTGAACTCTTTTCAGCAATCCAGAGTTGTCTGCTATTCAGAGACGTTTTACTATATTTGAATATTAAAGAATATAGATTTGTTCTTTTTCTATGTAAAAGATAAAATTGGTATTAGAGATATAATTGCACATTACTTTTCATAATTGCATTAAAACATGTTTTACTTTCATTTCATTTTGGGTTCGGTTTGGGTTAAAGTAGTTCAACCTCACCCATGCTGTTTGTACACCAACAAACGGAAATGTGTCCAGATCCAGACACCCTGGAGAATTCCTTCATACGTACTGGCACTATGAGTATATCCAAGAAGCATCAATATAATCGAGAGCCCTGAGGTCCAGGAAGTTCTTCTGTTATGTTTATATTATCCTAAGGAAAATAACAATGGTGAGAGTCGAGACTCGGTAATCATGATATCTTTTACCACACATGCGTCTTTGGGAATGAAAAGGGGAAATTAAGTCTTTCTACTTTATACAAAGAGAAAAAAAGGGAGACAGAAAACATTTTTACTTGAACTGTTACTACGACCAAAGGTTTTATTAAGACATAAAATAGAAATTACTTAAGTCAACATGAAAACGTTAATTCTAGTAATTTTGATTGTGATTTATCAAATTCTAGTTTACACCCATGATAGTATATAAATTATTAAACTAAAGGGGGGGGGGGGTGGTAAGGAAAAAAGAAATACAAAAATGTGTTTTTACTAGAAAATAGGGAAAAAAAACTGGCGGGGCAAAATCATGACTTTGCTCCTACTCTTAAAAAACTAAGGTGGGGGGTGGGGGGCATATGCCTTCCCTTGTCCTGCCAGATTACACCCATGCCATGATATGATGATTTACTGGTTACATCAGCATTGGCATGGTTTAAACAAACTGTTTTTTTTTTGTTTTTTTTTCTGAAAAAAAGAAATGTGCTTTTAGAAGAAACCTAGCATGATGTTCTCTGTTTTGTAATTTGAGTGCTTTAAATTATTGATAGAAATAATTTCTACTTTTAACACTTTATCTCAGCAGTCAACATAAACATAATGAGTCTAGGCTGTGTTTGTATACATGTAGTTTGAAAATTAGCATGTCATGCCCTAAAGAGTTACCTTAAATCATGTCAAATTAGCAAAGATAAAATAGATAAAAAATATTCAATATTTAGCATGAAATATTTTTGTTTAAAAAATGCAGATTGTTTACAGGAGTTAATAAATAACGCACAAAAATCTTTATGATTTTGGTCAAGTTGTAAAAATTTTCACAATTAGGTAGGTTATCCTTTAAGAATTTAAAAAAGAAACTCAAGTTATGAAGTTGAATAAGACAGCAAGGAAAAACTGAGTACTAGTTGTAGCATTTCAATAATGTCAATCAATCTTTTCTGTCACTTGCTGAATCTAATGGCTAAAAGTGTTGACTTGGAATTATCACAGAAAAAACAAAATAACTAGTTGTATTTGAATTTAAAAAAAAAAAAAAAATATTTGACCACTGATACTGATATTCATATTAAAAAAAAAGTTAACAATTTGTTTATAGTTGAAGTCATTACTTCAGCTATAAACCTTTCTTCTTGACCTGGTCATTACCAGGTCAAGAAGAAAATGTTAAAATGCTCAGTGAACTTGTTTTCACTGCAAAAAGATTTTTGCGGTCAAGGTAAAGAATTTATTTTATTGGTGTAGGCTATCATAAAAATAGCATAAGAGAATGTGTATTAAAAAAAAAAAAGTTCATTTCTCTTTTTAAATCAAAATTCTGTTGAATTAGCACCTGTTTACTTTTAACTAAAATATGTAACAAAACATATTTAAGTGATCTATAACACAATTAACCCCCCTATCTTGAACCTAACAAGAAAATGGAGAAAGAATCAAGATAAGGTTCACTTGAGACATAGTTTCATAAAAAATGCCTAAAAATATATAATTTTATTAATTTTTAATTTAAGAAATTGTATTATAACATGTCTTAGCATAAAAGTATTAAGTCTGTTGGCTGTTTAAATCTTTTAGGCCAAAACTACTTCGTGTAAAGCTGCTGTGCATTTTAAGTTCAAAATTTGCAGTATTCTAAAAAGCTGGTAAATAGTTTTTTCTGTTTATTTTACTGTCACTTTTGTCTTGGAAATCTTGCAGCTTTGGAGGAAAAGTGTCAAGTAATAAATACAGAGAAAGTGTAAAAATACATCTGCTAAATGTCAAATTATTCTAGGAATTCCTTATGAAAAGTTTTCCTTTGAACAAAGGTCATAGTTGCTCATTTAGTGTTTTGTTAGAAAAATTAGACCTCCCAGATATCAAGTATATTTTGAAGAAAATGTTTTGAATAGGAGTAGAAAAATATATTCATGAAACTGCATGAAATATTTATTTATCAAAAATATTTTCAAGGTATCTGTGTTTCACTGTATAGAGCAGTTTATTCTTTGAACAGAAGACATAGCTGTTACTAATAAGGTTTAAATTAGAAATTATTTGAATTTCTACATAACTGACTGTAATTATTTAATTGGAATATTTTCAAGTGAAGGTATATTACTTTTTATCAACAAATATGCATCTATGCGTAGTAGGAAATGATACTTAAATAAAACCATAAAAAAAACCCTTTGTCTTGCCAATCTTGGTTTATATTGAGATAAAGAATCCATAATTCCTAGTGAAATGATGCAAAAAAATAATATGGTTTCTATATTATATTGAGTCTATTTACTTCTATTATTAATAATAATAATAGCTGTATTGTATATTTTTTCATTCTTCAGCCCATACCAATCTACCTTTAAATCTTCCCCATTCCTCACAGGCTATTTAAGATCCATTCTGCTTTTTATGTTGTTTCCACAGTGAAGAAATGTCCTCTTTGTTTTGAATCCTAAAATATTTTTCATTTAATTTGATGATATATTTTAATTTTATTTATGTGTTCCTTTCTATTTTTTGACTTTGAAAAGGCAATTTATAATTTAAACTGTCTTTTTAGGATAGAAAATGCTACAAAAAAAGTTCTCAAAGATGTAAAAAAGTATGAAGATTTAATTCTTGGTATGTTTAAAATAAGTGCAGTTCATGTATCCATATTCACATCCATAGATGGTTATATCAATGGTTTTTTTTTCCCTCTAGAATTGAGTATTTCTGAAAAAGCAATGACTGAAGATTTATCTGGAAGCTTATTGTGTCAAGAGGAAGAAAAACTAAGATCACTTATTGAAGAATGGCATACATTTGTATCTCAGTCAGCTGCTTCTAATGAAGACTTGGTATGACAAATATTTTACTTTGCATATAAAAAAAAACCAAACTTAATTGACTTTACACTTTTATACAGGTCAGAGAACTGAAATTAGTTGATTCTAAATTAATTTTTGATCAAACCGAATATGCTTTTAGTTTTTTACTAGGTGGCCCAGTTTTTGAGAAATATGCAAATTTAAACTTTTTTGTGCTATTTTATACAAATTTTAGTTACAGTATATGTCAAATCGAATTACTTTTTCTAGATAATGACTACTGGAATATTTGCAGTATCTCATCTCAAATATCATCAGTAAATTATCTCAGATAAATGTCACGCTCTGCATATTAACATTTATCTGTCAGTTAGTTATTAAACCTTATTTGCATATTTTTCAATGCTGTTATGTTTACATATCAACTTTAAAGTAGTTACCACAGAATTGACATAATGCTTCTCTAAACTAGATTTTTATGCAGATTCCAAATCTGCAATCTGTTTCCTTATATCACGACTAGTTTTTGAGTAAAATGAATTTCTAATTTTGTACGTATTGACACAAGCTTGATATAACATGCTTTTTAGGGATGTGTACCTCATTCTCAAAAGGGTTATTAGTGTCAGATTCCTATCAGGGATATAAACAACAATTTATATAATTGAAAAAAAAAAGTAGAATCTACCCTAACTTGTTGAAGCATAAAAAGCGATTTCTGGCTTTTTTGACCAAAAAATAAAATTTCACTTTTTCAAAAACTAGACGTGATAAAAGAAACCAGATTTGAAATCAGTACAAAAAACTTTCCCACATCGATAGCCTTGAATCGTTTCAATGAAACAAACAAAAATAAGTGAATTTTTTAACATAAATGAATAAAGGTGAGTTATTTCACATTTCTTTCTTTTACCTTCTCATTTATGAACTTTCAATTTTATGAACACACCGTATGAGTCTGCTCGATTTCGTAATATCAAGCATCTACTGTATTAGTTTTCTTTAATACATGATCTCCTATTTAAAATCAAGTCCAGCTAGTATGAAAGGAGCTTGTTGTCACACATGCCCATAATAAGCCAGGAATGCTCTTCTGAGCGACAGAGCTTTATTTTAGCACATATTCGGCAAAAAAAGCTTTCCTGCTTGTTCAATTTGCTTTTGTTGTTATATTTCAAACTTCTTCCAACTGGGGGCCTAAAGGTCAAAGTGGGTGGTTACTTCAGCCCTGATTCATTTAATCTATTTTTTTATGGGTTTCTGAGGTGTCGCCAGTTTTGCCTCAGGCCTGATTGCATCACTTACAGTAATTTCCACCTTTAACATAAATTGATATTTATGATTTAATAATAAATGCCAGCTAGAGAAAAGCTAATCAGGATTTATGACTTAAGTGTAATCGTCAAATACTTATTTTGACATTATTTTGAATTTATCTACTAAACATAGTTATTTAATTTGATTTATAGGCTCTAAATCTAATAACTGTCAAATGTCAGAACTTGATTGAAATTTATAGCCTTATTATAATCAGTTAACTGGAATTTATCCCCTGATTCCAATAACTGCTATACTTAGAAAAGTTAATTGTTGTTTATGCTTTGAAGAATCATTTAATGTTTATTTTAACTCTAATTTGGTTTTATGAGCCCCATGGTTGTCATAATAATAAAGTTTATTATGATTTATAGTACTCATTGACTGTTTTTTAAACACCAATCACTGTCAAAGCTGTTTGTGATGGATAAAACAGTTTTATGCATTAGATTTAAAGGAGTTTGGAAGATAAAAAGGAGTTTGGAAGATAAAAAGGAGTTTGGAAGTTTGAAAAAGGGTTTTAAATTTATCCTGTCATATATATATGCAGTACAATCTCGATTATCCGAAGTAATTGGGACCTACCCTCTTTAAGAAAATTGAAATTTTCAGATAATCGAGAATGCTTCAATTTTAAGATTAAGGATAAATAAATGCAATATTTCTTATTATGGTAACAAGTGCTTAATAAAAGTAAAGCGATAGCAAAATGGAAACAAAAATAAATTACCTGAATTTTAATTTTGAAATTAAGCACATTTTACATTTATCACAATACAGGGGTTTGGAAAAAATATTTTGTTTGTCGCAGTTTCGATTGCCTTTGCTTTTAAGCTCTATCACAGAGTTTTTTAATATTATTAGTTCACCAGTATCTCAGTCTTTCTGCTGCTCTAGCCATGTCAAACCTTTTGCAAAACATTTAAAAGTTTCAGAATTGCTAATTTTTTTTTTTGTTCCACTCCGCAGCTTACGGGATATCAAGTTAAATTCGAAGGAACTCTAAGAAAGGGGATTGAAAATATTTATATGTACTCGTAGTTTGGAAAGGACTGTTTGCACACAAGTAATATGATAGTTTAAAAAAAAAGCTTTCAAAATGGATTTCGGTTAACTGAGAGTTTCAGTTAAGAGTTTCGGATGAAAGAGGTTCTACTGTATATATATATAAATCCTTCAGATTTACCTTCACTATTAATTAAATTATCTGCACTTAATCTTTACTCTAATAACAGGTGAAACTATGGCATTTTCAGCACTCATGAAATTGTTAGAATTTTTGCCAAATGTAATTTCAGAGAAAGAGACACTTTAAATAAACTTCGAACTGGAGTAATATCTGACTGATAGTTCTTTCCAATTTTTTGAAGACAAATCAGAGTGCATAATTTTATGTATTGCATAATTCTGGAAAAAATTATATAGAATGTTATCAGTCATCTCATCATGATGTAATTCCAAGAAATTGAATACATTGATTCATATCTTAATAGTTTTTTTTAATTTTCTATTGCTGTTTAATTTTTTAATATTCCCTATTTATTCATGTTAATGTGCATAATTTCTCATCCAAAATTCAAGGCTTAAAACGTAGTATGTGCATTATATGTGAGATAAATGAAACCATACATGGTTACACTAAGTCAGTAGATATTGTGATAACCTTGTAGTACAGTATAGGATCTATTATTCAGAATGTTTGGGACTTGGTATATTTTGGATAAGGTTTTTTTTTCCATAATTCAGAACACTTATAGTAAAGTGTACTAAGAAATGTGCAAAATAATTAATTTCACAAATAGGGATATATATGAATAAAATATGTAAATACATACTTCCAAATTTGTTAATGTAATAACTTATTTACACAAATAAAAACATTTTAGATTTCTATTCAAATTCCATAAACATTGCATCAACATATAAAACTTAGTTTTGGGAATATAATCCTTTTAGGACATTTCTTAGTTATTCTTGTATCCAATACACCGATATGATTTGCTGTCTAAAGTCTGTTCATTTCTTCTCTGCTGCATTAAACAAATCACATGTTGAGAGAAAAATATCAGTTGCTCATTTGAAATTTTTTTGCCTACCTCATTCTGCTGGTCAGTCCTGTAAGTCATCTCATGACTTACTCCATTGTAAAAAATATTGCATGGGAGCTTTTGTTTATTCCCATCATAAAAAACATTCCATGGGTGGTACAAATTGTACCATCCATGGACGAGTATTTGTGTCTACTGCATCCCATGCTTGACATAAAAATACATCTTTAGTTTTTGTTTTTTAAATAAAACAAATTAAGTTTTAGTTCATTTTGCATTCTGATTTTCAGAGCATTCTGGATGCGGGGATGCCAGATAATGGATCCCACGCTGTAATTAAAATAATATCACTTTTAAGTACCCTAATGTGTATATTATGAGCAAATATTGAATATCAATATCTGATATTGTTAAATATTTTAAAAGAAAGCTTCCATATTGTGCAAGTCTTAATTTTATGGTATTCTAATAGGGAGACAAAATATATAGATGAGTTTGTACAGGGTGTCCCACAAGGTATGCAGCGTCTAATATGTACAGATTCGTCAATATGAGTATTTTGAATGGTAACATGTGGGGTCCCCGAATATAGCGCGATAGTGTAAGTGAGGTGTGAAGCTTGTCATATGATAAACACATGAAATGAGAAAAAAACCAAGTGAAAATCAATGTTTGTTGAGAACTTTGAATACAACAGATTTTCAAAATCTCTGCCGTTCGAACAAATAACATTTTGAAGTGTGGAATGGAAGTTCGCAATTGTTTTTTGTAATAGATCTCTTCCAAACTCCTTCATCTTGTTTTCAATTGCTGCTCTCAAGTCGTCTAATGTTTTGGGATGTGTGCGATATACTGTGTCTTTCAGATGTCCCCATAAAAGAAAGTCACACGGGTTATGATCTGGGGAGTACGGCGGCCACTCTATACCATTGCCTGCTTTTGTAATGGAGTCCAACCCGATGATTATATCATGAAAATGTTCCATTAAGAGGTTGAAGTTACGCTGAATGCAGTGAGGTCTAGCACCATCTTGCATAAACCAGTAATCACTTATCTTATCCATGCCATGCAAGAATGGGATGACACAGTCGTGCAACATGTCAAAATAAGCAACAAACTGGTCCAATGATGCCTTCGGCAGATAACGTCTCAGTGGGTGCAGCGGCCGAACTATACCATGATGGTGATTTTCATTGGCCCATAACCTCCAATTCTGTTTGTTAACATATCCTTGGAGGTGGAAGTGTGCCTTGTCACTGAACCAGATCCGATTAAAATCCATTCTGCCATCTTCAACGTTGCTAATCATCGTGTTTGCAAAATCAAACCTCCTTAAACCATTCAATTCCATTAATGGTTTATTGATTTGGATTTTGTAAGGGAACAAAGCCACATCCCTCCACATTATCTGATTCACCGTGCTTTTGGACATGTCGACTTTTTGAGCCACCTGTCATACTGAAGCTGACGAACTTTTTTCGCACACTTCTGTCACTTTCTTAACATTAACTTCTGTTTGGTCCCCATCACTAGCACATTGTCCAACACACCGCCAATCTCCTTAAATTTGTCGTACGTTCGTTTGATCATCGTGCTGCTTATGTTATGGTGATTGCCGAATTTTTTCTTGAATTTTCTGATCACAGCAGTTGCAATTCATGGTAAGTCAATACCATGAAAACACGATACTCAATGGAATATTTGCTCATTTCAGAACCGAAATGGTAACACAACAAAAACAAAATGATAATGATAGAACACTATTTCCCTAGCGAGTAATGAATAAATCATTCTCTTAAACCCTCTTCTCCAGCTTTAAAGTAAGCCGCAGAGGGATATTGCGTATTCACTGCCAGACGTGCTTTTCCTCTCATTGGTTGCCACAAATTTGCATAGTCATCTAGGGAATCTTTCATGTTGTACACATCGTCATTTGGAATACCCACTATTGGATTCGTCAATAATGTTCATCGTGTAATTAGACTATCACGCTATATTTGGGGACCCCACATGTTACCATTCAAAATACTCATATTGACGTGCTCTATCCGAATCTGTACATATCAGACACACCCTGTATGTTACATTATACACGAATAAATACAGTAGGTGTTAAAAATAGAATAGATTTGCTATTGTTTATCTATTTAATTATTTTTTTGTTTTCAGATCTTAATTACAAGGTGTACTGTTGTTGAACCTTTAAAAAAGTAATTATACTTCTTCATTAATTTGATATTTTTACTATATTCATTTACATTGGCTTCTAAGACATGTATGTGCAAATTTTACACAACTTTAAAACTTGTATGGTCTTTGAACTTTTAAATTTCTTTAAAAGATAATAAATAAAATTGTCCTTTTATAATTTTTTCATGAAAAGTAGTAGGCCTTTTTGCAGTGTTTTATATTTAATTTTTTGTGGGATTATTCTTTTTTTCAGTTATATTTATTTTATGTGGAATGTAAAACACAACTGAAAAGTTAGAGTTTATATGATTTCGTGCAGGGGCTGGTAAAATGATTAGTTTTGTATTATGATGTGTTACTATAAATTTGGCTCATTTATCATATGAACTGATGTTATTTAATTGCTTTAATTATTGCTTGTTTTGATATATTAATGTTTGTTTTAACATAACAGCTTCAACATTTAAAAAATCAACTCTGTTTGTTTCTATTTTTATCGGATAAGGAGAAAAGTGAATGAAAATTCCTCCATGCTAGATTTGAACTTTGTAGTTAAGTATTTTTTTTTAAAGCATAAATGAAACAATGTTAGCAATAAGTTTTACCAAATTAATTTCTTATACATAAGTAGGGCATTAGTTTTGATTGTTTTGTAATAGAAGGGAAGTGTGCTAGTAATAGGCTTGCACCTATGAGCCATTGAAAATGAAAAAGTAAAAAATGTATATCATGCTCACAAGCAACTAAATGGGCAGATGATTTCTTAACAATTCAGCCAATCACCTGTCACTTTAGTTGCTTGTGAGTGTGATATATAAATGTTATTTTCTATTTATCAAAGCAGGTAGTTTATTATAGATACAGTTCTGGAAAAAAAGATCACCCCTTACTGTAGTGGTATCATTCTAATGAAAGTTAAGAAACACATGCTGTATTTATAGCATTTGTACAAAATAAAACTATTCATATGCATTTATCTAAATATAGATGGCATGGAAGATTAAATATATGAAAAATAGGATCACATGATGTCTATCTCATACAGTAATTGGTGTGTTCACTTTGTGAAACATATGGTATCTACAAACAAGAATGAAAAATCATGTGTCAGACATAGATTATGAAACACTTTCCAACACTTCCAGAATACTTAAAACAAAACTTCGCCATTTAATAATGTAAACATTTTAGAAAACTCATAACACATTTGAAAACCAGATTTCAACAATTACTGTGCAAAGCCAAAAAGGTACTCAATTCTTTTGTACACCTCTGTATATGATCTATAGATTTGTATATATTCCACATACTATGCTATAATTTAGTTTAACACAGTTGAAAATTCACCTTCAGCAATTTCTACCAATAAACGGAAGTGTACTTGAATTCTTTTGTATAACCCTGTATATTACCTAGAAATTTGTGTACACACTACATATTAAGCTAAAATTTGATTCAGGCAAAAAACACACTATCCATATATCCAGTTTTTTGAGTCTATACATGTATGCTGCAAACAGCATCTACTAAATAGTTGAGCTTGAAAATGCATAATTGAAATTAAAAAACACCTTTAAGGCTCCTTTTCACTGACAATTTTTTTCCAACTTGAGCTCTCCATGTGAGAATTCTACCCCCCCTTTCTAAACACGCCTATGCTTTTCTACAGCTGTCAACGCAGTTAGGGTCAAGCGAGGGGTCAAACAAGGTGTCCAAGAAGGGGGAAAACTGCTTGAGGGCAGTCTAGGATGGAAAGAAATAGTAGGTGAGAGAGGTTCTTTTACAAAAAAATAAATAAATAAAAGCGAGCTTTCTTTTGAGTTTGTTGCAAAAGGACAAGATTCAGAAAAAATAGTTTCACAGGTCAGACAGCCAAAGAGAGGTCCAGGGCTTGATATTCTTCCCTCCCCTCCCCCCGCCCCACCCTCTTCTTATACCGTTATTAAAAAAAAAACTAAACATTTTCGAAGTCTTATAAAACATATGATTGATTATATAAGTACGCACTCACACATTTAGAAATAATCTTATCCTATTTCAAAAGTTCAAAATATTGATTATAAAGATTAGAAGGTTAAAATAGGCTTGAATTTTCAGCGATATGAAAATTCCCTAAAACAAAATTCGGGGTCACTAAAATCAGGAGTGTCAGTATCCAATTTGCCAAAAGCATAATCAGTCCGTAGATGAACCTGAATTCTTATGCCAAAATTAATTCCACTGTAAACAATTTAGATCTTTGTTGTTTTCCTATATTGGTCTTATAAATTCTCAACAAATCTTTTAGTTGTTTAGGTATTATATTAAGGTTAGACCGAAATAGGTATTTAAAACCGAAACAGAATTTTGGTAATCTTCCTATTTTCGGCCGAAAACGAAAATGTCTAAAAAAATTTTTGAGTAATTAATACATACATAAATATTCATAATTATTAATTAATTATAAGTGAGGCCCAAGTTGACTTTCTGTGAATTTGACCAAAACTTTTTATTTTCTTACAAAATAAAATAAAATGTAATTAATTCGTCAACAACACAGAATTATTTTCGAATTATGCGAATTACATATAATTAGAAAATGTTTTAGGTATACATACCTCGATTTATCTTTTGTAATGATTTTTTTAATGATCATCTGTTATACTAGAACTTTCTCAAAGAGTATTCAAAACAATTCTGTACTTTCTAAAAAATTTCTATTACTGGTGAGTCTGCATCTTTTAATGAGAACATGAAAGGCGTCTTCAAAATTTAGTTATATAGATATTACTTACATTGTAATTTGTACTCTCGTCTTGAGTCAGTCATGACTGACAATTATAATCAGTGAAGTTTATAGAAATAAACAAAGCTTATCTCATTTAAGCCAATATAGCTCAAATCTCTGGGTAATGTCGACTTTCGGTCCAGCCGAATGTTTGGCAACATTTTCGGCGAAACTCTGATTTTGTGACAAAAACGAAATCTATTTTTCCGTCGATCTCTAATTATTATTATTATTGTTATCATAAATATAAAATATAAAAATACTAGCAATATAAGCATATACCGTATTTTATGGAAGAAACGCCGCACTCCTCAAATTGGCCTGAATAAACTTAAAAATATCGTAATCGCCGCACCTGTTGTAAACGCCGCATCCGTCGGAGTGCTACTTTTGTCGACAGCAGGGCCGGGTTAAGCTTCTCTGAGGCCCGGGGCTACTGAAAATTCCCCCCTCCCCCCACACACAACTTCCCCCCCCCCCCCCCCTCAAACACAAACTTTAAAAATTGATTGTGTATATCGTTACTCAAACATTTTTTTTTTTTTTTTTTTTTTTTTGGTATATTTAATGGTGCTTTTAATTATTTTATTTAACCACATATGTCCCAAATTATGAAAGAATGAAAAATCATCTTTTAAAGTATTTTTCTGATTTTTTAAAAATTCATTAGAAGATTTACACAATCAATAAATTTTAGAAGGATATTGCCAATTAAAATTAATGAATGAAATATTTATTTATAGGGATTTTGTAGAATATTTCTAACTCCTCTCAATTTTTTTATATAAAAATTTTTTAAAGTGTTTTTTAGAATTAGGAAATGTACAAATATAATGCCCTTACAATAGAAATATAAAAATATTTAAGAACTGGAACCATCCACTTCCAACCTTCAGCCATCAAGAAAGCTAAACAGGTGCGAATGAAAGATAAATCATCCATTTAAAAACACTTTTTTTTAGGCATCATCTTTTGGAACAACATAAAGTAAAGTATTTGTAACTCATTGTAATTGCATTACTGCTAATCGATGTAGTAACCCTTTATGTCCCAAATTATAATTTCATGAAATTTTCATCTTCTAAAGCATTTTTCGTGAATTTTTTAAACTGCATTAGGAGATTTATACAATCATCTAATATATTTTTGAAGGATTTTGCCAATTAAAATTAATTAATTAAATTTGATATTAAAGGGATTTTGTGCAATATTTATAGCTCCACTCAAATCTTTTATTTAAAGTATTTTTTTTTTTTTAGTATTTTGTAGAATTAGAAAATGTACAAACATAATGTTTTTACAATAGAAATATTTCCGAACTGAAACTACCCCCCCCCCCCCCCTCAATCTTTCAACGTCAAGAAAACTCAAAAAATGCTAAGGCAAAAAAAATCATCCTTTTATTTTTTTATTTTTATTTATTTATTTTTTTTTTTTTTGTGAAACCAATAATGCTTTTGGAAGAAGATAAAGTAAAGTATCTATAACTCATTCTAAACTGTAATACTACTAATCGGTGTATTAAATGAATTTTATAGCAAGTTATTTTAATGATACATTAAAGTACCGTCGGGACATAAAGGGTTAAGAGCGATTCCAAATAGTTGCAACCAGTAAGGAGATGAAGTATTGGTTTTTAAAGGGATGCATTTACTTTGTTGAATCGCTCTAAAATATCATGCCAAAGTGTACATATTAATACCCATTCAAATTTAGAAAACTTTTTCAATTAGGGATTTTGCTTCCTTTCTAGTGTAGTTTCTCTTCACAGTTCGTACTTATGCATTCTAAAACACAATAAATATTGTCATAATTGAAATATAGCTCTTTTACTGATTTGTAACGGCAGCACCACCTTGTTCTGCACTAACTAATTAGGTGTACGAGTTCCTCATTGAGATTTGGTTCTGTGAGAGTGATGGTGCCCATTTACCTGGCGGACTAGAGAAATACACGTATAATTTTTGCAAATATGAAAATAATTATTTAATATCAAAATTTACTTTTCTAAGTTCAATCTAAATGTTGACAATGAACTAAAAGTTCTAAATGTGTATGCGGAAAGTTTTTAGTTCTCGGCTGAAATAAGTCAATTTTTGTACAATATATGAGAAATTTTATTAATAAATTCTTTGTAATCAAACTTCCGCAATCAGGTAATCTTTTCAAATGTGAACAAATTAGCGTATTTTTAGCGGAGTCTACATGGCAGTTGGCGAGCGTAGCTTGTAGTGGGCAAACCGCCAAATTGTGTTAGAAAATGTAATTGTGAGATACATTTTTATTATGAAAAAACAATTTTTCCTGATTTAAAAAAAATCAACACTTCAGACTTTTTATAAAATTTACTTTTCCAGTTTAATCCATATCTTGACAATGAATTAAAAGTTCTAAATATGTATGCCAAAATTTTTCAATTTTAATGAGATAAGTCAGTTTTGTGCAAAATATGATAAATCTATTCTCAAATACAAAAAAACTACTTTCTGACGCATTTTTAAATTCATTTTTGTTCAGAAACGCATAAAATTGTCAGGTGTTCTTATTCAGAAACTATGTAATCGAATGGCGTTTTCCATTTTTTGTTAAAGCAGAAGATCTTTCAGAAAATACGGCCCTTAATCCGGCCCTGGTCGACAACGTCACATTGTCACATTGACCTAACTATAATCAAAGTTTTCTGAACAGTGTAGGATGCCTCGTTTTTAATATCTTAAGATGTCTGAAGTTTTATTTAAAATATTTAAATCCGATTTTAAATATTTTTATGAATTTTTAAATTAAGGAAACTCAGTTGGTATTTTAAAAAAATCGTAAACGCCGCACTTGGAAAAAAAACGAACTTTTAATCTCGTAAATGACACGGCGTTTCTTCCATAAAATACGGTACTAGCATATAAAGTATACTATCATACAAAGCTATATAATACTAGCATATAAAGATTATATAAAGATTATTATTAATATAAGATTATGTAAAATTTCACAGGAAAGTTTCTTTATTGTATATATTTATGTACAAAGGCTGAAATACATGTTATTTAATTATATATGTCGTAGGCTAATTGAGAAATCACGCTCTTTGCAAAGAGCCTAGGCTGTTTGCAAAGAGCCGGACTAATTGGAGAATTATCTCTCTTTTTCTAATTAGCCTGATATTTTTCAGGCTTATTGCAAAGAGCCTGGAGAGCCTTAGGCTAATTGAAAACTGACCTCTTGTTACTCAATCAGCCTGGTATTTTTCAGGCTTATTGCAAAGAGCCTAGAAAGCGTTAGGCTAAATTAAAAATAACCAATTATTTCCCAATCAGGATAACATTTTTAGGCTTATTAACCCATAACCCGACCCGAACACGAAAAAAAATTACAACAGACCGTACTCCTATCCGAGCAAGACAAAATAATTTCCGTCGACACGCAACTCGACCCAAACCTGAAAGTTCCATTTAAAAAAACCTGAAATCTGACCCGAAGCAACCGTGATATTGCAAAGAACCATAACCCGATCCGATCAAGAGAAAATAATTGCCGGGTTCAGATTTGGTTCGTGTCAGATTTCGAGGTTTTTCTAACGGAATTTTTAGGTTCGGGTCGGGCTGTGGGTCCACGGAAATTATTTTGTCTTGCTCGGATTGGGTTATGGTTTTTGAGGATATTTTTGCCGGATTCAGATTTGATTCGAATAAGATTTCAGGTTTTTTTTCAAATGGAATTTTTAGATTCGGGACGGGTTTATGTCCATGGAAATTATTTTGTCTTGCTCGGATCTGGTTATGATTCTTTGGAATATTTTTATAGGTTTCAGATCTCATTCACGCTATACTTCGGTTGAACAAAATTTTTAGGTTCGGGTCAGGTTACGTGTCCAGAGAAGTTATTTTGGCTTGCTCGGAACGGGTTATGGTTCTTTGGAATATTTTTGCCGGATTCAGATTTGGTTCGTGTCACATTTCGGGTTTCTTCTAATAGAATTTTTAGGTTAGAGTCGGGTTGCGTCTCCACGGAAATTATTTTGTCTTGCTCGGATCAAGTTATGGTTCTTTAGAATGTTTTTGTCGGTTATCGTATTTGGTTCCGGTGAGATTTCGTTTTTTTTTTTTTTTTTTTTTTTTTTTTTAAATAGAACTTTCACGTTCTGCTCGGGTTTGCGTATCGACTGAAATTATTTTGTCTTGCTCGGATCGGGAGTGCGGTCTGTTGCATTTTTTTTTTTTTTTTTTTTTTTTCGCGTTCGGGTGCCGTTATGGGTTAATAAGCCTAAAAATATCATGCTGATTGAGAAATGAATAGTAATTTTTCAGTTAGTCTAACGCTGTCTGATCTTTTTGCAATAAGCCTAAAAAACGCCAGGCTGATTGAGAAACAAGTGGCCAGTTTTCAATTAGCCTAATGCTCTCTAGGCTCTTTGCAATAAGCCTGAAAACTATCAGGCTCATTGGAAAAAGGGAGATGATTCTCCAACTAGCCCGGCTCTTTGCAAAGAGCCTGATTTCTCAATTAGCCTACGAAATATACACCAGATTCCCTTCTTTATTAAAAATTTCAAAGACGACTAGCGACCGAAAGCTTTAAAGGTCGCTAATATTTTTATTATTGGTGTAACAATTCAAAATTAATATACTTTTTTCAAAATCCATTAAAACAATGTCGCGATTGTCCCCAATTTTACTACTTTGCAACATTAGGTATAAAATTTTAATATTTTTGTTAAAATTATATTCGTTGAAATTAAAGCTTCTTTCTCTTTTAATATTCACGTGTAAATATCATTCATTTGAAAGGATTTGGCAATATTATTAATTGGATTTTTTAAATAAGACATAATTTCTACCGCTTAATGCTTTTCTCGCGTAATAATTTAATTAATTTCAAGTTTTCTTGTATTGGATACATTTTTAAAGAGGTAAAAATATTTATAAATAATAATTGGTAATAAGTATGTTAAAAAGTTTTACTTATATTTAAAATTCTAGTATTTATCGCATTGATATATAATCAGCAAATCAAATGAGAAAATATTCTAATAAATTATCAACAGAATACTAATAATTGATTGTAGGGCAATAATTAAGAACGTCTCATAAAATTCTGTTGAATAAGAAAAATGTAATACAGCAAAACTATGCAATCGACTGTTTAAATATTTTTTTTAAGACAGAAAAACAAAATTTAAAAATATTAATTATTTTAATTTTTCAAAATGTCGTTCAAATCGTTCATAAAATGTCTTTAATCCTTTATCTTCTGACGGTACTTATAAGTATCATTAAAATAACTTGTTATAAAATTCATTTAATGCATCGATTAGTAGTAATACAGTTTAAAATGAGTTATAGATATGCATTACTTTATTTTGTTACTAAAGCATTATATGTTACACAAAACAAAAGAATTTTAAAAGGATGATTTCTTTTTCCTTTGCATTTTTTCAGCTTACTTGGCGTTGGGGTGGGGGGGGAGGGGGGAGATTTTTCAATTCGGAAATATTTCTATATTTCTATTGTAAAAACATTTTATTTGTACATTTCTAAATAATTCCCTAATAATTTGTACATTTCCTTTTCCCTTTTTTTCTTCTTTTCTCGTTAAAAATTATCCCAGTTGTAGTTAAATAGCATATTGAATTGTTATTCATTCAAACAAGTTTCATTTTGAATTTTTTTATTTTATTAATCAGGATGATTTATAATCTTATAAACTTTGTATTTAAGTATTTAAATGAATTCTAGACAGAAAGTAAGTTTAAACGATTTTAAACAGAAATGATAAATTAATGAAATAATGAAAATGATTACTATACATTTGTTAAATGCATTTTTTAGACATTCTGAATAAGGTATAAATTGCATAAGAGTTTTTTTTTTATTTTTCTTCTTGCAAATGCAAATAATGTATTTTTCTGAAAAAACAAAACATTAAAATTCACTTGTTTCCTTGAAACCTAATAAAATCTGAAATTTTCCATGCCTGTAAGAAAGGAACAGTTTTTATAAGTATGTCAAAAGAAAAGAGAAAAAAGCACAAAAAATTTAACTGTATGTATGTATAGTGTTTGATGCAGTTTTATTTCCGAAAAATTATATGTAATTCAATAAAAAGACATTGAAGCAAAAAAAAAAAAAAAGAAAAAAAAAGCAGTATTTAGAGGGGAAAAAAAGTGTTTTACTGCCCTTGAAATACAACTGAAACAAAATAGCTCTTTCTCTTTATAAAAATAATCAGGAAAGCCCAGAAAACTATACCAGACTTCCTCCTTCCAATTCACTTGATTGTGGGTATCTCTTGAACCCCCAATTGTGACAGTCTGCATGTCAAAGGTCAAACTCTGCTCCCTCCTGCATTGATTTATGTTTTAGTGGGGGAATGAAATTTTTAACATTTTTGTCTAATATCTCAAGTTTAAATAGACCTAAACGAAAAATTTTAATTTGTATGAACAGATGAAAATACAGGCTTTCTTGTGTTGTTTTCAAAATTTTAAAACTCCAAATAGAATTGAAGTTATTTAATGTTATTTACATTTCGCTTACTTCTTAAGACTTTAGCATTAAATTAAAAAATAAGTATACATGTTAAAATTATTTTGTCAACGAAGACAGAAAGCGACATCTTTTAAGAAGTGCATACAGAAAAAATGAGTTAAAAATATTAATTTTCTGACGAGATATTAGACAAATAAAGAGGCATTAAATGGCCATTGGTTTAACACTGGAGAGGGAAATCTAAAATCTGAGTGATAAGGGGCCTTAAGCAATTCATGCTCATTCTCAGTAATTCTAAGAAAAAAATGAAATCATTATATAAAAATGTAATTAAGCTCCCGTTAGTGTAAACTTCCGCAATTAATGATATCTTTAACATACATTAGAATATGAAATTGTCTGTTCAAATATATATAAAGTTTCATTAAAATAAAAATACATTTCTATATTTTTCCCACTTTCTCTGCTCGACCAATAACACTTAATTTTTTTTTTCCCAAAGAAGACTTATTTAAAAAATGGTTCATTTAAGGGTCATTCCATGTCAAATCAATGAGAAAAATGTAATTTTTGGACCTCATCATCTCATATTTTTATAATTTTTTATCCATGGAGTATATAAAAATCTAATTTTTTATCTTTTTTTTTTCTTTACGGAATTTTAAAAATGGCCAAAAGTACCAAATTTAACCAAGTTCTCCATCACAAAATCCTCTATAATTCTTTAAGAAAATGGGCTAGAGAGTTAGGTTATATCTTATTTGAAAGTTCTTTTAATGGGATTTAATATGATATGCAACACTAACTATTTTGAATAAAATAAATTTTTTGACAAATTTTCAAAATTTTTGAATTTAAATTTTCCAAAAATACCATTTTTGATTTTTTTTTTTTTTAAATATATGTTAATCTTTGAATTTTTGGCTACAAGTATGCAAAATTTCAAGATTGAGAAATGATGGGATTTTGCAGTATTAATTTTTGAATAAGAATGGTTAATTGAAACTTTTCAGAGTTAACTGGTACCTTATATCTGGAAATAAGGAGTTCTACTCTTTTTATGAGTAATTACTTGAAAGAATATAAGTTGAAACTGGTGTGAAACAATAAGAACTAAAAGATCTTCTTAAAACACCATTAAACAATTTAAAAATAAAAATAAAAAAATTAATAGTGGTTTAATAAGATTTTTCAGTTCTAATTTACTTGAAATTCTAATATGCTTGGATTTCTTACTTAATTCCAGTTTTACTTTCTTGTTTTTATTTGGTTTCAGTTGACTGTAGCCATTCAGTTGGAGAGGCTTTTTGTTTTGGTTTTAGTTTAATCAGAGAGGTGTTTTCTTTTTTTTAGTTTAGGTTTGCATTATAACTGCACTGCAATTTTTTTTACTTGTGCACTCAGTGATATAAATTCTGCATTTTAACAGTTTTTGTAAAAGTGTGTCCTACTTTAATTTTCTTTTAACTAGAGGGGGGGGGGGGGCTTCACTCCCCCACCCCTGCTCGCTAAGCTCACTAACCCGCTGCATAATCGCTTTGCTATTCCGTTCGGTATCGCGAAGCAGTCCCTATTTTCTAGCCAACCCCATACGTAATTGTTTCTCGTTTCCATTCTGATTTTCTATGCATGCAATTTTTTGATTCCATTTGGTAAAAACACCTGACAATTTTATTTTCATATCTCCGAGCACATAATCATTAGAGCTTACAGAGTTTTATAATTATAAGAATTATTAAATATAAAATTATTAAAAAAGGTAAAATTTGTAATTTATTTGAATAATTACAAATTAAATAAATTTATAACTAAATAAAATTATAAATTAATTGAAAATTTAAAATATTGTAAATTTAAAAAATATGCTAAATTTAAAAATTGACAAATTTATTAAAATTATTTGAAAATTTTTTCTTATCTTTGTAATGAAGTCGATAATTTGTAGTTACAGTAGCTACAGTACATCTTATCATATAAATCGCCTCTCCTCTGAAATTTTCACTTCGCCACCAGCATATATGGGTAAAATTATATATATATATTAAATATTTTCTTCTATCTTTTTTTATAGTAATAATAATTAATCTACATACCCTCCCTCACAAAAAATAGCAGAAGGCTACCGAAATGCAGATGGCCCGCCCCCCTTTTTCATTAGTTAATAGAAATTATCTTCTTTCTATAAAAATTACTTTTGTTGTCGACCCCTTAAAAAAAATAAGAAGGTTATCGAAATACAGAAGATTCTTCCCTTTCCGCACCCATTCTATCTAAATTCTCTACTTTCATGGTTTTCGCCAAGCACAGTTCCTGCTAAGAGAAGTCAGAAAGCTCTGACCAATCAGATGCATTTGGAGGTATCTGCGCAGATTTTCATTGGTTCATTTCAAAATCGTTTGGCACATTCCCAGATTGTTACCTTTTTTATATATAGAAGGATAACTATTTAATAAACAAGCTTCATTTTACTTTAATAAAAAGGCTTTAACAAAGAAGTCTCGAATTACTACTATTAATGATGTCAGAAGATAAGAAAGACTGGGCATTATTTTCTGTTAAATGCTACAATCCCTCTAAAGGTTGGTTGTATTGGGGTTTATGGCACAAAATTCCTTTAGGGACATGCTGCGCCAAACAAAGAATTAAAAAAAAAGTGAGTTTAAAAAAAAGACATAATTAAATGAGTTAAAATGGAAATAGAAAAGCTATCTGGACGGGTTACCCATCCAAATTTGGCATGGTAGATATTTATAAGATGTAAATGCTCTCTAAGAACAGTTTCTAAAATATTCAACATTTAAAAAGCTAAAATGAGCGAAAGCATTCTAAAAACTTTCTAAATTACGATTTTTATGGGATCTCAGGAAATACAAAAACGATTTGGCAAATTGATGGTGACAGTTCTTGTTCCAACATAAGCTATATTTTATGATGGGGGTGGTAAACCGTTAGACTTGAAGCTTGGAATATATCATGATGGTTACTTTTAAGATGTAAATGCTTGCTAAGAGTGGTTTCTAAAAAATTCAAAACTTCAAATGAAAACTGAAATGAGTGTAAAAGCTTCAAATTACATTCTAAATTATGATTTATTTAGAATTAGTTTTAATTCTTCTCATTAAATTAAGTCACATTTTCACCTAATGTTGTGTAATAATGAAGTTTAGTTAAACTGTAGCTTAGTTAATAACTTTTGAATTATAGCAGCATAATTTCGTGTAATAAAAATATGCCCACAAATACCACTATTTAGGCATGTTTCAATTACTATGCGAGCAAAGCCGCGGGTTTTGCTAGTACCTTAAGTTTTTCGCTGGATAAATGGATTAAGTTTGAGATAGTAATTTTTATTAATCCTAAGAAAAGGTTTCACATTTAATGTCTGTCTTTTGAAAATCCTGCTCACAGTCATGTATCTATACGTCAATGCAGTTCCAATTAGTGATTCTTTCCTACAGTGTCTCCCCGAGAGATCTCCTGGGAAAAATTTCAAGTTACATTACCAACTAATAAGCTACAATCTTTAAATTTATGCATCCCAACCCCCACCCTGAAATAAATGGTTCAAAAGACACACTGATTCTAATAATATGTAACATCACAATCAAAAACAGCTTTTATGTTAATATCTTTATAGTACTGTTTTTGTATTCCTTACTTTTCCAAAGTTTTTATGCACATAACTTGGTCTTACAAGGAGAGGGCCAACCTTGTTAATCACAGATTTTGATTATTTTAATATATGTTGTAGGGTAGAGACCCCTTAGTGTCAGGTTCAACAGATTTTATCCAACGCTCCTTAGTTCTTGAGAAACTGGGGGGTCTAATAATAGTGCACCTTAAATACTTACATTGCAAGCGCAGGGATAGGTTGGTCATAGCTCAGTTGGCACGGCGGTCGCCAGCTGATCTGCGGACCCGGGTTCGATACCTGAATGCGCTGCATCTGTTTTTCTCATTTTTTGTTTTATAAGTATACTTGTAAGTATAATTAATAATCTCATTGTCAATTAAAATTTATAATATTGTATATCAATTATCATTTTAACCTATTTAATTTTTTACTTTTAACTAAATAGTTGTATAAAACATCATAAAACTGTTAATTTTTTAAAAATCACTTTAAAAATCACTTTTTAAAATGTATCACATATATTCTTCAGCGATGCAATGATATTGAGCAATTATGACAATTCGTGATTTTAAAGAAACATCATTTACGCATTGCTTTAACAAAGGAACTCAATGCTATAATACTACACTGGTTATCAAAATTTAAGGAAAAGTCACATAATGCTAATTTTCAAATACGCAAACACTCAAAAGGAAATAATATAATTCGAGTAATTACTATCTCTACAACACAGCTAGCCCATATAACATCTCATTCATGTCACACATGGTCACAAGTGTCACAGTCACTACGGTGAAGCAAAAAAATTGGAAATTCCATACATCTCATTATGAGTCTCAAATGATCACTATATGTGACCCCACTGTGAAGTCAATGTGACTGCTGCTTTGCGACGAGTCACCAGGTGACTTTACAATGTAGTTAAATTGTGACTCTGATGTGACTGTCATTTTTAGACTCAATTTCATAGTCATCATGAATGTTGCATTATGATAAGTCACGAAATAATATCATATTATAGTCACATGGAGACTTTTCCCAAAAGAGCACAATGGTGACTTCACAGTAGTCTCTCTGTCACCTGAAAGTCATCATGTGAATTTAATATGACATTATTTGGTAACTTATCACAATGCAGCGTTCACGATGACTTTGAAATTGAGTCTACAAATGACAGTCACATGAGAGTCACAATGTAACTACATAATTTAAAAAAAAATCTGAAATTCACAGCAAATTTTCTGAAAAGTTACAACAGAGGGGGGAGAGGGGAGGGGTAAACCCACTCCCGCCACTAGCTATGCGTTTTCTCCCCAGCGTTTTTGTTGGAAATATTTAATTCTTTTAAGTTATTTTTAGCATACCAACTGCTTATTTTAATTTTTAAAACCCCATTTCATCATCTTGTCGTCCACCCTGCAGAGAACACGTTTTCCCGGCGGCTGTCGAGATGTTTACGTTCTCAATCGGCGAGTTGAGTTATCTCACGGTTGCTCTTTGGAAGGAAACTTCCATTTTTCAGGTTCTATAGATGGCGCTGTCGTTCCGGAGATGCACGACGCTTCGTCTTTAGTTGACGTTTGCTAGGCTGTGATTCGTCCAGGTAATTAACGGTCCATTTCGCGGTATTTTATGCAAATGTCTTATTTTTGAGGTGTATATATACCTGTACAAATTTCAGAGATGGGTGCTTGCTCTCACATGCAAGTATCAGTTCGTTCTCATCTTGAACGAACATTAGATTGTAATGGGTATTCTTTTGAAACAATGTTCTTAGCTCTAGTAGAGCTCTGTCTAAAGTTAATGTCTCTTTTAGTTTCTAATAAATGTGTTTGCTTTTAAAATCTTTGTCATTAATCAACACCATCTCACCTTTCATACTTTACATTTTTCAGATAATTTATGAGTAGAAAGAGTATGTTTTTCCATATTTTGGGAAACATCGGTTATGGGCCACTCTTTTTGCCCATATTAAGTATTTAATTTAGAGATGGTGTTAAAGTTAAAAGTTCTAAAAGCTTAAAGATAGGGGGGCTCTAAAAACTAAAGATGGAAATAGATAAACTTAACAATTATAACTATGCCACCTGGAAAGATGATGTGACAGCACTTTTAATGGACAAAGGGGCATATGAACATGTTAGTAATAAAGATTTAAAAGTTAAAGAAGATGCAACTCCTAAAGAGAAACGCGATTTTGAAATTAAAAAGAATCAGGCCTATAGTACAATATATTTAAATATTAGTAAAGATTTAAAGCCACTGATTCGTGATACTAAGGTTGCGTCAGAAGCTTGGGAAAGACTAAAAGTTCACTTCCAGCCAGCAACGCGGGGAAGATCTATTGGTATTTTGGATGCCTACTTTAATTGTACTTATGATCCCAACGAAGCGATAGGGCTGTATGGAGCAAGACTTAAAGAAATTTTAGAAAGTATGGGGGATACGGAAATAGAATTACCCGAAATTGTCAAAACTTACCAGCTGATTAGATTCCTTCCAGACACTTTTTCTGGTATCGTGCAAGCCATTTATAGATGGGATAAAAAGGACTTTACCTTTAACAAGGTATTAGATGAGTTAATATTAGAAGAGGACCGTTTAAAGCAAAGTAGAAAAGATTCGCTTAAAGGGGAAAAATCGGCATTAGAAATAAAGTTAATAAAACCCAAAGAAGTCCGAAAAAGAGATAAACACCAAAATCAGAATTGTTTCAAATGTGGCAAACCAGGTCATAGGGCTGTTAATTGTAGAAGTAACCCTAAAAATGCAAAACGAAAAAGTTATGTGACAGAAGCTAATTTTGGTCAGAATAACAACTTTCAAGATAAATTCAATTGGGTATTTGACACCGGTGCGTCAAGTCATTTTTGTAACAACAAAGACTTGTTTGTAACGTACAAACCGGTTAACAATACTAAAATGACTCTCGCTGTAGGCGAAGTAACTAGTCCTATTGAAGGAATGGGAAGCGTAGATGTAAATTTCAGAGTAAATGGAAGAGTTAATGAAATACGATTACATAATGTAATGTACTCTCCAAAGTTAAGAAGAAACTTAATTTCAGGTGCAGTATGTGAGATGAAGGGTTCTAAATTTGTAGGAAATAATGGCAAAATAACCTTATTTGATGAAAAAGGTGAAGAAATGTTTTCAGCGTATAGAAAAAATGGACTGTACAGCGTAAAGCCTACATACCCACAATCTGCCACTTATGTCGAAAATAATGCTATAACTTCGAATGCAACAGAACTAGATAAATGGCATCAGAGATACTGCCACATAAATAACCAGTACATTGTCAATACATCTCAGCATGAAAAGGTAAAAGGGTTACCGAAGTTGAAATATCAGGAATTAGGCTGCGAATCGTGCAAAATTGCCAAAACAAGAAGAGTATCTTTCCAATCTCAAGAAGGAGGAAGAACAAACAAACCGCTGCAATTACTACATATGGACGTCTGTGGACCAATGCCAACATATTCACTCGGAGGATCTGAATATTTTCTAACGATTATAGATGATTACTCAAAGAAGGTGACTGCTTATCCTATTCAACATAAAAGTGAAGCATTTGATTGTTTCTTAAAATTTCAGAAAAGGAATGAGAGGTTTTTAGGGAAGAAAGTAATAGCTATAAGGACTGACAATGGTAAAGAATTTGTCAACGATAAGTTTAAAGTTCATTTAGAAAAAGAGGGCATACAACACCAGAAGACTAATCCATATACACCAGAACAAAACGGACTCGCAGAACGATTTAATTACACAGCAGTAGATGCTATAAAAGCCATGCTGAAAAGTAGCAAAATGGACGAAAAATTTTGGGCAGAAGCACTTTGCTGTTTTGTATATGTATGGAACCGAGTAGCCAGAAAAGGTCAAGAGAAGACCCCATTTGAATATTTTTGTGGAAGAAAACCATCGGTGAGCCATTTAAAGAAGTTTGGAAGCATTGCATATGTTGGAATACCAAAACAACAAAGAAAAAAGTTTGACATGAGAACGAAGAAAGGATTTTTAGTTGGGTATGCACATCAAACTAAAGGCTATAGAATATGGATTCCAGAGTTGGGTCGAGTCATCGAAACAATAAATGTATCTTTTGATGAGGAGTTTGGTATAAGAGAAGAGAAGAAACAAAGCTCAAACAGTAGAAGGAAAGAAGCAAAGCTCCGAAGTGGAGCGAAGCTGGACCCAAAGGTAAAAAGTAACGAAGGTAAAGGTGAGATTAGCCATGGAGGAAGCCGCAGAGCAATTGAACATGTAGAAACTCCAGAAGTACCATCAAAATCTGAAGTAGATTCAGAAGTCGAGACCATGAATCAATATCAAAATAACGAAGAATCAAGTACTGATTCTGAAGATGATCAAATTCCGTGTAAAAGTATAAAGTGGATCAGAGAAGCGAAGGAAAGAAGAGATTGTTCAAGAACAGACATCTACTACAAAATTGAAGGTAAAAATGTAATTCTTAGATCACATCCAGATGTGAAGAGGTACTGCTTGAAGAACAATATAAGATATGATCCGAATTTCTTTAGTTTTTCTGGAAAAGATAAATATTCAGGACCCGAACCAAGAGCTGAACCTATAACTGAAAACAAATTGTCTGACATTAGTGAAGAATCTGACACAGATTTAGAAGCCAATTGCATAGAAGTGGAAATTCCTAGATCATTTAAAGAAGCTGTCGAGTCTAACCAAAAGGAAGAATGGATGAAGGCCATGCAAGAAGAAATCAAAATGATGGAGCAGCGAAAAGTATGGGAATTAATTCCAAGGAAAGATGGTGAGAAGATTATACATAATCGATGGGTGTATACTATCAAGAAAAACGAAGAAGAAAAAATTATAAGATATAAAGCAAGATTGGTTGCGAAAGGCTTTAGCCAGAAAAAAGGAGAATCCTATGAAGAAGTATATAGCCCTGTAGTAAATTTCGCCATCATTAGATTGTTTTTCACTATTCTAGTTGGACTTTTTGGTTGGCTCCACCAACAACTAGACATCAAATGTGCATATCTTTATGCAAAATTGCAAGAAAGAATAGTCATGTATCAACCAAAGGGATTTCAAAGCCAAAAGTATCCAGATTATGTTTGTCTCTTGAAAAAAGCTATCTATGGACTCCACCAAAGTGGGAGGCAATGGTACTTTGAGATCCAAGATGTTTTAGAAGAATTAGCCTTCACCAGGTTAGAATGGACAAATTGTGTATTTATTTTTAAGAGAAGAATCTTACTACTCCTATATGTAGACGACATAATTATATTTGGAAAGACAGCTGAACATATAAAAGAAATTATAGAACTCCTGAAAACAAAGTTTGACCTTAAACTCCTAGGAAAAACCAAGAGACTGCTTGGCGTTGAATTTGAAAATGAAAATAAGAAATTATATATCCATCAGAAAGAATACATTGAAAAAATTTGTAAAATTTACTCAAAGTATAAAATTCCAATAATATCGTTACCTATTGCAAAAGGCATAATTTATTCAAAGACCGACTGTCCTAAAACTGGAGAAGAAATAACTGAGATGGAGAAATACCCCTACAGAAATTTAGTAGGATGTTTAGCTTTTTTAGCAAGTCGGACAAGGCCGGATATTGCTTTTGCAATAAATCTTTTCAGCCAATTTCAAGAAAACCCAAGCATGATCCATTGGCTAGGTCTACTTAAACTTCTAGGCTATGTTCAAGCTACTAAAAATTTCAAATTAAATTTATCAAACGTGACATCTCTAAAAGTGACGTGCTATAGTGATGCTGACTATGCATCTAACAGAGATGACAGAGTATCCATGAGTGGAGTTATGATGTTTGTCGACAAAGCTCCAATCATTTGGCGAAGTTTCAAGCAAAAATGCGTATCGTTATCTACGATGGAAGCGGAATACATCTCATTAAGTGAAGCAGCAAAGGAAATGATTTGGATAAGAAGAGTTCTGGAAGAAACTATCAAATCAAAATTAATCAACCAAGACTGTACTGAATATACATTACTGTGTGATAATAAAGCTGCTATCGACTTTTCAAAATCACCTATCGAAAATGCTCGAACAAAGCATATAGATATACGCTACCATTTTCTAAGAAATCTAGTGTTCGACAATATGTTCGAGTTGAAATATGTCCAATCTTCACAGAATTTAGCTGATTGTTTAACAAAGCCAGTAACAAAAATCTCTTTGAAAGCTTTCACTACTGAACTGTTTATCGATGAGTGACTGCTGTCCAATGGACATTTAAGACTGTTTCAAGTGAATCAGGACTTTATATGAACTTTTATTTTTATGTATTAAACTGTTTGCAAATGTGTTTATACAATTTTAAGATATTTGCATAAATGCTAAGTTTTTTTTAATCTTTCAATTGAAATTTAATAACTTTAAATTTAGTGTTAAAATCGTAATGCATTATCATCTTTAAAAAGTTTGCAAGTTTAAAGTGTTTTCTTTTAGGCTTCGGCAACTTGCCGATTTTTTTTTCTCAAAAACTTAAATCGTTAATGTATGTATTATAAGTAAAATGTTTAAATTTTCATTAAACTGTTTTTGTAAGTTTGTATTTAAAGAAATTTTATGTCAAAATTCAAAATTTACGTTTGGCATAACTTACCCTTTTGAAAGTTTTTTTTAGACTGTTCTCTGTCAGAGTGTACGAAGGGGGGCAATGTTGGAAATATTTAATTCTTTTAAGTTATTTTTAGCATACCAACTGCTTATTTTAATTTTTAAAACCCCATTTCATCATCTTGTCGTCCACCCTGCAGAGAACACGTTTTCCCGGCGGCTGTCGAGATGTTTACGTTCTCAATCGGCGAGTTGAGTTATCTCACGGTTGCTCTTTGGAAGGAAACTTCCATTTTTCAGGTTCTATAGATGGCGCTGTCGTTCCGGAGATGCACGACGCTTCGTCTTTAGTTGACGTTTGCTAGGCTGTGATTCGTCCAGGTAATTAACTGTCCGTTTCGCGGTATTTTATGCAAATGTCTTATTTTTGAGGTGTATATATACCTGTACAAATTTCAGAGATGGGTGCTTGCTCTCACATGCAAGTATCAGTTCGTTCTCATCTTGAACGAACATTAGATTGTAATGGGTATTCTTTTGAAACAATGTTCTTAGCTCTAGTAGAGCTCTGTCTAAAGTTAATGTCTCTTTTAGTTTCTAATAAATGTGTTTGCTTTTAAAATCTTTGTCATTAATCAACACCATCTCACCTTTCATACTTTACATTTTTCAGATAATTTATGAGTAGAAAGAGTATGTTTTTCCATATTTTGGGAAACAGTTTTGACGAAATTCGCGATCTCTTAACAAAACTTGCGTTTTTTCGTGATCCCTTGACGAAATTTGGGTTTTTTTTCGCCATCCTTTGATGACATTTGCGGTTTTTTGCGATCTTTTGACGAAATTTGTGTTATTTTCGAGATCTTTTGACGAAATTTGCGGGTTTTTTTGCGATCTTTTGACAAATTTTGTGGGTTCTTTTCGAAATCTTTTGACCAAATTTGTGGTTTTTCGCGATCTTTTGGCGACATTTGTGGGGATTTTCACGATCTTTTGGCGAAATTTGCGGTTTTCGCGATCTTTTGCCGAAATTTGGGATTTTTTTTTGCATTTTTTTGAAGAAATTTGTGGTTTTTCACGATTTTTGGACAAAATTTGCGTTTTTTCTGCGTTCCTTTGACGAAATTTGCGTTTTTTCGCTTTCCTTTCATGAAATTCAAGATTTCTCTGAAACGATTTAGAAAATTCATTTTTTTCGGTGACCATTTGTCAAAATTCATGATATTATTTATGTCCAAATTTTCAGACTAATGACCGATTTTTTTTAAATTTTCGGAAAATTCAGAACAGAATCACTCCTATGTAGAATTTTATTCAACAAAGCTGCGGATTCTGAATAAGGCAAAACGTTTTAATATTAACTTTGATTTTGATTCATTAAAGGGCTAATTTGCTCAACTAGTGATTCATAAAAGCGGCAATCATACTAATTATTGTAGCTCTGGGAGGTGTTTTAACCCCCCAAACCCCCCCTTCGCTGCACCAGAACTATAAAGAAACAATTCATTCAAAATCAGACAAACTTAGGAATGTAACAACTTGGTAGTGCAGTTTAAGATTTAATATTCAATAGGGCATGAAAATATGTGATGGCTGTAGAATTAAACTATCAAAAGATAGAAGTGCCAAGTCAAACCACTCTTCACTCACTTGAAAACACACGCTTGGTAATGTTAAAACTATGGGCAGGTTGTTTTCAAATTTCTCATTTAAATTCGAATATTTTTAAACGTTTTTTTGCATAGGATAGCTGAGGTCAATCTTTAATAGGAAAATTTTTTACTTTTTCAATTTTGGTTGCAGATTTTTTAAATAAAGGTACTGTCACTTTCAAAACCAGTCTGAAAGTGAAAGTACCTATTTATTAAAAAAACTGCAACTGAAATCGAAAAATTAAAAAATAGCCATATGAGAGATCAACCTCTGCTATCCTATGCAAAAAAAAAAAAAAAAAAAAAAATCATTAAAAAATATTCAAATTTATACGAGAAATTCAAAAACAACCTGCCCATAAGTTTAATTTTACCGAGCAGGTGCCTGCAAGTGAATGAAGTCCCTTAAGGGCAAATTATATAATTATATTTTGAGAAATATGCTTTAGAAAATTTCCATGCCTTAGAACTAAATTTTCTTAGCATCAAACTCTGAAATTTTTAATGACAAAGAAGTGTGAATTATATGTGGAAAGAAAATGTACAATTGTTAATTTTCCCCTGATACTTGAAAATCTTCATGTATAACTCATTTTAAAAAATTAATAGTTCAAAACCCCATCATTTCTCCATCTTGAAATTTGGCGTACTTGTAGCCAAAAAGTCAAAGATTAACATATACTTTTTTGATAAAAATTAAAAATGGTTTTTTTGAAAAATTTAAATTCAAAAATTTTGAAAATTTCTCAAATTTCTTTTACACAAAATAGTTAGTGTTGCATATCATATTAAAGCCCATAAAAAGAGCTTTCAAATGAGATATAACTTAACACTCTAGCCCAATTTGTTAAAGAATTGTTGAGGATTTTGTGATTGAGTATTTGGTTAAATTTGGTACTTTTGGCAATTTTTAAAATTCTGTAAAAAAAAAATCTGCCAAGGGAAAGAAAAAAAATTAGATTTTTCATATACTTCATAGATACAAACTATAAACCAAAAATTATGGAAATCTGAGATGTTGAGGTCCAGACCCCACGTTGATTTGACATTGAATGACCCTTAACTTAAATATACACTGATATGACAAAAGTCATGGGATACCCTGCTAATAGCTTGCCGGTCCTCCGTTTACCCAGTGAAGTGCAGCAACACGACGTGGCATGGACTCCACGAGTCGTTGGAAGTCCTCTGGAGAAATATTGAGCCATGCAGACTCTATAGACATTCATAATTCCAAAAGTGTTGCAGGTGGAGGATTTTGCGCACAAACTGATCTCTTGATTATGCCCCATAAATATTCGATGCGATTCATGTCGGATGATCGCAGTGGCCAAATCATCTGCTGGAATTGTCCAGAATGTTCTTCAAACCAATCGCGAACAGTTGTGGCCCAGTGACATGGCTCATTGTCAATCTGGAAAATTCCATCGTTGTTTGGGTACATGAAGTCCATGAATGGTTGCAAGTGGTCTCCCAGTAGCTGAATGTAATCATTTCCAGTTGACTATTGGTTCAGTTTGACCAGCGGACACAGTCCATTCCATGTAAACACAGCCCACACCATTATGGAGCCACCACCAGCTTGCACAGTGCCTTGTTGACAACTTGGGTACATGGCTTCATGGGGTCTGTTCCACACTCGTACCCTTCCATCAGCTCTTACCAATTGAAATCGTGACTCATCTGACCAAGCCACTTTTTCCCAGTTGTCTATGGTCCAACTGATATGGTTACGGGCCCAGGAGTGCCACTGTTTGCGATGTCGTGCTGTTAGTAATGGCACCCGAGTCGGTCTTCTGCTGCAATATCCCATTAAAGTCAAATTTCACCAGACTGTCCAAACAGACACGCTCATCGGACATCCCACATTCACTCTTGCGGTTATTTCATGCAGTGTTGCTTGTCTGTTCACACTGACAAGTCTACGAAGACATCGCTGGTCGCGGTCATTAAGTGCTGGCAGTAGACCATTGCGTTGTCCATGATGGGAGGTTATGCCTGAATTTAGGTATTCTCGGCACACTCTTGACACTGTGGATATCAGAATGTTGAATTCCGTAACAGTTTCTGAAATGGAATATCCCATGCGTCTAGCTCCAACTAGCATACCGCGGTCAAAAACCGTTAATTCTTGTCATAACCATATAATCATATATGCCATAATCATATAATCAACCTTCTCACACGAAGCATTTGAACACAAATGCTTCATCCTGCCCAGGCACTGACCATTTATACAATTTCTGAGCGACACTACTGCCATCTATAAATCTGTATATTGCTATCCCATGACTTTTGTCATCTCAGTGTATGTGGAAGATATCAGTTTATTATTTTTGAATGTTAATTACTTAATAGATACTATGGACTCCTTTTGCAGTTGTACAGAGTATGTACTTTCACTAACCCTGTTTTGCCACATCACTGCTTCTCTGTTTACATTGTAAATATGGTTGGTTGGCTTCATGGTTGGATGAGTGTGTGGCAGGAAAACCCTTCCATGTCAGTTAACCTGCAGTTAATTGGTTTTGCTGCGTCACTCTTGCAATTTAAATTTGCATATTAATCTTTAACTGTGTTCTGCAACCTCTTTTTCATTTTGTATTTAAGCCTGGTGATTTTGCTTTGAGGTGTGGAGATACAAATAGCAGCTACTATCCTGCTCTGATCAAAGTCATATTTTAGCAGCTTATGTGTGTTAGCTTTGTGCTTATGTTTATGCTGTCTGGTAACCATGCTATGTTTTAGATTTTCTCATCCATGCATGAGGCTAGCCAAGCTATAGAAAGTTTGTTCTTGAAAAGCCATGATGTTGTTGTTGTCATACTTAAGCTTTACCTCTTGTTACTACACTAATAGTTTTTACTCAAGTTACACTAACATTGTTCTGAAGAATAAATATGTTACTCCTTTTAAAACTTTTGTTTTAACTTACGGCTTTATACCCCCAGTAAAGACAGATATGATGGGGAATTTGATTATTCTTAGAGTACAGTGATCCACAGGCCCTACAGTACTTACATTTTCTGTAGGGTGTCATCTACATATAAAAATTGTACAAAATTTAAAAATTTCTATCACTGACATCTAATTTTCACATCCTATTTGGGTTTTCAGTAAATTTTATCAAACAGGAAATCATTGGGTCAAGTAGTTTAGGAATTATCCAAGTTTAAAGTTTGGATGTTAAATTTTTAATCATCATAAAGCATATTGCTACGTGGGTAGTTTTTTAAGCATGACTCAAAAACTACTGGGTGGAATGATTCTCATATTTGAAGCATCTAAAAATCAATTTCTGTTAAATAATTTATAGGTTGCTATTCTTGTTCTTCACAAAAATTAAAAAAAGTATTTTCTGTTAATTGGAAAAAAAAATGGAATTTAACAGTAATCTATTTTTAGAAGCCTAAAATATGCGAATACAAAATTACAGCCCATTTTGCCAAGTTATTTTTCAGTTATGCTTAATAAACTATCGCATTGAACTTTGTTTTGCAATGATTAAAAATGAATTTTATTATTAGGCATTACAACTTTACACCTTCATAATTCCTAATTTGACTTTCTGTTTGGTATCCAAAGTTAAAATTTACCAACAATTCCAAATATGTCAAAATTTCCAAGTTTGGTACAATTTCCATTCTTAGTTGATCCTTTAAGCAAAATTTAAGTATAGCATTAACTAGTAGACATTATTACCAATTGATTGGTATAAGTCACATTTTGCACAATGATTTGCTTTTCCCTAGCATTGTACATGGTTGCTTATTTTATTTAAAGATACAGTGCAAAGTTTTAAATCTGGATGTTTCCCTAATCATTTTTTTTTTCTTTTCAAACAAAAATCTCATAAAAAATTGCATTAGAAGTTGCTCAAACTCCAAAAATCAGAGACAAAATATTCATAATTAATTATTTCATTATTATAGGAATATTTTTAGCCCAATAATATTGGGCTAAAAATATTCCTCTTTTTTATTTTTATGAACATAAAAGAAATCACCACGGAACTCGAAAAATATTTAAAAATTAACGAAAAAAATTCATGAAGCTTTTAAAAAATTCTGTACGAATTCCGAATAAACTTTATTGAAAAGAGGACAACTTTTACTATATTGGGCTAAAAGGTTAAAACAGAATTCCTTTTACTAATGTGTAAAAATTGCCAGAAAGTGAAAAAAAGACAAAAGAAAAATGCCAAAAATTCTAAAATTGCAGAGGACAAAATTTACTATAGTGGGCTAAAGATTATAACCAGAATTATTTCCCGAATGACAAAAAATTTCTGGAGAACGGCAAAAGAAAACAAAAGAACTAAAAATCACAGAGGAAAAATTTTCTATATTAGGCTAAAAGAATGAAATCGAATTCCTTTTATGAACGTCAAAAAAGCGGCGTGGAAAGCAAAGAAAGAAAAAGAAAAGTAAAAAAATTCAAAAATCACTGTACAAATTCTATTTAAACTTTATTGAAAAAAGGTCAACATTTACTTTGCTGGGCTAAAAGATTGAAACAGGATTTCATTTATTAATATGGAAAAATCGCCTCGAAATTTAGAAAAAAAGTAAAGAATTAAATTTTAAAATATTGTTTTAACTGTGATACAGTTTTCCAACTTCTTTTAAAAATATATTCCTTTATTAAAATATCTGCTTTAGTATGATATTTTTAACACTTTCCAATGTAGTTGAAAAGTGTTTGACTTTGGTTTGTCTGTCTGCCATTTGTCTATCCATGCTCTAACTCACGTAAATATACTCAGGTGGACATGTATGTAATTGATATACAGTCAAGGATCCATAATCCGCACACCCATAATCTGCAATTTTCTATAATTTCTTAATGAATGTAAACAATTAAGCAAATTTACAAATTCCTGATCCAAAAATGATTTTTTAAAAGAAATATCTGAAAATTTTAAATATAAAAGTGAATATAATCATTTTTTTTAAATACAAGAATTTGAAAAATCCATTTTTTGAGATAGCATAATAAATTAATTATTATATTTCATATTTTTCTTTTCATGTTATACTGAATATGGAGTTAAAATAGTGTCCAGAAATAAGAAAATGCCATATAATCCCTAATACGCCATAATCCGCAATATTCCATAATCTGCACAACCTTTGGTCCCAACTTGTGCGGATTAAAGAACTTTGCCTGTACATAGTGAGGTTTGCTATGGCATGTTCAATATTCAAAATGAAGTGTCTATCATTCATAGTTCATTTACAGGGACACTCAAAAGTATTCCATTACATTAGGGTCTATGGCAAAAAATCCTTTGTGGTTTATTTTAATGATGTTACACAATTTTAAAAATAATGAAATTTATATACTTTATTGAGGTGCACTAGAAAATGGTTATTATAGAATATATTATGTGTAGCACTTACAATACGTGTACATTGAACTCAAAAGTATTGTTATATTATGGTCTGTGAAGAAACATTGTCTGTGGTGTATTTTAATGATGTTACTCTGTTACAAACATAATGAAATTGATATAAATTTCTGAGGTGTACTAAAACATGCTTTTTGTAGCATATAGGGGAGGAGGGAAGCATTTATCATTCATTTACAGTGTTATACAAAAGAGTTTGGTTATACCTATAATGGTCTACAGGCAAAAACTATTTGCAGCATATTTTAATTGTTGCGCTGTTTCAAACATGAGGAAATTGATAAACATTACTGGGGACTATTACTACAAGATGCTTTCAGTAGAATAGGATGTGCATTTATCATTCATTTACAAGGACACATAAAAGATTTCGGATATAATACTGTATCTGAAGTATTGCCTACTAAGGTTGATCGCTGGAAGTGCATTTTCACTTATAGTATGCGTTTTAAGTTTAACTAAATTTTTTCACACCACCTGATGTGTATAAATTCTATTGACCCTATATAGGGCTACACAAGGGAATTAATAAGCATTACTTAGAATGAGCGTGGATTGCTTGAATGTATATAAATAAAATCATATACAGGGCTATGCAAAAAGCTGGATACATGGCCGCCTATGGATAGTAATTCCTGGAAGTCTGATTTCAGTAATTTTAAGAAAGTTTTTCCCTGAATTAAATTTCAGCTTATTATGTGGTGTACATAAAAATCTGTAGTTAATATATAGGGCTGTTCAAAAGAATTCAAGTACATTTCCATCTATTGGTATAATTGCTAAAGGTGAATTTTGAATTGTGTTATGCATTTTCTAATTAAACTAAATTATAGCATACTATGTAGAATATATACAAATCATGTACAGAATAAAAAAATTGGAGAACCTTTCTGGCCATGTACAGTCATTGTTGAAAAATCTTCTTTTTAAATATGTTATGCATTTTCTAAAATGTTTACTTAGGTATCTTCTTGACCTTATTAAATGTTAGTTTTGTTAAAGTATTCTGGAAAGTGTTTCACAATCTATGCTTTATGCATGATTTTTCTTTCTTGCTTTAATGTTAAAATACTATTCTGATGTGAACCGGGTGTGAATTATGTTTTTTGACAGATAATCAGCAAATTATCCAAAATTTGGAAATTTTGGACTTTGTACTGTATTAAGCCTGATTTGAGAGTGTTAAAAAAAAAATTACTTAAAAAAATCACACATTAATTATAAAATACTTTAAAACACTTTTAGAAAATTGTAACAAAAGTTTATATCTAAATAAACAATTTTTTTACATTATTTCAAATCACAAAATACATTATCACAAAATACATTATTTCAATTCTTTTGTTCAGTCCTGTATGTGATATAAAGATTTTAATACACATCACACTATGTTAAAATTTAATTCAGCTGGAAAATGCAAAACACTTTCAGCTCTTATCTCTCTAGACAACAATCTCATTTCTTTGAGACTTTAAAATCTAGACATTATGTGATTTGGTACATGTCTGGCGATATTTGCACATTTGCTAATTGAATGAATTCAGTAGTAAAATAAGAGATAGTTCTTTGAATAATTTTAGTTTTGAAGCATTTAGAATTATTCACTGCAGTAGTTGCATCTTCCATATTATCTTTTGTAGTAATTAAATAAAACAGTGATGAAAAATTTTCATATTTCTAATAGTAAAAATTTTATTTTTGGCTGACTGATTTGCTTGTTTTAGCCTGGCATACTTCAAGTTTCACTGCATATATTGTTAAATTCAGAATATTGTTATTTGTGACACTTTTATAATTTTAATAAATTGTATGCAACAATTGACATGGGGATTTTTTAAAGATTTTTCCTGTTGTGTTGTGTTGTTACAAAAATAATGCATGATTTTTCAATTCAAATTTAAAATGCTACAACTTTTTTTTTGAACTAAACGTATTTAATCAAAGTAAAAGTCATTACAATCAATACATGTTTGGCAACGAGAAACAAATTTAGTGATTCCTGTGACATAAAGGTCTGGGCTTCGGGAGGCGACAAACTCTTGGAAGGTGTTTCCAAAATCATCTTGATTGACAAGAAGTTTTCCCCTTAAGAAGTTAGCTACGTGTTTAACCCTTTCGAGACATCTGTTACACAAATTTTATTCGGTTGTCACCACTTTTTGAAAACTGTTCCACCAATAATGCTGTAATTTAAAAAGACAAATATTGCTTTTATTTATTAATGGTGCCAAAAACGAATTCCGCATGCACCTTTTGATGGTGTATATATACATCAATAGTCCTGAAGAGGGTTGAAGAAGTGAAAGTCTGGTGAGTATGGTGGGTGATGTAGTGTTTCATAGGCTAATGTGTGTAACTTTTGGAGGGTCAATTGAGGCACCCGCTTATCGTGTTCTTCACCTTGCCAATTTGCTCTAAGTGGCGAACAATACTGGAAAGTTCATTCGCAATTTCTCGAGTTGTTTTGGTTGGATCAACTTCGACTATTGCCTTCAGTTGATCATCGTCAACACCAGAAGGTCATGTCAAAATCTTATGAAAATTTTAAAACCAACGCTGAACTGTGCTTACTTTGATTTATCCCAATCTTCATCAATGTTTTGTGCTGCGCTGAGTTTAAACTCGTAAAAATAAATTTTACAAATATCTTGTTTTGAAATCTCAGCTTCTGAATTTAATTACTAGCCTGAAAAACAAAATAAATAAAACAATTAATTTGAAAAGAAAGTGCTTAAAATAAGCTTTAAAATGATATATAATACATATCACTAGGATTAAATTCTGTGTACAAAATGCTTATAAAATAAGTGGCATTGTAAAATCATGTATTTTTGTACCAAGCTAATAATATTTTATTTAAAAAAAAATTCATTCTTTATAAAGTTAACATCAGCAAATTCTCATTTAAAAAGCACTATACATAAAATATTTTCTTTACTTTTCTGAAATATATATATTTTTTAAACAGATTTCAAAGAGTATTTGCTGATACAAGGGGAGCTTTGAAAAAGAGAGATCAAGCTATGCAGGTATATATTACACCTACATACTCATATATAAATTATGAAATATGCTAAGGTATTGATTTCCTATGCAAGAAAATATTAATATTTGTAAAATCTGCTGCATAGACAAAATCTTCCCTTTTTTTACCTTTAATCTTCATGATTTTTACCCAACATGTGTGTATTTTCTTTTAAAAACTTCATTGTAAATTTTAGGATTGTGTTAAAGCAAGCCAGAAGGTTCAAAAGCTTCAGGAAAAAGAAAAGACTGGCACAAATATTGTCAAGTTAGAGTCTGTATGTATAATTCTAGTTATTGTAGCTTTTCATCAGTACATTTATATTTTTCATTATTTATAGCTAAGATTTTAAATAGAAAAATACTAATGATATTTGTTTTTTTCTCTTGTAAATAATTTTCTTTTTTCATAAAAAATTCTGTATATATGTAGGAAAATTGTAGAAATCAGACCTATTAATTAGTTTTTTAATGAATTGCCCTTCATTTTGGATACGGGCCCATTGACTTGGCAGGGTAACCAATTTAGCCCATTTTATCATTCAATTACTAAAACCACATGATCTGGCAACCCTATAGAGATGAGAAATTTCTTATATACTTCTACACCACTTGCTGTCTGTATACAGCTATGGATTATGACTACCATATTTTTCACTAAGTTCAAATGCATTGAATTCTATCACTTCATTAAAATGTGACTCTTTTCATAGTCAGAAACAGAAATGAAAGAGCAAAAGAAAAATTATTATGGACACTCTGTGTGCTACATGCAATGCTGATCCAACATTCAAAGAGGCCCAAAATGTGTCAGAAAAAGTATTTATTGCACTACGTGTCCAAAAGTTTTGTTTCATGTTAAATATGCTCTAAATTCTCCAAAATCTTAACCCTCCGAGCGTCTTGTAAAAGGGTAAAATTGTAAATACTAAGAAAATATGATTCTTTCAACATTATAAAACAAAAACTCAATTACAATCCGTGAGAGTATTTAAAATTCATTAAATTTATAGAATTATATTATCTTAAATATTGCTTGTATTGCTGTGAAACCTGGAGCTTAGTGAACGGAATATTACACCCCAAACACTTAGAGGGTTAAATTATCTCTAAAAATGTAGATGTTATGTATTGGCTTCAAAAAATCTGCATATAATAGTGCAAGTTTCCATATTTTATTTTAACAGTGGTGTTCACCTTCTTTTTTCTTGTGAAATATTTTTCTTTATTTCTTATCAGATGTAAGGAATGTTTTACTCCATATGAGTTAGGCATCTGTATGCATTCGAGAAAAAAGTTTCTTCGTATCACCTTAGTCCTTCTGAGGATAAAAATTTAAAAAATCACTATTTTACTTACCTTATATGTGGCTTTTTTTTTTTTTTTTTGTACACATATGACATGCAAGGAAGCTTCAATGCAATGAAAAAATAGAATCTTCTGATTCACTTTCAGATATGTCAACAATAAAATCTTCTTTACTTGAGCTACTCATCATAGAAATGTATAAAACTGACTTGTGAAACAGATAAAACACATGTTCCAACTCATGCAAATTCTTAAAATTAAGCCTTCTGATCTTAAAATCAAGTTTGTGAATTCAGTGCTGCCATCTATTGAGCACCTGAGCATTTAAAATAATCTCAGGCATGACAAAGTCAAAAAAGAAGCCATAATATATTAGCTAAAGTTCTGAGGTGTTCAGCCCGTGAGGGTCATGAGTAAGTATCAGACACAACAATTAAGGGGTTAAATTGTTTTAACCATAAAACTAGACCTTAGGATATCAACATATATATGTGTATAAATAATCTGTCTGAGTAATGTTAATGCTGATTCTCATGTGCCATCTCATTTGGAAAGTACAGTGTGTGCCATTGAAAACCAGTCCTACTGAAATGTGCCAATGTAACCTATTGAAGAATAATAAGAAAAAATGTAATTTTATTAACTTACTTTCCAACTAAATGCTGAAAATAGCATCTAAACACACAAATATGGTTTAAAAGTTTAGGTATTCCTCCATTAGTTTCCTCGAGGTTATCTTTTGTACATTTTACCATTTCCTATAAATTAAAATTCCCAGGTTGACAAATCGAGTGATCTCAGCTGCTATAAGCCTGTCCACAAGCAAGTGAGCTCAAAATATGTTACAAGCACATGACTCACCGGAGTGGTCTATCCCTATTCCCAGTGTTAAGTTTCCCCTTTTACTATATTTTTCTGTATGAACACTTATATCCCTTGAAGTGAAATATTTATAACGTACTGCTGAAGGTGGTATCATTCACTTGTAAATGAAAATTTTGTTTTATATTATCATTCAAATTTAAATATTTTCTCAAACTCTTAACATAATGCCTGAATTTTGTTCTCATAGGGTTTTAATTGCAAAATATCGAATCTTTTATTTTACAGGCTCGTCAAAATTTAGCCAATTTAGAACAAGATTTCAGAGCACAAGACAAAATATTAAAATCAGAACTACCATTGTTATATGAAGGACGAATAGAATATTTTCAGCCATGTTTAGAAGCCCTTATCAAAGCCCAGGTATAGAATTTAACTAGAATTTCTAATCCATTTAACAGTTTCTCATATGTCTATTTAATAATTGCACTTTATTATGCCATTCATATTTCTAAAATTTTGAATTTTGAAATGGCCTGCTTATTGGATGACCACTTAGTAGGATATGTTGACTCAAGAAAATATCAATAGTAAATATCATAATAATTTAGTTAACTTTCTAGCTCTTTTGAAAAATTATCTTTTTAAAATTTTATACATATTGCTGTTAATTTTAGTAAATTAAGTTTATTTTTTATGCAACTTTTCAAAATTAGAAGTTGAAATTCATGAGGGTGCTAATGAGGCTGGAGGTGGGAAGGTAAGTTGGTTCAAGTCGATACACATCAGGATATCTGGTTCCTGAAATATAGAAAATTGGCATTTTTGTCACTAATAAAAGAAACATTTGATTTTAAAATGTTACTAAAAATAACTATTTTCATCATCAGTGCCACAATTTTATCCCAAAAGTATTTTGGGGACTTCTTCCAATTTCATCTATTATTTTTGCATAAAATTCATTTTTCATCAATACCTGAGTTTCCAATTCTCTTTTTCTTTCTTTCTTTTTTCTTTTCTCTCCTGATTTTATTAATTGTTATTGATTGTTTCCTGATTTTATTGTTTTCCATCCAGTTTTGAAAATTTATAGAAAGTTGTTAAAAAAAGAAAAGAAATTCTTATTTTAATATAAATAAAGCACAGCATCACTATTTGGCTTCAATTTAAATTCGGACAAGGAAAAAAGGGATATTTTTTTTGTATTTTGCTGTACAATTTTTGAATTTGTAATTTAAAATCATTACATTAAACTATATCCCTCATCATGATTGAGTACAAAACTTAGACTACTTTGAGAAAATGAAGCTTATTTTTGGGCTGCACACAGTAGAAGAATACTCTGTGTCAATCCTACAGCAATTAATGTGAAACAGTGCTGAAACAAGCTACTATCATAAAGACTTATAGTAACTATTAAGTGAATTGTGCACTTACTAGGAAAATGTAATAAGAAAATACAACAACACCAGAGATTAACTAAATTCTAACATTTCTTTTTAAACTATTAGATTAATCTGCAAAATGCAATGTGCAGCACTGTTTCTGCTACTGGGAGGGATGGGACTAATATTATAAGCATCGAGAAAAATGATTTAGTCTTATTTCCAGACATTTTTTTATTGTCTTACTCCAAAAGTAAAAACTTATCTAATTTGACACTTTCCAAAATGTCAAAGGCAATGTCATTTATTTTTCTTACTGGAATTTCTTTCTAAACCTTTAAACATGTTCCATCTGATCTAGTCTCAGGTTAAATGGGATAGTATAGAGAATGAATGATATGCACAATAAAAATTTCATTGTAACTTATGTTTTCATTAAAAATAGAATTAAATTAAGATTTCAGCACTTTAATGTTAATTGGCATGTACAATAGCGCATGACAAGTAAGCTTTACCAAATTATATGCATATATTCAGTAATTTTAAGATTTACATAAGATTTTAAAATTGCACATCACTTTGATTGAAAATAATCTAGGCCTAGTTTGAATTTGGGCTCTGCTTATTTAACAGTATTGTTTTTAAAATTCAAACTGAAACTTGTGATAATAGGTTGCTTTTAGAGTTCCACTGACCATTCCTGTGTTGTGTAGTTTTCTAACGTTCTTCCACAATAACATCTTATATTGCAGCAACTTCTAGCTTCTGGCTAATAAAACAGTTATGTATTTTCCTTCTTTTGAAGGTGTTATTGGACTTTACAGTCTTTCCCTCGAATTTGTATAACTTAGCAAAATCTTGCCCTCTGGTAATTTAATAAGTGTAAATTTATTTTTCTCAGTATTCTTAATTGAAAACTTAAAATGTTATTTGAAAAATGTTTCTTGTATTTATCAATCTGAAATAAGGTTTTATCAAAATTTTATCAAGTGCATCAACCTTATATTCTTCATCATCTTTTCTTGTTTGGTACTACAGATTTAGTATTGCTTAGTAGGGTGGGCCAAAAAAAACTTTTTTTCGATTTTCGATGATGGGTAGTGCAGGAAAAGCTGCCTTTGGTGGCACTAAGTTCATACAAAAAATTTGATGTTTTGGACAATTCCTTGATTTGCCACAAATGGCTTAAAGTTTTGCTCAAATGCTGATTTTTGAAATTTTTTAGCAAAAATTTTTAAAATGTTAAGTTAAATTTTTTTTAGCTGAATTTACTTGAAATGTCATGATTAGTGTACTAAATGTTTAAATAGGCTCCGATTATGTATTATTTAAATGTTATGTGTATTTTGAATAGCTTTTTCATGTATAAGTGAGCAAAAATTGTAAGTATTGTTTGTTTTTTTTGTCTTCATTCTGTTTTTCAATGCATTCAGAGTCACATATTTGCAAGATGGACCACAGCAATTCTGGAAGGAGCAAAGAGCAATCAGTCATCATGAGGATGAGGGAGGAAATAGGAGATAGGGTGTTAATTATTTTTTCTCTTCTAAATTTCAGATATTGTCAGAAGATTCAAATAGTGGGAATTTTGAAGTAGACAGTTTGTCTGAATCAGAATTTAAACCAGGGCCTTCAAAAGCAGACACTCCAAATGCATATCCATTTAGAATTGGTATATCATATAGGCAAATTGCGTTAAGAGCTTCATCTGTGCTTCAGGAGACAGGAATTGTGACAACAGGGAATAAAGATCTCGTCATCGATAAAAACAAGGTCAGGAGACAGAAAAAGAAACCTGGAAAGAAGACACAGGAAGAGGAAGAAAAATTACAAACATATTTTTTGATAGTAGAAAAAATAAAACGATCTACATAGAAAAAAAGCGGCCAAGCAGCACAGCTGACAGAAAGGTGAAACAAATATCACCATTTTGACTAACCTGGTTCGTAATATTCGAGTCACTTGACACTCTGGTCACTGCATAATCGTTATATAATTTTCTAAGTCAGAATAAAACCTGGTTTGGAAAAAAATTAAGAAGAGAACTGCAACATTTGATATATATTCTTCATACGAATGAGCATTCACTCTGACACCAACATCAACTGTCTAAACTAGATAGATGTAGGACCACTTGACCTAAGACCTTTACCAAACCAATTGGAGCAAAATTAATAGTGTACTGAAATATTCAGCATTTTGCATTTCTGATGTCCATGACACAGGAATAAGCTCATAGAAAGCAACATGTACTTTTTCGCATGCCTTTAGTGATATATGCTCCGTCTTTCTCATGATGGTGCTCCTTAATTTTCAATGAAGATTGTGTTATCTTTTCTTTTCTACCATCAAAGAATATGCTTATAATTTTTCTTCCTCCAAGATCTTCCTCCTCCTGTAATCCTCTTTCCAAGTTTCTTTTTCTGTCTCCTAACCTTGTCTTTATCGATGACAAGATCCTTATTGCTCGTTGTCACAATTCCTGCATCCTGAAGCACAGATGAAGCTCTTAACACAATTTACCTATATGATATACCAGTTCTAAATGCAGCGAACGCTATATGACAAATGGATATGTGTTTGAGAATGTCTGCTTATGAAGGCCCTGGTTCAAATTCTAATTCAGATGAGAACTGTCTGTTTCAAAGTTCCTACTATTTCAATCTTCTGTCAATATCTGTATTTTAGAACTGAAAAATAATAAACATCCAATCTCTCAGTTACCCCCATCTCCTAATTCCTCCCTCATCCTCATGATGACTGATTGTGTTTCCATTGGTTTCTGCTCCACATTCTCCTCTCCTTCCAGAATTGCTGTCAAGACATGCTGTGGTCAGCTATCAAAATATTTGACTCTGAATGCATAAAAAAACAAAAGGAAGAGCGATGAACATAATAAAGACAAAAGAGAAAAACCGATGTATAAATCAAACGAAACTTACAAGTTTTGCTCTCTTGTACGTGAAAAGGCTATAAAAATCGCCTAATTCAAAATACATGTAACTGTTAAATAATACATAATCGGAGCTTATTTAAACATTTCGTATGCTAAACATGACATTTAAAGTAAATTCAGCTAAAATAAATTTAGCATTTAAAAAATTTTTGCTAAAAAAAGTTCAAAAATCAGCATATGAGAGAAACTTCAAGCCATTTGCGGCAAATGAAGGAATTGTTCAAAAAATCTCAATTTTGGACTTAGTGCCACCAGTGGCAACTTTTCTGCACTACCCATCATTGAAAATTGAAAAAAAGTTTGTTTCAGCCCGTATTACTTAGCTGTATATTCTTTAGCTGTTGTTCCTAGACAGGCAATATCTATGGATTTTTTTTTTTTTTTTTGAACTGTTAGTTGTTTGCCAACTCCATTCTTTATAATGTATTAAAATATGTATAGGCTTATCAAACTTTGTTTCTAACCTTTAAAATTCTGTTACTAAAATCAAAAGTCTCGGTTTCCATAATATTGAATAATTATTTTCATTATACATTTATTAAATTATTTAAATGTCAATATATTTTACAGAAATATATGGTTAGAATAATCTTATGTTTAATTTTATTCAATATATGATTAATGAAGTGCGATCATAACATAAAAATCTGCTGTTCTTTTTTTTAGCATGTAACATATAATTAATAATAAAGAACTTTGAAAAATTTACTTTGGCCTAGTCAAAACATAAATCCTGTTCGAAATCAGAATCAAGACCAAAAAATTCGAAGATATAAACTGGTAACATGTATCTAAAAAAGTATAAACTATTTACACATTTTAGTTGATGTGTAACAGGCAATATCCCATTCATCCACACTTTCCCTTATATTGCTTCTGTAAGAAATAACAGTAAACTATTCATTAATCTGAAAATTAATTAATTGGAAATAATTAGTAATAGTAGTTAATAATAGTTTTTCTACTTCTAAATGTTGACTCTTATTGATGAATTGATTCTAATTTTGTTATTTTATGATCATATCTAAAATAGATTTCTATTGTAATGTTTCAGGTTGAGTACAATGGTAATTCAGCAACTTTATTCACAGAAACTGTTCCAAGTGTAAACAACTTTACAATATCTGAAATGGATTTGAAAGATATTCAAAATCAGCGGTTTCAGCAAATATATTCTCTGTCCATTGTTGAAGATAAATAACTAATGGCATCTCTTTTATATATCTATCAGCACCTTTCATTTTGTTTGTATTTCTATCTCATTGGATGTAATCATTGATTTTTAAAGAAAATAAATATATGAATGGAAATTAATATAGTTTCCCCTCTTCTTTTTTAACAAGTAATGTGTTCAACTGGGTTGAATGGCTGAAACCTATTCCTGATTGTAATAATTTCTCTTTCTTTAAGTAAGATTTTGCTAGATTGTAATTCTAAAACAGTGTGATGCTTATTGAAAATAAAAAGTAAATAACTATTTAGAAAATATAAAATTGAATTGCATGGTATAATGATATAGAAATTAATCTTTCTCTCCTGACATGATAGTCTGGTTCTTTTACTTGTTTGTCTATTTTCAAAAGACAGAGAAAAATATACAAAGTTTCTTTGTTAGATGAAATGTTAGTGTATGTAGAATTAAACTACAAACAAAATGGTTTTCTCATTTTTTTATTCAACATCTCAATTTTCTAGAAATAGAATCACAGTTGATTTATTTGTTCGTCATTTATAAGTACAACACATTAAAAATACAATTCTGTACAATTGTGAAAACAGAACAGCAGATCACAGTATGAAGGGAATTTCTTGAATAAGTTCTTTTATTTATTCAAGGCCAAATCCCTCTGCATTTGATATGGCTATTGTTAGTTTCTCTCTTAAGATATCTCGATTTTTATACCTTGGTAATACTAGTTGATTGAAGCATGTATGAGAAATTGGTAACCTTTAAAGAAAAAGATAATGTTAAAAATGTGTATACTTCAATAATATATACAGTAGAACGCCGATTATCCGAACAAGTCGGATAAATTTAACAAATGTCCCTGACTATACTCAAATATTCAAACTTTATCCACGCTTCAGACTGATTTAATTAGTTAATGCTGGCATTTTTAAAAATTAATTTTTGTCTTTTTAATTTTTTTGGTTACTTTTTTATATCATTTTCTCAACTTCAGAGATTATAATTTAAGCAAAAAAGCTTTTGATTGTTGCTTGCTTCAAAGAGAAGACATTCTTTTCAATGCTGCCAGATTTCGAATTCTTCTTAAATACGTTAGTTATAGGATCCGCATTCATCTGCCGTTTGAGCCATTTCATAGCTGTTTCCAAACATTCAAAAGCTTCGTTATGTGATGGACCTGGATCATTTTCAGAGCATTCATTTTCATTTTCTTCAATTTCTTTTATCCACAATCGCATAATCATTTAAAATCTCATATCCATGTCTAATAGGCTGTTCGGATAATTGGAAGTTCGGTTAAAAATTTTTCTTGAGAGAAATTGGATGTTCAGCTAATTGGAAATTTGGTTAATTGGAGTTCTGATAATTGGCGCTCTTCTGTATATATATTTGTTTAATATTTGTAATCAGTGAAAATAAAAATTGAAAGAAAATAATTTACCATTTTATTCAATGTACCCTTCATTTTGTGAAATATGATTTCCAATTTTTTGCATTTAATCTATTCTTTTAAAAGGAATTTAAGGGGTCACATATGTTCTTGGCAGCAAAAAATTGGCATATTTTTGGTGGTTATTTTTAGGAAGAGAGAAAATGAATTGAAAAACTAATAATTGTACATTTTTTATTGTTGCTTCAAGTATTTAAAAATATATTTTTTGTTTGGAAACAAGCAATCCTGTTTGACCTCTGGCAAAATATCTGGGCTTGATGGGCAGCATCCTAACTTCCTGTAGAAACAAAAAATGATTCAAATCTCACAAATAAAGTGCTAAGGGCCACCAGTTCTTTGTCAAATTTTCACCCTATAAGTAGGATCAAAATGCTAAAACTTCAACATAAACTTTTAATTGACTCATTTATTTATGATCCTTAAGGTGCGTTTCATTAAACTAAAACTGAGATTTTTAATAAATAGTTTATTTTTTAAAATAAAGATCTTAAGTAAATGGTCATTTTTAATGTATTTTTACATATGTCATGACATTTCATTTCTCTTAAACTAATTAACTTTTGGCATTATAGAACACACTTGTAAGAAAAGCATGAAAAAAAAAAAAACCAATAAAAAAGTTCAAAATTATAGAGAACAAAAAAAAAAAATTTCCTTTAAACTTTTCTCACAAAAGTTGTAATTTTTCTTGCTTAAATCATTTTTTGTCATAAACCCACTTAATAATAAATCAAAATGGTATTGTAACATTGAAATTTTAAAAAAAGGTTCAAAGGATAGTAGCCATAACCAGTGGTACCAATTTATAGGGGCCCATGGGGCACAAGCCCACCTAATAATTTGATTTATCCACCCATCCAATTTTAATTGATCTAATTCGTAATTTATTTTTTTAATTAATTGCTGAAGTGATGTTTGGTTTTATTAATGTTATCAAAATAGTTTTGTTTGAAAAATAGTAAGGACATCAGTTAGACTTACCGGAGCACTGAAAACGCCTTCATCAGATGTATAGTTAAATTTCTCATGAAAAGAAATTTCCTGCCTATTTTTCCATCTGTTTTGATGTCTTGAATTGAGATACACGTAGAAGACTAAAATGTATGCTTTCCTTAACATTTAGTTTTTTGCACTTACAATAATTAGCAATTCCAATGTTATTTAAAATAAATATTAATGTATTTATGAGGAAGAACTTATAAGAATATAATTTAATAAAATTATAATAATTTAAGAATTTGCTTAGAAAAAAATAATTTAATTTCGAATGATCATCTTGAGTCTCTTTCTCTCTCTTCAAATACATACACACTAAGGGAAAACACAAAAATGTTTGAGCTCACCCAATATTTTTGAAAAGTTGTCACTACTTGCCATAACATGTAATTAAGTGCTCTGGATCCTTGATTATCACTAATTAAAATTTTGAATTACGAATTTTTTTAAATAATTTTTAATGAAATTTCGGTTAGAATGGCAACTAAATTACTCCCATTTTTATGGATAAAAGGGAAAATCACAGGGATTTTACAGTTATTTAAATTTGAAAATGACTTAAAAAAATAGATTGTTTAAATACGTAGGAAAAACAATATTGTGATTGAATTAAGTTTTATTTCTTCAAATTTTCTTGAAAATGTATTTTATCATATTCTAGCTTCAGGAATCGGTTTATTTTTGAAATCAGAAAGAAAATCGTCTGTCAACGTTGTCATAAATTCCATTGACGTAAAAAAATTCTATTGTAGATTTTTTCAGTTTTACCTTCAACCAATGGGGTTAAACAAAAACACACTTAAGTTCCTTGCATATATCACTCGCCTGCAAGAAAAGTGACATATCTTGACAAAAGTAAATGTCACAGGAGAGGCAAAAGGAAATATGCATAATTTTGCTACAAAATGAAATTACAGCACTTAGTTCTGCATGCAAGAATAAAAATGTGAAAGCCTTAAAAATGAAGATGCATGATGAGGTTTGGAGGGTTGGGTAATTTTACCTCCTCACACAATCCAACCTTCTTCTGTGGTCATGAGTGGACATATTTTCTGTGTAACTACGCTTATGAAAGTGTTTGTGTAGCAAAACACCTATGACAGACCTATTTGTGAAATAAAACGCAAAATGAATTTTTGCGAGATGTGTCACTTTTCTTGCGGATGAGCGATATGTAAAGAATTATTGTTCCCTCTTTATAAGAAATGAATTGAAAAAAGAAACAGTTTTTCATGTAATTGTTTCTTAGACCAATGTCAGATAGCATTGTGAATGGATGCAAAAGAGATGCCCGTCTGACATTGGTCTTATAGTTGCTGATTAAAGCCAGAATGATTTAGTGAGAAAAATGCAATTTTGTAAGCATTTATTTTAATTCATAAACTGAAAATATTGTGAATTAATTTGTCCGAATGATATCATTTATGTAAACGCTTTGTGGCTAAGAAATTAATAGAGATTTGTTGATGCCATTTTGTCAATCAAATTGATAAGAACAGGGGTATAGGACAAAATTTTATTGTTGATACCAGTATCTTTTATCGATAATCTTTGAAAGACATTTTTATAAGATACGCAATAGGAATATATCATGAGGATTATTGGTAAGAAAAATAGAATTTGTCCTATATGCTCCGACCCCTGTAAGAATGAATATATTTATTTTAAGCAGATTGTGAAAACAATATAGTGATTGAATCCTATTCTGAATAAAAACTCATATTCACATATTGAAGCTTCAGGAACCAGTTAATGTCTGCTGAGAACTTTTTAAAAATTTCCAGGATGTAAAACAAAAACTAAATCTCATTAACTCAGGAATATAACTCAGAAAAGTATTTAGGATATTTTTTATTGCATTAAGCATCTAGTTTAAAACAATTATTGTTTTAATACTAAGGCCATTAATGGATTTCTTTCATAAAAACAAAGACCCACTCAGCCCAGTGGTTAGTTTACTAACCACAAAATTAAATTGCAGCAGTTTACCCTAGTTTGGTTAGAAAATGTAATTGTGAGATGAACTTTTATGAAAAAAAAAAAAAACCTGATAAAAAAAAGAAAAAGGCACCACTTCAAACCTTTTTGAAAATTTACTTTTATAGTTCAGTCCATATCTTGGCAGTGAACTAAAAGTTTGAAATATGCATGCTAAAAGTTTTCAGTTTGTCTGAAAGAAGTCAATTTTTCTGCAAAATATAAAATTATATTAAATATTTTGTTTCGTAATCAATCTTCCATAATCGGGTAGTCATTTTTACAACAGAGAAAATTGGTGTGTTTTAAAGCCTGCAGGGTCTGGATGGAGATTGGCAAGTGTGGCTCATAGGGGGCAGAGTCCCCTAGTTAGAAAACCTAACTGTGAGATACACTGTTATTACAAAAAAAACAATTTTTCCTGATTTAACCACTTCACCGGCGACAGGTATGGGGAAACAGTGCTTTTCCCCCTGAGTTATCTCGGGGCAAACGGTGAAGTGGTTAAAAAAGATATATGCATCACTTCAAACTTTTTGCAAATCTTCTTTTATAGTTCAGTCCATATCTTGTCTCCCCCAGGGGGATACCTTCTTTAGGTATTCACGGGCTTCGCAACCCCGGGTTCCTGAGCGATCTGTCTCTTTTCCTTTTCCTCTTATTTCTCTCGTGTTTCTTTCCTCTTTGTTTCTCTCTCATTGTGGTTTCCTCTTCGGAGGTGAGGGCAATTCTGTATGAGCCGATATCATCCTGTATATCGACTCATAGAGAATTGTAAACCACCCACGTGTTAGCCGTGCGTGGCGACCCGTGTCCCTGGAAAGGGGGATCCTGGCAGTTGAGGGAAACCAACACACTGCTTTGGCCTCTGCTTCAGGTAGACGGGAGGTGCATATTGGTCCCGTATGCATCAATCGGCTGGTCAGCTGACTTCTGTCACTGGCTGGGGATCAAGTGAGCGAGTACTTACTAGCCATCTCGTTAAGGGTAGAGACTGGCATAGGAGTGTCTTGTGACCGTATGGGCCCTGGTTAGCACTGGTGCACGAATGTGCATCCCCTTGTTGGGCTCGGTAGTGGGTGGTGCGGCCGGGGTCTGAATTCTATTTTTTTCAATTATGGATGGACATACTAAAGTTCCTTCTACTTCTCTCCCATGTGGAGAGCAACAAGATGTACAGTCCTTATTTACTCGTTTTTTTGTTATTAAACGCACTGATAGTCTCTCTGATAGTTCTTTCAAAAAAACTTCACCATTTCTTATAGCAAAAACTTTCCAGTCTGTCTTGGGGGATGGTCATTCTCTAAAAAAATTACAATCTGGTGATTTACTGGTTGAGGTTTCTTCAGCCAGGCAGTCTGAACTTTTGTCAAATCCCAATAATATAAGTACTTTTTCTGTTTCTGTTAAAGCACATCATACTCTGAATACATGCCGTGGTGTAATATCTGAACCAGATCTTTTATTTTCCACAAAAGAAGAACCTCTATCTAATTTAAGCGATCAAAATATAATAGATGTTCGTCGTATCACTATCCGTAGAAATGGGCAAATTCTTCCTACAAAACACATTATTCTCACATTCAGTACCCATAGTTTACCTACTAGAATTAAAGCCGGTTATCTAAACTGTCCAGTCAGGCCTTATATACCTAATCCTCTCCGCTGTTTTAAATGCCAACGTTATGGCCATACTAATACAACCTGTCGTAGCAATGTTACCTGTGCACGTTGTGCAGAGGTCGGACATGATGGTAAAACTTGTGAAAAACCCGAACGCTGTGCAAACTGTAAGGGTGATCACACATCATATTCTCGCTCTTGTCCGAATTGGATCCGTGAAAAGGAAATTCTTGCTGTTAAAATAACCCAAAAAATCTCCTACCCTGAAGCTCGTAAACTTGTTGACATCAGGACCCCATCTGTTGGGGCATCATACTCCAGTATACTCAAACAACAATCAAAATCCGTAAGGCACATAAGTACCCAGACCGACTGCTCTATTCCACCAAATAATTCAAGTATTATACAATCAACTAAAGAAACCCGTGACATGTCTCTTGGTAGTAAATGCTATGGTACCCCATTATTGGAACGTTGGCTACCATCCTCAGAACCAGTTACAATAGAATATCAACTTACTCAGTCACAGAAATCTCCAGTTGGATCCAAAAAGTCATCTAATCATCAGACTGAAACTAAGGCTGCCTCATCTCCAATACCATTACAGAAACCTAATTCCCTCCGAACATCATCAGTTCAATCAAAAATATCAACCGAACACAAGACTAAACAAACGCCAGCTCCAGATAAAAGCAAATTGGTGAAACCAATTCGCCCAACTCAGAAAGCTAATGAAAAAACTTGTGCGCAAAAAGAAAGGAAGAAACCTCCAACGCAAGTCTCTTCACAGTGGAAAACTGTGAAGAGAAAAGACAAGAAATCATGCCTGAGCCCAGCAATCACAAATGTAAAGGATACCAAACAGTTACTGAACTATGCAGAAGAGGCTATGGAATCTTACAGTTATGACTCTGATGACGATGAAAATGCTGTTTTCGAAAAATTTAATCCTACATGATTTTTTATTGAGTTTTTTAAATTTTGAATTATAACTTTTTTTTTAGGCAGTATTACTATACTGTGTTATGCTTTGTCTTTTGGATTAATTTTAACTTTTCATAACCTTAGAGCTTTTAGAGATTTTTAATTTAAATATATGCTTTGTCTTTTAATTACATTTTGGATTTTTAAACCTTGTGTATTGTGATTTTCATTGTACATTATTTTAATTACATGTATCATCACATTTCTTTCTTCAGTTTACTTTGTTTATAACTTATATATCTCATACAGTCTTTTAATGTAACTTTTAAATTTTAACCATGTTTTACACCTTACTTTTTTCTTGGCGCAGCATGTCCCTGAAGGGACCTTGTGCCATAAAACTCCAAACAACCAACCAAACAACCATATCTTGTCAATGAACTAAAAGTTCGAAAGCTAAAAGTTTTCATTTAATATTTAAAAGGGCACTCTTTTCAAAGCAACACTGAGTCAGTTTTTACTATGCAAGCAAATTTTTTAATGCAAAAAGGAGAAAGGGCCTTTTATTTTACTGAGACAGAACTTTTTTGGATGAGGCATAAGAAGGGTGCTAATGTTTTAGGTGAAGTGTAGAAGAGTACCGTAATTTCGCACGTAAAAAAAAGTTTTAAAAATGCTGGGAGCTGATGCGGCGTATATGCCGACTTCACATTTTAAAATCTTCTTTTTATCTTACGCCAAGTTTTTGACTATTTTTGGAAAAGCATTTATAAACATTCAATAAAAGATTTATAAGTGTTAAAAGAAGAATTTAATCATATTTGAATATCTTATTTCTTGCTACAAAGTGTTGCGCATTTACACGGAAGTAAACAATCATTAACTGTTGCCAAATTCAACCAATTAAACTTATGAATACAGGAAGCATATGCAGCGTGAGAAACATACAGTTAACAGTGAACACTTTTAATGAATTAATAGTAAAAATGAAATAAAAGTTAAATAAAAACGTTAAAGATGAAGTGTAATTTTAAATAATATAGAATGAATTTCAAGATGTTTAATGGGATTTTTGAAATGACTCCATAATGGATATTTTTGTATTGTAACTGTAACATTGACCGCAAAAAAGTCGCACATGCAGTTGAGAATCGAGCAGTTGTTTGTTGAATAAACCTCGTGGTTGCGAAACTTGCTTTTTTTTCTCCTACTGTAAAATAGTAACACAAAATGGCTCCAAAGCGCAAAAATAACAGCTATTGTGCTAGTTTTAAGCTAAGTGTAATCGCCAAAGCAGAAGAGATAGGAAACAGAGTGGCTGGCAGGGAGCTTGGTGTAGATGAACATTGCATTCGGAGATGGCGCGCCGAAAAGACAGCTCTGTTAAAGATGCCAAAAACTAAAAGAGCTCGCAGAAGTGGAAAACCCGCTTGGCCGGAACTGGAAACCAACCTCGAGAATTGGATTTCATCCCAAAGAAGCAAGGGATTTCCAGTATCCACCGTAAAGGTCCGATTACAAGCCAAAGTGATCGCAGCGAACATGGGAATACAGGAATTCAAAGCTGGTAGCAACTGGTGCTACAGATTTATGAAACGGAAAAACCTCTCTGTTCGGGCCCGCACAACCGTAGGGCAAAAATTGCCTGATGATTGGGAGAGTAAGAAATCCACTTTCTTAAAATTTGTACACGACCAGTTAAAGCACAACAAATTTTCCATTGATCAGGTGATCAATATGGACGAAATCCCTTTGACTTTTGACTGCCCCCCAAGCAGGACTGTAAACAAAGTTGGCCAAAGTACGGTAGGTATCGTTACTACCGGTCACGAAAAGACATCCTTCACATGCGTTCTATCTTGCACGGCAAGCGGGGAGAAACTAAAGCCTCTTTTGATCTTTAAAAGAAAAACTCTTCCCAAAGGAGAATTTCCGAATGATGTTTTCATCCGCGCGAATGAGAAAGGCTGGATCAACGAGACATTAATGCAAGATTGGTTGCATGAAGTCTGGCGGAAAAGTAAGGAGCCTTTTTTCAGCCAAAAGGTCTTCTTATAATGGACTCTATGAGGACTCATTTATCAGAACCTGTTAAAGTTGCAGCAAAGTCTGTGTCTGCAAATTTAGCTATAATTCCTGGAGGGTTGACAAAGTTAATTCAACCACTCGATTTGTCTGTCAACAAAGCATTCAAATGCCGAATGCGAACTCTCTGGGAATTGTGGATGATAGCAGGCGAACATTCTTATACAAATCGAGGTTTTATGAGAAAAGCAACTTTTGAAGAAGTTGCAAGGTGGGTCTCCGAAGCATGGAGAGATGTGCCTATTAAAACAATTAAGAGCAGTTTCTTAAAAGCAGGGATAATTGTTCCCAACGTGGGCGACAACGACTGTTCTGGGGAGAGTAGTTCTTCTGACGAGGAAGATGCAGACGACCCCGGAACAGAAATTGACCCTGCAATTTTGTCGCTTTTTAACTCCGACACGGAAGATGAGGACTTTGATGGTTTTCATTAAAGAATTTGACTTATATTTTCATTTATTTTTATATTTTGTGTATCTTATATTTTTTTATTTATAATATTTTGTGTATCTTATATTTCTTATTTTTTTCATTTCAATGTTATTAGTATTACTTAATATATTTATTACTTTCTATCATAATATTTTGGCATAAAATAACATTTGATATTCCCTGATTGCTTTTCTTTTTTAATATTCCATGTTTTAATGTAAAATAAAAATGTGTTTGCATACTTTTAGGTTTTATTCCTATTTTGCATTGTACTATGGTAGATGTTTCGTGATTATGATACTAATTACAATATTAGTACTGAATTTAATATTAATTAAATTAATTTACATGAATTTAATTTTCAATATTATATAGTATAATTTTATCTTTGTGCATACAATTGACAAATAATTTGCACAAATACAAAGGCATGAGCTTCAAAGGTAAGTACGCTAGTTTTGCCGCTTATTTACTTCCATATAGAAATGAAGGTAAGAAAAATATTGTTAATGGAAGCTTTTCATTTAATAAATTAAATTTATTGATTTTGATTTGAAAATAATCAGAAGGGCCAATACGAAAACACGACAGCCAATAGGAAACGATTATGTGATTTGCATCATCCAGACGATAACTTACTTTTGAATTAAAAAAAAAAAATTAAATTTTATAAAATCTTAGAAAAACTTAAAAAGACCTATAAAAATGAAAAATATGACTTAAAAAGTTGTTTTTAAAGTTTAATTGACTTAAAATAAACTTTGGTACGAAGTAAATCGCAGGTGCAATCGCAATGAATTTATTGCCGAATGTCGCAGAAAAATAGCGCTACAATCAAACAACTCAACCGAGCAACTAGCAAATCAAAACAAACGCAGAATCAGCGGTTTGCATGTTGAAAAAAGGAAGGGGGTGAAAAAAACGTAGCATGGGAATGTACGACAAAAATTACGAGATAAACTAAAATGTGTCGATATTTAGGAATTGCAAACATAACATGAATCATATTTCTTGTAAGATTTTATCAATATTTTTTGTTAATTTTAATCCGATTTTGCTAATACTTTTTTGCCTTGCCGCTTACGCAGCTATTTCTTTTTTTTAAACCAATTTTTCGACAGTGCGGCGCTTCTGCCGAATTTTTTTTTTAAAGTATTTTCAGAGGTGCGGCGTTTACGGTGGGTGCGGCGCTTCTGCCAAATTTTTTTTTAATTTAATGTATTTTCAGAGGTGCGGCGTGTACGTGCGAAATTACGGTACTATTTTTTGTAAACCAAAGGGCAGGTAGGATGCAGCACCCTGCTGAAACTGCCTGGGGGAAACTCTGGAGGTGTAACATTATTTAAACTGTCTTTCATTTTTTTAAGCCACTTAAAAACATACAGTAAAAACAATGGTTTTCTTCAAGCCATACTTACTCATACTCAAAGATAAACACTTTTCTTTACTAAAAATTACATAAAAACTTGCATAAAGATCAAGGAAAAGTGAAGTAATCAGACTTCCTAAAATCTTATAATATCACAATTAAAGTTTATAATAGAACTTAACTCTTTGATCTTTTGTCTCTCTTTACATAGACTTTATTCACAAGACCATGATATAAAGGTGATTCCCAATGGCCAATGGTTCTCAGTTCTTAGGCAAAGTACCACCGAAAGATACTGTCCATAATCCATATCAGACGGAAATATCCGACGTCAGACAGTGGGGGTCCTCGTTACTAATTTTATTAAAAAATGTATGCCATGCAGATGTTTTATTGGAATTAGGAGGCAGATGTAGGAATTAGAACAAAGATGTTTTCCCTCTTTTGATCTCGGGGTGGGGGGGGGGGGGGGAGAGGGTAAAGTGGCAACAGCGTATGAAACTTTGCAACTGCAAAAGGAATAAGTGATGGATGTTGATACTTGAAACATGACTTTTGTTTTCCTCCGCATTTCAGAGTATTATTATAATTTTAGGAGCAAAATTATTTTATTTACTTTTTTTTAGAGGAAGGGAGATTAAGTACTTTTAAAAATGAAATTTTGATACAACTGAAGCCATTGCTGAGGCCCCCTGACAGACTGGGATCCATGGCTGTAGCCCTTCCCCCTTAATCCAGTCCTGTTCAGATCTTTCAAGAAAGGGCCATTGCATGCTTCAATTTTGATCATAATGGGGAGAAAAAAAAAGCAAAATTTAAATATTAATTGTAAATTTTATTCTTGCTGGGATTTTCTTACAGCCAATTTGGTGAGATGGCAGATTTGAAGAGTACTATCTAGTACTTTTTGGAGATTTTGATTTTTGGTATTTTTTTTTCTATTTATGTAATGTATTCTCTATAATGTATGTCCCTAGAACTTTTGATTTTGAACGCAAATAGACTGAAACTTTATGGGAAACTAACAAATAATTTAGAATATTAACATATATTAATACTAGTATATAATCCCCGTAAAAAATTACGGAATGTTGATCTGCGTTTTATTTTCTTAAGATTTAATACAAACAAACAGAATGAAGGTTTTATTATTAAAGGGTTTGTATTGTAGAAAACGACAAAATCAAAATTATTATTATTATTTCTTTCGTAAAATTTTAATTTAATTTTATCAATGTTTAAGAGCTTAGCTTATATTCATTTGAAATTGGCTTGCATTGAAAATGAAATTTATATTTCTTATCAAATGTAATTAATATGTAAGGAATATTCAATGCCATGTACTACCTATATTAATTACATCAATGCAGATGAAATTTTGATTTTTAACACTGTAAAATTTTAACATAACCTTGGAATGAAAACAAAATTGTAATTTAATAAGAGAATGTGAAAAAATAATTTTCGCATACTAATGCAATCGTGATAGCATCTTATATTTCATAACACCTGGGAAAAAAAAAAACATTTTATTTATAATGCAAACAAAATTCTTAAAAAAGCGGATAAATGTTAACCTCTTAAAACAAAAAATAAAACAAAATACAATCCCTAATAAAACAAAATTTAAATTCTATCAAAGGTATCCTAACAAAAAAATTTCAATTTATTTATATTGAACGAAATTTTAAAATTACATAACGAAAACATTTAAAAAATGATCTCGAATTACATCATAACGTCCTGTATTTTTCTTTAAAATAAAAATCTATATTTTTAGTCAAACGTTCCATCATTTATATTGATTGCCGAGAGATGGCGCCAAAACAACATTGAAATAAAGCATAGTTCATGCACTGCTGTCTTGTTTATATAAAATAATTAACTCCTTTTTTCACAAAACATAAGTCGATATGTAAAAGTGGAAAACACATTTCAAAATATTTAAAGGGTTTAATATGCTTTTACAAATGCTTTAAGAGCAGAATCGGATGTTAAACGGTATTTTTTTAATGAAATGATCAAAGAGTCGTTCATTTGTTTCTAGATTTGGAATTTATGCTTATGAATGGCAACGGTTTTCGTTGGTTTATATCGATAATCTGTTGTTGGTAGCAGGGTATTTTTAAATTATAGCTTAAATCATTATAATTGTATAGTTTTTGAAGCTTTTAGAGAAAATGAGGAAGAATAGATGTGGTACAACTTGAATTACTATAAGTCGAACAATTGCCTTATTCATGAGATCGGAATGCTTAAACCTAACATGGCCCCGATATTTTTTTCCCGAGGATGAGTACGATTATCGGGGTCCGGATGAGTTCACCCCGGAACTGTTATACACGTAGCGCTATTATATATATATAATAATTTGAGATTTTTGAAAAAATAATGAAAGCACTAATATGAAAGTAGAAATTTTTTAATTGAATTTTATTCTGGAAAGTATGTATATACAGGGTGTCTCAAAAGGTCGTTTACAAACTTAACATGCTGGTCTCTCATGTCATGAGGAACAAGATTTACATAGGAACTTGTGTGCGAAAATGCAAACTGCGACCGCTAGAGGACGATGAGCGCAGGTGTGGAGAGGAAGAAAGAAAGGATATCGAAAGAGGTATTAATATGACTTTTATTAAAGAACATGGTTTAATTTACAGAAGGTGTTCAGAATTCCTTCCATTCGCCGCAAAAAAGCTTCACAACGTCGACGCATGGATTCTCGGACCCGTTCAAAATGGGCAAGTGTGTCACAGACACGTGCTGCCGCTTCCACGATCTTGCCGACGAGATCCATGTCCGATGTTACAGGCGTCTCGTACACCATGGACTTGATATGTTACTGAACCAATTCATCCTTCTCCAGCAACGTCCTCGCCTGAAATTATTACGCTTCCCACTCTCCCGTAAGCCTGCGCTCATCGCCCTCTAACGGTCGCAGTTTGCATTTTCGAACACAAGTTCCTATGGAAATCTTGTTTATCATGATATGACAGACCAGCATGTTAAGTTTGTAAACGACCTTTTGAGACACCCTGTATATTTCTTTTCACCAAAAGATTTCAAATTTTGAAAAAACATTCTCTGAATTTGCTTAAAGATAATTTTATTATTATTTCATCATAGGACTGTAATATTAAAAATATATAAATGAGTATTATCAAGAAATGGGGTGTAACAAAATTGTCTAAGATAACAACGAAACTCAGATTGGAATGAAATGTTTTAAAAAATGAAAATAATTTTTGTTTAGCGAAGAATGGAAAATGCTGTCCGATTTCTTGATAGAAAAATGTTTGAAAATTTTGGAAAAAAATGAATGTGACAGAAAATATCTAGTTTTAATTAAAAAATAGGAAATCGAAAATGTTTTGTTTCTTTGTTAAGAATTAGTAGTTGTGCTGTAAATGACTATTATTATTACTAGTATTTATTTTTTGTTAAACAGAAGGAAATATTTCTTTCATCAGAGTATTTTTAAACACAATTTATATATATTACTGTTTAAAAAAAATTACAAATTTTAAAAGTGAATAATAATAAATATTGAAATCATTCAGAACACCCATTTCTATTTAAAGGTTTTGCTTAAGAAAGCGAATAAGATTATGATAAATGCACCAAACAAGTTGTTTTTAAATTCAACAGAAGATGTTAAATCAATAAAATAATCTTACATGTCTGTATTGTGATTGAGAGCTGATATTTTGAATGTCATTTCCCCCATGCCACCGACAGGTACTCTGTCACTGCCAGTTGTGAATCTTAGGAATTGCTTCTGTAAATCGGAGCTGTAGCTCTTCAAAATTTCCCAGAATTCTCTACAAAAAAAGAAAAATAGTTATTTATTATTGGAAACATAATGAACTCTTAAGTTTGAAACCATTTGCACCCACAGGCTGCCAGGAACTTTCTAATTTACAAAAAATCTTATTCATTTTTATAGATTTTTTGTACTTATCCTAAATTTGATCTTATTAAATCTTATACTATAATGCGAGCAAAAATTGTGTGTGTATGTATGTGTCTGTGTGTGTGTGTGTATGTAAATTTTATCTTAAAAACGGCTCAAACGATTTTGACGAAATTTCATATTTTACCATTTTCGGGCATAAGACCATTGGGCTAGGTCACGTGTTCGAGAAAATTCGATTAGTGGGTCATTTTGGGTCGTAATGGGTCAAAGTCAAGCTAATTATATCTAAAAAAACGGCTCAATCGATTTTGACCAAATTTCACATCCAACCGTTTTTCGACACGAAGAAACTTTTGGGCTAGGTCACAGGTTCGAGGAACTTCGATTAGTGGGTCATTTTTGGGTCACTCTGGGTCAAGCCAATTTTATCTAAAAACCGGCTCTAACGATTTTCACTAAACTCTACATTCTACAGTTTAGGATTACGAGAAAACTATTGGGCTAAGTAACATGTTCGAGAAAATTCGATTAGTGGGTCATTTTTGGGGCACCGTGGGTCAAGCTAAGTTTATCTAGATAACTTCTTTAACGATTTTGACGAAATTTTGCATCCTGCTGTTTTCGGGCACGAAAAGACCACTGGGATGGGTCTCGTGCTCGAGAAAATTCCATTAGTGGGTCATAATGGGTCAGGGCCAAGTTAATTATATCTAGAGAACGGCTCAATCGATTTTGACTAAATTTTGTATCTAACCATTTTCGGGCACGACAAGATCATTGGGATGGGTCTCGTGTAAGAGAAAATAGGATTAGTGGGTCATTTTGGGTCATAATGGGTCAGGGTCAAACTAATTATATCTAGAGAACGGCTCAATCGATTTTGACGAAATTTTGTATTTTATCATTTTCGGGCATGATAAGAGCATTGGGCTAGGTCACGTGTTCGAGAAAATTCGATTAGTGGGCCATTTTGGGTCGTAATGGGTCGAGGTTAAGCTAATTATCTAAAAAACGGCTCAATCGAATTTGACCAAATTTCACATCTAACCGATTTTCGACACAAAGAAACTATTGGGCTAGGTCACATGTTCGAGAAACGTCGATTAGTGGGTCATTTTTGGGTCACTATGGGTCAAGCCAATTTTATCTAAAAAACGACTCTAACGATTTTCACTAAACTCTGTATTCTACAGTTTTGGATTACGAGAAAACTATTGGGCTAAGTCACATGTTCGAGAAAATTCGATTAGTGGGCCATTTTTTGGGTCACCGTGGGTCAAGCTAATTTTATCTAAATAACTTCTTTAACGATTTTGACGAAATTTTGAACCCTACTGTTTTCGGCCACGATAAGACCATTGGGATAGGTCTCGTGTTCGAGAAAATTCTATTAGTGGGTCATTTCGGGTCATAATGGGTCAGGGTCAAGTTAATTATATCTGGAGAAGGGCTCAATCGATTTTGACTAAATTTTGTATCTAACCATTTTTGGGCACGAAAAGATCATTGGGAAGGGTCTCGTGCTCGAGAACATTCGATTAGTGGGTCATTTTGGGTCATAATGTGTCAGGGTCAAAGTAATTATATCTAGAGAACGGCTCAATCGATTTTGATTAAATTATGTATCTAACCATTTTCGGGCACTAAAAGACCATTGGGATGGGTCTCGTGTTCGAGTAAATTCGATTAGTGGATCATTTTGGGTCATAATGGGTCAGGATCAAGCTAATTATATCTAAAGAACGGCTCAATCGATTTCAACTAAAATTTGTATCTAACCGTTTTCGGGCACGAAAAGACCGTTGGGATGGGTCACGTGTTCGAGAAAATTCGATTAGTGGGTCATTTTTGGGTCACTGTGGGTCAAGCTATTTTTATCTAAAAAACGGCTCTAACGATTTTCACTAAACTCTATATTCTACAGTTTTGGATTACGAGACGACCATTGAGCTAAGTCACATGTTCGAGAAAATTCGATTAGTGGGTTATTTTGGGGTCACAGTGGGTCAAGCTAAGTTATCTAGATAACGGCTCTAACGATTTTGACGAAATTTTGCACCCTACTGTTTTCGGGCACGAAAAGACCATTGTGATGGCTCTCGTGTTCGAGAAATTTCGATTAGTGGGTCATTTTAAGTCATAATGGGTCAGGGTCAAGCTAATTATATCTAGAGAACGGCTCAGTCGATTTTGACTAAATTTTGTATCTAACCATTTTCGGGCACGAAAAAACCATTGGGATGGGTAACGTGTTCAAGAAAATTCGATTAGTGGGTCATTTTTGGGTCACCGTGGGCCCAGCTATAACGGCACTATGATTTGACGAAATTCTGTAATCTATCGTTTTCGGGCACGAAAAGACCATTGGGATGGGTCACGTGTTCGAGAAAATTCGATTAGTGGATCATTATGGGTCAGGGTCAAGCTAATTATATCTAAAAAACGGCTCAAGACATTTTCACAAAATTTTTTAATATACGGCCGTTTCTGGTCATGAGGGGACCATTGGGCTAAAGCACATGTTCAAGAAAATTCAATTAGTGGGTCATTTTGGGTGAGAATGGGTCAAGGTCAAGCTAATTGAATCTAAAAAAAATGCTCAAAACATTTTGACCAAATTTTATATTATGTATACCGTTTCTGGGCATGAGAAGAGAATTGGGCTAAGTCACATGTTCGAGAAAATTCGATTAGTGGGTCATTTTGGGTCACAATGTGTCAGGGTCCAGCTAATTGTATCTAAAAAACGGCTTAAACGATTTCGACTAAATTTTGTATTCTATCGTTTTCGGGCACGAAAAGACCATTGGGATGGGTCACGTGTTCGAGAAAATTCGATTAGTGGATCATTATGGGTCAGGGTCAAGCTAATTATATCTAAAAAAAAAACGGCTTAAGACATTTTCACAAAATTTTTTAATATACGGCCGTTTCTGGTCATGAGGGGACCATTGGGCTAAGTCACATGCTCAAGAAAATTCAATTAGTGGGTCATTTTGGGTCAGAATGGGCCAAGGTCAAGCTAATTGAATCTAAAAAAAAATGCTCAAAACATTTTGACCAAATTTTATATTACGTATACCGTTTCTGGGCATGAGAAGAGAATTGGGCTAAGTCACATATTCGAGAAAATTCGATTAGTGGGTCATTTTGGGTCACAATGTGTCAGGGTCCAGCTAATTGTATCTAAAAAACGGTTTAAACAATTTCGACTAAATTTTGTATTCTATCGTTTTCGGGCTCGAGAAGACTATTGGGCTAGGTCACTTGTTCAAGAAAATTCGATTAGTGGGTCATTTTGGATCACACTGGATCAGGGTAAAGCTAATTGTATTTAAAAAGCGCTTCCATAGGCGTAGAGTTTTCAAAATTATTGGAGGGGCTCAGCCAGTGGCGCAGACAAGAGAGGGGGAGGCTACCCCCCTGAAACAGGGATTTAATTTACTAAGTAATGAATACAAAAATAGTAAAACCTGCTAAGACAAAATTACAAATAACCGATGAAAGTTTCCGTTTTATACAGGTTTTCGTCTACTTTAGCTGGTAAAAATTCAAAGAGTTCCTTTCGATCGATCATGAAATGTTTGCCATTAGACAAGATTTCGTTTTAGACAGGTTCCGTTTACACAGGCTGACCTTATATCTATATCAATACAGTAAAACCTTTTGTAAAAGCAATCGTAAGCGACTGAAACAATATTCCGTTTAAGACAGGCTTCTGGCTAATTAAATAAAATTGTACGACAATCAATCTGGAGCATGAACAGTTTCCCTTTACGACAGGATTATGCCATAGACAGGTTCCGTTTTGACATGTTTTACTCTACATATATCATAAATATCTCTATATCGAATAATAAAAGACAAGATCTCTGTTTGTGTGTTTATTGCCGATGGCTAAAAAAATCTACTGCTCGCAGAGTTCTGAAAATTTATATGAGAATAGTTCATTGGAGGTATGGATGCCTCTGAGGCTCACATTTTTAATTTTTTGATAATTAGCCAAGATATTAATTAAAAACTCATCAACAAAGAGATCGTTTTTTGAAAATTGGCGGAGGTGCGCTCGTACATGACCAGAACCTGCTTTTCGAGAGGAAAGGAAGGAAGAACTAAATTTTTGTTTTGCCGTTTTGTTTTAATGCCCATCAACCGTGCCATTTAAAATACGGAAAAACGGACGACATATTCTTATAGTTCGCACTTTTACGTCTCAAACGCCGCAATCAGTTAAAAAAATATGGTTCTTAACTCTTTGAAAATTTTTTTTTCAATAAACGATTTCTCAGTCGACTTTTTCTCCCTTTCGCCAACGCTTACTCAGGGCTCAATTTTAGAGGTACCTATTCACAAAAAATACGCATTTAAAGCTAAGATCTTGTTCTTGTCGCCGGTGCAATCGGTTTTGTAAAAGACTAATTTTAATTTTTTAAACAAACTCGCGACCCCATAGGTCACTTCGCGCTTCACCGTGACGAGACTATCTTTTTTTCACAATCTTTTTAGATCATTTTGACAGACTGGATTTTACACCTATTACAAAAATTTCGTAATATTCGAACGAATAGAAGTATTTAAAAAAATAATAAAATCTTAGAAAATTTCGACGAAAAAGCTAAAAAATGGTTTCGGCGCGGTTTCGCTTGGCTTCGGCACACGTTTTCACTATTAAATATGCATGTTTTTCATCAAATTTTATAGAGTGCATGGGTACAGTTATACGTATTTATAACATATTAAAATTTCGGACGACGAAAACTATATATATTTTTTTTGTTATGTTAAAGAACCCGACGCGAAAACAAGAAAAAATAGTCGAATGTGACAATCCCAAAACTTTCTTCTATCTCATACATGTTAATACTTCAAAATTCGTTATCACAGTGCCAAAATTAAATGACAATCTATGCTCATCTCAATCATAAGGATTCAAAAGATGTAGATTCATTAAATTGTGTGCATTTTAAAAGGAGATATAAGCATCGCATCTTTGAAACAAACAATTGAATTTTGGCATCCACCCTCTTAGATGTCTGCAAGAAAAATTCTCAGCTCAAAGAGCATAAAAGCGACACCTGTCAATTGTATGACATATACGACAAATGTATGACAAATACGACAAATGTATGACAAATACGACATATGCTGTCGCACTGTATACACCGAAGCCTAAAAAAAGATCGATTTATGTGAAAGTGTAACAGAATATGAAGTCTGATTAAATTCCGTGTATTAGTTTTTGAGACAGCACAATTGCGGAAATCGTAAATAACTGAGCATAGCAGCGCCACCTATTGCGCGATTTACACCGAAACATAATAAAGAACGTCATGTATCAACGTCGAACTGAATTTGAAGTTTGATGAAAATTTGTGCATTAGTTTTTAAGATAGAGCTATTACGAAAATCATGAAAAATTCTGTATCGCAGCTCTACCTGTTGACCAATTTACACCAAAAAGTAATCAGTACCATTTTATATTACAGACTAATCTAAAGTACGTGCATTAGTTCTTGAGAAAGAGCTATTGCGGAAATCGTAAAAAATGCAGTATAGCAGCGAAACCTGTTGGACGATTTACACGAAAACGTAATCAGCACGAAATAATATCAAGATATAACTGAATCTGAAGTTTGATGAAAATCTGATTATTAGTTCTTGAGGTATAGCTATTGCGGAAATAGTGATAATGCATCATAGCAGCGCCACCTATTGAGCAATTTACACCAAAAATTAATCAGCACCAAACAATACCAAGGACTAACAGAATCTGATGTTTTATGAAAATCTGTGCATTAATTTTTGAGACATAACGCGATTTGTACCAACAACTGTTCAGCACCAATTTATATCAGGGACTAATTGAACCTAAAGTTTTATTAAATTCCGTGCATTAGTTCTTGAGATAGAGTGCCCAAAACATTTATGTCACATACAAACTCACAGATTCACAGATAGTCATTTTGTAAAAACATATTTTTCGGGATCTGTGACCGCTAAAAATTGTAAATCTGTCGAAAACCGGAATTTGAAAATTTTCTTGATTCCAATACTTTCTTCCTGCAAAGAAAGTAAAAAGGAAGAAGAAAGCATTTCTTTTAGAAGTAGATATCAATATTTTTTATCACGATAATTTTACACCGGCTGAGAAACATTTTTTTTTTTTTTTTTTTTTTTTTTATGAAACGACCGTACGTGAAAAACAGAAAATGACTTCTTACGAGCGCTTTCACTATTAAAGTCAATATTTTTTGGAGATTTTTTTCGTTTAAAAATATAAATTCGGACAAAATCGGATTAAAGGTATAAAATCATACAAGTTTGCACTTTATTAAAGGTTATTATCACGGGCCCGGGCAACGCCGGTCGGGTCAGCTAGTCTATAATAATAAGGAAAGAAGTTTGTCTGTCTGTCGGCCATGTTCTGAAAAAACCACTGCAGGCAGAGCTACAAAATTTGGTATGAAGGTACCTCTATGTATTTAGTTAAGCACCCCAAAGCCCGATTTCGAACTTTTTGAATAGACGTTTTCAATATAATTTTTAATGCAATTTTTAGCGCTTTTTCACGGTTCGAGGCGATTTTTTTAATTATTAAAATAAATTCGTTTTCAATGTTTTAGCGTATAATATAGTAAATTTTCTCCTCTTTTCAAAAAAGTTTATTCGGAATTGGTACAGCGATTTTTGAATTTTTTGCAAATATTTGTATGCGATTTTTAGCGTTATTTTTTGTTTCGTAGCGGTTTTTTAAATATCGATAAAAGGAATTCGGTTTCAGATTTTTAGCATTATACAGTAAATTTAGTCCTCCGAAATTTTTGAATTTTTAATTTGATTTTTAATGCGAGTTTTTGCGATTTTTCGCAACGAGTTTCGACACTCGTGAAAGAATTCCGGTTAAAATGTTTTAGAGCACTTGTAGTAATTTTTTACCTTTGTGACTTTTAGAATTTTCAGCGCTTTTTAATGCAATTTTCAGCGGTTTTTCGCGTTCCGCAGTGACTTTTTTACATTGGTATAAGGAATTCGGTTTTAAAATTTTAGCCTAATGTAGTAAATTTTGTTCACTTTGAGCGATTTTTTGCATTCCGTGGAGTTTTTTTTGACATCGTGAAAATATTCCGGTTTATGTTTTAGTCCACTATAGTGAATTGTGTTTAGCGACTTTTTGGCATTCATAATATTTTTTCGGTTTTGAACTTTCAGCTTAATGTAGCAAATTTTCTCTTCCGCAATTTCTGAAAAAAATTTCTCCATTTCAACACGATTTTTAGCGTTTTTACGCGTTCTGTACCCTTTTTTTTACATTTATAAAAGAAATTCCTTTCAAACTTGCAACACGCTGTTGTAATTTTTTTCCTCTGCGATTTTTGATTTTTTATCGATTTTTAATGCGATGTTTAGCGTTCCCCTGCTACCTTTTGACATTCGTAAAAGGAATTGGGTGTCAAAGTTTTAGCCCAATACAATAGATTTTGTTATATTTTCAATAAAGTTTACTCGAAATTCGTACAGCGATTTTTGAATTTTTTACGAATTTTTATGCATCGTTTAGAGATTTTTCGCATTCCGCGGTGATTTTTCTACATTCGTATAAGGAATCCTGTTTTAATCTTTTAGCCCATAATAACAAAATTTTGCCATCTGCGATTTTTGAATTTTTAGCGATTTTTAGAGTTTTCTCGCGATTTGGTACAATTTTTCCAAATTAGTAAAAGGAATCCGGTTACCTTCTAACCCAAAATAGTAAATTTTGTTTTCTTTTCATTTAAATTTATTTGGAATTCGTGCAGCTTTTTTTTTTTTTCGCGATTTTATCAGTTTTTTCGTGTTTTGTACTATTTTTCAACGGACCGGACGACGCCGGGCATGTCAGCTAGTTAGTGTATGAATGCATAATATAAGTACTATAGGGATGTGCACGAAAAAGCGGCACTGCTGTGTTTGCCATTAATGCGCATGTACAGATAGATACTTTTATATGAACATCGAAAAGTTTGAAAATATCACGAAAATCGAATCAAATGTCAGTCCGAAACGACACGGAAAGTTTATGTCTGGACCGGGTTTACAGAAAAAATGTAGACCCGGTCCCTACTCAGCTTGATATTAATGAAAGAAAATGGCCCTGAGAAAGGGTTTCTTGCTCGGCCTCAATAAGAACAACTAAATATGTACTGTTTATTGTTACCAGATCCTGGTGAATCGTCTTTTACTATAGAGAGAGACCACTTGATAGATTAGACTATTTTAATAAATATGAGTTTTATGCATGATTTAGAGACAAAGAATTTCTCCCTTTATATTCTATATGCTTTGGAGACACTGGTGATTCTTCCTGGCTTCCAAGTTTCATCATTTGCAACAAAACTTAAGTCCTCTCCCCCCTCCTCCCGAGTTCTAGCTCGTAAATTGGAGTCAGTTTCTTTGTAGGTTCGGGAAACGGCGAACTATCTTATCTGTGCTCTAATCAGATCATATCGGACACGATTTGTTGTCCGTTAAAAATGTGAATTTATTGCCCTATGTCTATGACGCTGAATCAGAAAAAGAAATTCTTCCCAGAAAGTGAGCCCCACAGACTTCTAATATAAGATTAGATTCTTATATTAGAAGTCTGTGGTGAGTCCATGCCCAGTGTCCAAAGAAGGGAGAAAAATCCACCATGGAGAGTGCTTAGTTATTCCCCATACGCCACGCCAAAATTTTCCAGTTTTTTACTTGTTTACAAAGAATAAAAATAAACAGCGAATTTAGAGAAAGAACAATTATCCATCGAAAACATTATATGTAAAAACTTTTGTAAATTATATGAAATTGCAAAATCCGAGTTTTTTTTTCTATGTCAGTTAGCGTAAAAAAATATAGCCCATCTGAAAAAAATATTGGAGGGGCCCGAGCCCCACGGGCCCATATAACTCTACGCCTATGAGCGCTTCAAAACATTTTGACATAATTTTGTATAATACCGTTTACGGGAATGATAAGAGCATTGTGCAGGGTCGCATGTTCATGAAAATTCAATCAATGGGTCATTTTGGGTCCTAATGGATCAGGATCAAGCTAACTGTATCTAAAAAACCGCTCAAAAGATTTTGACAAAACTTTGTACTACACCGTTTCTGGACAAGATAAAACCATTGGGCTGGGTTGCATGCTCAAGAAAATTCTATTAGTGGGTCATTTTGGTGATAATGGGTCGGGGTCAAGCTATCGGCATCTCAAAAAGGTTCAAACAATTTTGGCAATTTTTTTTGTTATACCGTTTCACAGTACAAAAAGACCATTGAAATAGCTCACATCTGTCGATGAATTTCGGTTAGTGGTTTTTTGAATCAACGTGGATCAAGCTTATTTTACCTAGAAAACAACTAACGATTTTCACTAAATTTTGTGTTCCATCGTTTTCAGGCTCGAGAAGAGCATTGTGATAGGTCGGATGTTCGAAAAAACTCGATTAGTGGGTTATTTTGGGTCACTATGTTTCATGGTCAAGCTAATTGCATCTAAAACAGCAAGAATGATTCAGTGGGAAAAATATATCGAGATAAACAGAAAGCTAATTTTGACCGAGCTTCGCTCGGTCATTCCTGCTAGTTAACCTTAATCATTATGCTGCATTAATCCAATAACATAGCCCTTCAGCATCCAAATCGTTAGTTTAAACCTTGCAGGAAAACTATAGCGATTTCCCTAGGCCAGATAGTTTTTGAGAAAAGCGCATTTTCCGTTACACACAAATTTCGATTTGCGGGCATTCAAGAAAATTTTGAGGAGCGGTGGTGGTACCTATCGTAGCGGCATAAAAGCACTGTTAATAATGATTATAAAAAAATCATTATCAACAATGCATTTATGTAACAATGTATTTATCATTATCAACAATATAATATATTTATAAAAGCATTGTTGATAATGATTTTCGATAAAAAAAATCGTCGGTTATTAGCCGAGATATTAATTCTTAAAGACAAGGACGGTTTGGACGTACATAATGACAGGGGGCGGCGTACTCTATGCACTATCAGCTTTTGAAGCTTAGATAACAAATTTTAATGATACATTTGTGTAATACAATGTCCAGTAGCAGTATAAAAGCAATAAACGTCAAATTGTTAAAAACAGACTAATTTAATTAGAATGAATCACATAAACACTATGAGATTCGCGACTCGTTTGCATTGAGAGGATCTCTCAATACGCCTCCCGTGTCTTTAAAAGTTAATTAAAAACCTTTCTGGAAAAACCCGGCACGGACCAAGGCGACGATGCTACTTTGCGACCTCCTTTCGAAGCGCGCTTAGCAAAATGCCAAGTTTAAAATTTGAACAAGTGTTTTGTGTTAGCTACACTGTAAAAAGAAAAGATTATTACTACGCTGAATTTAGTTTTATGAAATGCCAAATGAAGTTTAAATAGGCACTACTTTTATTATCAGTGCCGAATTAAATTCGTCATAAACAGATTAGGATAACATTTAAATATGAGTTATACAGAATAGCATTATTTTATATTATTTAGGGTTCATATCTCTTTGAACTTTTACGGTGTACCCATTCATACTTTTCTACAATATATACAGCTATACCAAACCCTATGTTGTATAGTTTTTTACAAAGTCTTATTTTTCTTTTAGTAACGATTTTTTTAACGATGTAGTTAATAGTTCATATATTTATTGTACGGAACCCTCTGAGCGCGATTAATACTCGCACTTGACCTTTTATGAAGTATAATAACAGCCGTTTTAATGAATTACTTTTGTTGAATAGAATTTGATTCAATAAAGCGGTAGATTCCGACTAAGATAAAAATACTCTTTTGGTTTTCTTAATTCATAAAAGCCGCTTATATCATAAACCAATGATTTCTATATTCGGCAATAACAGTATCTTTTAGCTCTGGGGCTGCGCTGATATTCCTAAAAGACAAGATGGAGTGGATCACAGGAACCGGAGTGGTGCCCTAAACGAATCTTTCTGTTAGTAAATCCGGGTGGAAAATAGTGACAGGCCGATTCGAGACCTTTTAACCCTTCACTGCACGATTTTCCCTATTTTTATGAAAAATTATTTTTGAAATCTATACATCGGTCTAACAATGGGAAAAATAGTAAAAAAAAATTTAAATTTCAAATTTTCAGCTAAAATTTGATATTTTATGGTGTGTGCTATAAATACACATTTAGGATTTTAAAATATTGTATTGCTATATTTTGAACTCAACGAGCTTAAATTAATTCATTTTACCTGTTTAACACTCTGCAACTTTTATTATATTAATATTTTTAAGTATTCAGTAAAAATAATGAAAGTAAATCTTACCTTAATAGCTTGATAGATTTTTTTTCTTGTTTCCGTAGAACAAATTCTAATTTTGTGCACAATGCAGCCATTTGACATGGACAAAATAAGTGTTAATCCATTTTCTGGATTGTTCTTGATCAGTTTCAGTGATCCTATTAGCGAAATTCATGGCATATAAGGAAATATATAATGTTTCTAGGTATGGTGCAGTGAAGGGTTAAGAATAGATACCTTAATTTTTGGGAAATTTTTAAGAATCGAAATCAGAATCTGTCAATGCTTGTTATAGCACTTCATTGAAATGAAAATAGATGAGGGACGACATTTCATCTGTCCCTCCACTTTTTTTTAATGTCCTATTCATTACAATGTTTACTTTTCGCACAATTGCTTCACTTTTAGGTCCCACCAGTGGCCGAGAGGTTGTGCTCTCGAAGCTGGTAGACGGAAGGTGCTGGGTTCGATCCCAATCGCGCCCGTCGGCCTAATCGTTCGGAGTTTTCTTTGAACCTTGGTTCTCCAAGCGTTAACACGGGTTAGGTTCCCTTAGAAAGACCTCCACGGAAGGCACTCCCCCCCCCTTAGGGCCTATATTCCACGTGCAGATAATTGGCCGACATAAATACAACCAACCAACCAAGCTTCACTTTTATTACAATGCATAATCCATTACAATCCTAGTGGGATCTGAACTCGGGTAGAAAAATCTCAAATCCAGCATGCTGCCGACCGTGCTACTGAACTGCTTGCCATAGAAGGAAATTTATCCGATTATAAACTGCAGCTTAAACTTTGCGAGTTATTTTCTCAAGATCCCCTGGGCGTTGCCCTTTATGGCGGTCATATATTTATATACTAACTATACTCTATCGATACACAAATGTTCATCGCATTCGGTGGCACCAACCTCTCGACCCCTCCTTGTAAGACGAATCTACAATCCAACATTCGATAAAGAAGATAAATTATTTGTGACTCAATGGAACCCCCCCCCCCCCCCCCCACCTCTCTCTCACTCACACACACAAAATTTCAGAATTGTAAATTTAATACATTTTCAATTCGCGGTTACGACAGCTGAAGAACAAAGACATGAGTTCTGTGGTGGTATGAATGTCGTGTTTGGTTGCTATAGAAGTTGATCCAATGTTTATTTTTCGCACAATTGCTTCACTTTTGTTACAAGCCATAGCTCTGAGAATCATTCATTTTCATTTCATATTTTTGACTTTTCATAAATATTACATTTGTCACAATGCTTTGTTTTTCGTCAATTTTTTGAATGTTGAAAAATTCTTTAGAAATTTAAATTGTAAATTTTAGCTTATTTTAGGTTACTTTAAATTGTGTTTAATATAAAATTTTATTTATTCCGTTCAAGTTATTATAATATGTAAAAAAATAAAAAATGAAACCATGCAGCAAAATATCAGAAGTTTGGAATGACTTCAAAAAAGGAGACTGTGGTCACTTTATTACTTGTCAGGTGCGCAAAAGAGATTTAAAATTCTGTAGAAATTCTACTCATCTGAATTTCAATACCACTTATTATGAATAGTAATATTTTCCTTATTCAATAACAGAAATTCTGCGATTCAATAAAAGGATCATTACTACTCAGAAATAGTAACACTGAAATTCAGGGACTCGTGGGAACCTTGTGATATTGTATTTTGATGTTCAATACTTGATAATATTTGTAACTTAAGGTGAGATGCCCTGTTATACAAGATGCCGAATCACGTAATTTTCATATGCGCAGGCGCTGTAGGGAAACGCCGCTCAGTTATAAGGAAGAGGGTTCCTTACTGATATTTTAATTTCCGTTTGCGTTCTTTAAAACAATTTTTAAGTGCTACTTTTTTACTCAAAACACTTCTGGTAAGTGTCAAAAATCTTTTACGTGACTTCTTTATTTTCCTATATAAGTCTTAGTTTAAACACTAGAGAAATAAATCTGATGTTTTTAGAGAGTACTGGTACCTGGCCTTTCTGCAAAGCATAAATGGTAGCCGGTTCCCGCTTCTTCACGTCAGTGGGGGGGCACCGGCGTCTTACACAATACTTTGGGGTGAGTCGACGAAATATTTTGGGGGTAAGATGCCGGTTATTTTACGTTGCGGTCAAATGGCTAATTGTTCCTTCATTGTATAAATTACTCTTGTATATTAACTAACATGTCATCAATTTTAATCAGATAATTTAAATCAGTGATTAAATCGTGATTTTAATCAACTGATTAAAAAAATCATTAGTTAAAATTATAAATTTTCTAAATGTTTAAAAGGACATAAAGAAATATTAAAATCTAAGGTGAACATAATTTGAAAGGTTTCTATATGTATTCTGCCTTATAAATAAACTTTATTGGCCTTATAAACAATTGTTTAATAATTAATTTTAATCATTGTTAAAAATTTGATGTTAAATGCAGTTCTAAATAATTTTATTAAATGTAAATATCGGTAGTATATAATATAGTTTTAGAGAACTAGAGTCTTGAGCCCCCTACGAGCTACGATCCCCAACCTCCGTCAAGACACCGCATACTCTAAAAACATGCTAATTTGATAAAATTCCTACCAAGATTCAGAAGATGAGAATTTTTTTTTATGTGAATGAGAATCAGCCATAAAACCTCTGAAAAATGGGATTGGATCAAATGCATTCAGTGAAACTGTTGGTTATATAAAAGTTGCGAAAAGTGCCTAAACAAATGTGCAGTCGGTGGCAGATCTGAGTTATAGCTGAAAAGAACAAAGGGGCATATGAAAAACACCAACAAAAAATCTGCACTCTAAAGCACTTAATCACAGTGGCTTTATCCCTTTATCGTATTTAAACTTATTATTATGTTTAAAAATAGGCATACTTAAGTGCCATAATTCTTTTAAATGTTAAGTAGAACATAACTTTTTTTTTCAAATATTAGTTTGCCCTTTTATTAAATTGCCAACGTTTGTTACATTCATATTTTTGTAATTTCCTAATATTAAGTAAGTTACCAACTTTAGTATGTCTAAAATATTACAGTTACTTTTATTCGTCCCATTATGTTTTATACTGCTTCACAAAAATTATTGTTTACATTGAAACTCCACAAGGCATCTCACTCCTAAATAGTTGGCCATCTTACCCATAGGTATGGGTAAGATGCCGAAATGCAAGTGTTTACAAAAAACAACATTTTTGATGCTTTATATAATATCTGTAAAATGAAATAAGGTTTTAAATGATACATAAGGGTGCAAACTTCAACAAGAAATCAGTGAATAACAAATAAAAACAACAGGCGATTTTTAAAACAATAAAGTCAAAAACTACGCCATCTTCACCCAATTTACCCTATTAGTGTTTCTATTTCAGAATGTATGGCAAGTGGGCAGGGAGGGCGATTTCTTCGCCTAGGATTCTCAAATTTAATTAAGTAATTTTCTTCCCTTGATTATTTAAAGAAAATGATAAAATAAATTTTTAGAATAAATTAATACAAGACAAAAAAGAACTAAGAATTTTTCGTCTATCCAGATAAGACAAATTTAAATTGTGTTTTTCTTTTAAGGGTGTATTCCAATCCAAACTGCTTATTTTCGGATTTATTTTTAAATTCATTTTTGCTCTCAAACGCATCAAACTGGCAAATTCTCTTATTTAGAAACTACATAATGTGCCGATTTTTTGATAAATGCAGAAAATATCGCAAAAAATGCTGTCAAAGTTGACGTTTTGGAACGAATTTTCCGAAGCGGGAGATCTGGGAATAAAAAAATGGTCATACTGAAAAAATAATTGTTTAAAAATCAAATTCTAATGAATTGAGCGAAAAATGAAGTCACACGATCTCTTATACATCTCTTCAAAAATCACCTCAGGAAATTTCATGTGTTACTTTTAAAATGAGTCTAAAAATGTCTCAAAAAATTTCGAGCTGCTGAGGGTGGAAAAATATTTTTTCGAATACACCCTAAGGTACATGCGTTTCACACTTGTCTTAACGACGGTATTCAGGGTGGCAGAGCCCCCTTGACACAAAAATGTTTGTAGAAACATATTTATATTTAATTTTTCTTAATTGTTAAGTTCTTGTTTTGCTTTTTATGTTGATATTTTTAAAAATTATCTTGCACGAGAAGATCTGGCAAAAACAACAACAAAAAATCTTAATTTAGATTATTTCATGTTCATATTCTGCATTTTTAAAAAGCAGATTAGAATGTGTGCAGATTCCCAAAATTTTTAAGGAGCCAATGGCTCCTAAACCCAAATAATCCAGTCGCCACATTCTGAAAGGAATTCATAAAAGCAATCGCGTTTCTATAGAAAAAAAACTCAGTAATTCACAGTGAAAAATAATCTACACATGTACGAAAAACACAGACAGTAGAAATCTTAAGCTATATACAGTCAGAAGATAAAGTTGGGCAAGATAGAGGTTTAAAAAAAAATATATATATAAGCTAAGCAATCATGGTAGTGTAGAATATTAGGCAAACAATATTTCTTATTTTCATTTTTTCATACAAAATGTACACATTAAAAAAAGTGAATGTGTGAGATTATTTTGCACTATAAAAATCAAAACACATTTGTTTTTCAAGAACACACACAAAAAATAATCTTAAAAAAATCTTATCATAGACTATTACATAGTGATTGTTACAGGAGTGATTCTGTTCCGAAAATTTATGGCGTTCGGTTCCGAAAATTTGGACATAAAAAATATCACGGAAAAATATCCAGAATTTCAACAAATGGTCGTAGTCAGCAAAAAAACTCCCAAATTTCGTCAAGGATTGAAGAAAAAAGCGCAAATTTCGTCAAATAATCGTAAAAACAGCAAATTTCGTTAAATGATCGTAAAAAATCCCACGAATTCCGTCAACAGATCACGGAAAAAACTAGAATTTCGCCAATCTCCGCAGAAAAATCGCCAATTTCTTCAAAAGACCTGGGAAAAACGCGAATTTCGTCAAAGAATCCCCCCCCCCCAAAAAAAAACCCGCGAATTTTGCGAAAGAATTGCAAAACGAAAATTATGTATTTCGTCAAAGAATCGCAGGAAATCCTCCCCTATGGTCAACTCTGCGTAGTCTCCCAAATATAGAAAAATATTTAAATTTTAATTGGAGAAATTCCAATCACTAATAAGTGATAAATGTTGTTAAGTGCTGCACACATGATAAAACTGAAAATTATGTATAAAAAAAAAAACAATTTTTGACATAAATAGAATCATAATACACATAGCTCCACTTAAAACACAACTTAAAACGAAAATATACACAAAATATATAGCTTAAAATTTAATTTTAACATACAAAATATGAAAAGTATTTAAAAATAATCAAATATTTTAAAAATAAATTAATATTTTTCAAGTGTAAAAGAACAAAACGTCTTTTTTTTTTTAGCATGTTGAATATGAAGAAATGCACATGTTGTTACATTATAAAGTTTAGAAGTAACAAACTTAAAATTTACTACTCTGTGAAAATGCGTCTTAAAATTTCAATTATACTCACAACCGTCTATAAATGATTTTAAGTCAAGAAATAATGCAGATTTTTGAATGCAGTTTTCTGCATATTGTTTAGAAATATTTAAAGATTCAGAATAAAACAAAAACCAAAAATATATTTTTTGAAAGTTTAATTAATGGGTCCTATTATTTATGTTTTGCTTGAATAAAATGTCTTTACTTAAAATCTGTAATCGAGTGCATCCATGCTATCTTTCATCTATCCGAGTCATTACAACGGGTCTATTTTTTTACTTCCATTCTTTTCAAAGCGATCCTTTCCGTTTTTAACACTTTCCAACAAAGCTGAAAAGTGTTTATGACTTCGGTTTATCGGTCCGTCTGACCATCTGTCCGCGCTCTAACTCCCGTAAATATACTCGGATTGCCCTGAAATTTTTGGATGTTATTGACGTTTACCATAGTACGTTCCCTATTTCAAATGAAGTTTGTAGCATATTAAGTTCATTTAAGCTGCATTTATACTATCCTGCAAAAGATTGTCTAGAAAAACCTATAAATTTTATCTTTGAAGTCAGGAGTAGTTCCCGACAGGACTGACATGAACTACCGATTGCTAGATTTGGCGTTTAATCGCCAATGTAGTAAATGTACTTAAGGTCAGTCTTTTTATTCCACAGTCGAAGTTTGCTATGTCGTCCACATCTGATAGTGAAGAAGAATGCTATATATGGGTTCTTTTTCTCCAGAAAAAAATATTGGCTCCACCCAACATTAGAAAAAAGAGATCATCATCATCATCATCAGAAGCGGCTATTTTTGGCAGATTAAAAAAAAAAATTGTTCGGAATTGCATGAAATGGGCAGGTGTTGTGATTCATAAACAATGTAATCGACAGACGTTTTCCATTTTTTGGTAAACACAGAAGATCATTCTGAGAATACTGTCCAAGTGGGCCCGAATTTTAGGATGGGACACGAAGAAAAAAAAAATGTCGTCACGTGACCAGAATCGCTTTAAACGCTACATGTAATTTATTTATTAAAAAAGTAAACGCTATTTGATTTCAAATCGCTTCACAAGCCAGTTTTCTACATTTACGTTTAAAAATGTATTAGTAACTGTCTCGGAAAATTTCGCGTTGTTGACAAGCGAATTCAGGAAGAATTTTAAGAAATTTTTGAAAGTATATATTTAAAAATAATTGAAATTTCTGGAGAAAAACTGTTCTACAAAATTAAATATTAGACCCATAACAAAAATTGTCAATTTTAATCTCTTAGCAATTACAAACAGTAAAATGTCATATGAAAGTAAATCCACATCCATAATAAATATAATACTAAAATTATGATGTAATTTTACTGAATATTAATTAAAAATACATTAATAATAGTTATATTATATTAATATTATTAATTAATTATATAATTAAAATAAATTTTATAGTGTTTGATCTGCAGTCAGAAACTAATCAATGCGATCAAAGATTTTCAAGTGTAAAAATATAACCAAAATATGTAATTTTTTTGGTTTTAGCTTGTAGGCTATAAAGAAAGGCATATTTGGCTAACATTTTTTAAGCTGTAGCTTACATAGTTTAAAAGTAACAGCGCGCAAACTCCAAATTTACTAATTTGAGAAAACGCTTTTTAAAGTTTCAATATCTATGGACATTCAATTATATACTCACCGTCTATAAATGATTGTAACTCAAGAAATAATGCATATTTTTGAATGGAGTTTTTTTGCATATTGTTGAGAAATATTAAAACATCCAAAATGAAACAAAAACCGAAAACTGATTTTGTGAAACTTCAAATGTCCTGTGCTCCCGATGAAACGGAACCATTATAAGATCACTCCCGTGTCTATCTATCTGTTTGTTACATACATGTTAGTCGGAAACTATGGAAGGTGGAAAGTTCAAATTGGCTGAAGTAATAAAGACTATTGACCCACATATTTATAGATTATTAACCATTCACAAATACATTTAGGAAAAATGTATAGGGGCTAATTAAGTTACTTGAAAACAAATTTTTCCTTTGTATATCGTGTGAAAGCTTTGGTAACGCAAAACTCAAAAACATATGTCTTTAATTTTAGATATTATATTTTCAGATGTATTGTCGAAAATATAATGCAAAAATATGCCCCCCCCCCCCTCCCATCTATTTCCGTATCTAGTGAAACTAAAATTCTGTTAAAATTAGGGGTTAGTAGACATTATTTTAAACTTTGCAGGAAAACTTTATCGATTACCCTAAGTCACATAGTTTTTGAGAAAATCGCATTTTTCCGTTACACACAAATTTCAATTTGAGGGCCTTCAGCAATGGTACCTATGGCTGGAGGTACCTATTTTCGTAGAAGTATAAAATGATTATTGATAATGAATTTCGAAAAAAAAAATTGTCGCTAATTAGCCGTGTTATTCCCAAATAGGATTTTTTCCCCCTATTTCATTTTGTGAATAAATATAAAATTTCCACTTTGATACCGTATACCGAAGGCTAGTAAAGAATCGAGCTTGACCCCCATTTCAAACTCTTTTTATAGAGCCGATATAAAAGGTATATACAGTAAAAAATTGTTAATAACATTTTAAAATTGTTTCAAGATAAATCTTTTCGTTTAAAAATATATTTTTACATAGAAGTAAATATTAATCCTAAATATTCTTTTATGACGACGTTTTGTGATTGTTGTATTAAAAAAAAACCAGTTTTAATATATATATATATATATATATATATATATATTTATATTTATATCCAACCACTGGCAGAAATCTACAAAAGCCACAATTTTTATCCTTTGTAAAACTATGACAGAAAGACACAAGTTCTATTTTCTAGTAATTATGTAAAATGACTTTAAACAGAAAGCGGGGATAGACAAAGGATATCCCACGGCTTCTTTATTTTACTATCACTGACCGTCAAAAAGCTTCTGATTCAGATGAAATATTTCTTTCTGAATCCCATCAATAACAGTAGTATTCCTTTCAAACTGATTTCTAAAGACTTGAAAAACACTTTATCCAAAAAAGATTGTAAAATACTGGTATAGAAAGTTCAGTTGTTCATATGCATTCATTATAAAATTCAAAGATTTTTGCTTCTAAAACTTTGCTCATATGAGTGCAGTCAATATTAATTTTTTATATTCTATCAGTTTTTATATCTTTTTTTTTTTTTTTTTTTTTATCCTGTGCCATCCGGACCCAAACAAAATATAGCTGAATATAATATCTTATGGTATTATTATTCGTTTTTCAAAAATCATGATGATTTGTCTGGCTGTTCGATGCAAAGAGCAAATAAAATTATGAAAAACTGTCATGGAATATTCGACAATGCTGTTTTTGTTGTTGTTGTTGTTTGTGTCATTTAACATTGGAAGAAAAAAAAAAGTTTATGTTTGTGTGTGTGTGTGTGGGGGGGGGGATAATTACTCTCTTTTTTTTTTACAAAAAAGAGAAAAGAATTTACTTTTGTCATTATGAATTGGACATTTTCATTACAGCAATATAATTTAAATATAGAACTCGCACACACACACAAAACAAGAAAACCTAAAAAACGTGTAAAAATTTATAATTATTGAATACACTAATTTCATAACAAAATTTTAATCAAATTTTCTCTTAAAAAACAGTTTTCTAAAATTTATGCTCATAAAAACGTACTACTTAAAAAATCCTTTATTAAAAATACTAATTAAGGCAAAATACTGATTATTTTTTGACAGATTAAATTCATTTTTGTCCGGAAACGCCTGAAATGTGCAGGTGTTGTGATTATGAAATAATGTAATCGAAAGACGTTTTCCATTTTTTGGTAAAGACAGGAGATCTTTTTGAAAATACTGATCGAGTTGGACCGAATTTCCAGGTGTGACAGGAAGAAAAAAAAACTTGTCATCACGTGACCAGAATCGTTTTAAACTCTACACGCAATTTATTTATTTAAAAAAAGGAAAACGCTATTCGATTTCAAATCGCTTCAACTGCTTGTTTTCTACATTTACGTTTAAAAAAAGGATCGGAAAATGTCTCAGAAAATTTCGCATTGTTGACAAGGGAATTTGAGAACCCCCTTAAGAAATTTATGAAAGCATATATGTAAAAATAATAGAATTCTGGGGAGGGGGGGGGCTTTTCTACAAAGTTAAATATTAAACCTATAACAGAAATTGTCAATTTTAATCGCTTAGCAATTGTAAACAGTAAAATTACATATGGAAAGAAATTCCTAAACTATATCCATGACAGAATATACTAATAAAATTATGGTGTAAATTTTACGAAATATTAATAATCGTTGATAATTAAAATAAATTAATGCGATGAAAAATAAATAATGCACTGTTTTGAAAAAATCAAACAATCTGGCTAATTGTTATAGCACTTTTCTCTTTTTTTCTTTTCTTTTTTTATGTATCCTTTTTTTTTTTTCATTGAAAGATCAAAAAGACTCTACCATTTCGCACTTGGCGAAAATGTAAATTTATTTTCTGCTTATTTCAAATCGCCAATAAATTGCAACCTTTTTAAGTGGATTGGAAAGGAGACAACTTCCAAAGCATATCGAATTGACAAAAGGAGTGTAAGCTTTTTGGGCAATTATCTCCCCAAACACTAGTCGTAAAACTGTCAACGCAGTTGAGCGTCTAGTTCCGTCATGCAACTCCCTATCCTTGTACTGCAAAACCCATTATAACATCAATTGCTCCGGCTGCCTGGATCAAACACGCCGAACGTTGTCCGAAAGAAACTAGATAGTGAGTACGCAGCCTTACAGGGACAGTCCAAATTTTCCGTTACATGACGGCCTATGGGAAAACATCGTTTAAAATGATTTTTAATGATATTACACGCTTTCAAACATAATAAAATTTATATGCATTTATGAAGTGCACTAAAATATGCATTCTGCAGAATATTCGGTGCAAAGAATAATAGTTATTATTCATTTACAGGGCCACACAAAAGAATTGTGTTACATAATGATATAGGGGTGGAGGGTATTGTTTGCGGCGTATTTTAATTATGTTAAATTATTTCATGTATAATGAAATTGATATACGTCGCTGAGGTTTACTATAACTTATTTCATGTATAATACGAAGTGCATAACATTTACAGAACACACAAAAGACTTCAGATGCTATATTACTATATTGTATCCGAAGTACTTTACTGTAGCGATGATTGCCGGAAATGCATTTTTAATTATGTTATGTGCTTTTATGTTTCAGTATATTTATGCATAGTATATGGTGTGTATAAATGCTATAATTTATATACAGGGCTACACAAAGGAATTCTTAAGGGTTACTGGGTATGAGTGCAAATTCTTAAAAGTGGTTTTTAAATGAGTTATGCATTTTTACGCCGAACTTCATTTAGTTTACTAAGAAATGTTTATAGAATATAGATAAAATGATATACAGGGTCACGCAAAGAATTGGATACATGGCCGTCTATAAATGATAATTTCTGGAAATGTGATTTCAGTAGTTTTAAGAATGTTTTAGTTTAAATTAAATTTTAGCTAAATAGTCGCTTGTAATAAAAGTACTAGGTTAACTACAAGGTTGTGCAGAAGTATACATGTATGTTTCCCTCTAATATTAGTATAAATTGCTGAAAGAAAAATTTCAACCTGTTATGCGTTTTCTTGCTAAACTAAATTTCCCCATTATATAGTATTTATATCAACCTACAGATCCAATACAGGGCTGTTCAAAAGAATTGGAATACATATTTGCTACGGACGGTAACTGCTGAAATCAGTTTTTCAACTGTTTTATACGTTTTCTAAAATGTTTACTTAGTTATCTTATATACCTTATTTCCCTAAATAACGAAGTTTTGTTAAAGGTTTCAGGAAGTGTTGGAAAGTGTTTCATAATCTATGCTTAACGCATGATTTTTCTTTCTTGTTTATTTCTGTTGAGATTTTTCTTGCATAAAAATCTATCACAATGAGTTTTTTTTTTTTTTTTTTTTTTTTGAAATAGCCGTAACCAAAAAGAGGATTTTGAGACATTTGTTACATCCAGATGCCACATGTGAAGTATTTTTTCTTAAATTCTTATGAAGTCCTTCATTGTTGATAAAAGACAGTGCAACAAACCTTCACAGAGTCCAACTCGAATTCCCAACTTTAACAACAATGAAAATATGGAAACTGATCCTAGGTTACATACGTTCTCGGCACCGAAAAATTGACATATTTTGGAATTTTGTTTTTAGGAAGGGAGTAAAATTAATTGAAAAACTAATAATTCCACGTTGTTTTAACTTCAAGTATTTAAAAATATTTTTTTTTAGTTAAATTGGGTCACATATTGCGTCGGAAACCTGCGGCCACGTTGATCTGTATCAAAATATCCGGGCTCGATAGGTGGTATCCCAACTTCCTGTAGAAACAACAAAAAAAAAAAAAAATTAAAATCTCAGTTTCTTCTTGTAAAATAAGGTTGTAGCTAAGGGCCATCGGCACAAATTATCGAATTTTTGAAAAATAAGAAAATTGCACTATTTTGAAAAAAATCTTTATTTTTCATCTAAAATTTTGACTTTTAAATGCATTCGAAAAATATAAAAAAAATAAAATTTTCATAAAATGGCTCTATGGTTCTTAGACAATTTAATTGTACGTCGATGAGCACTTCAATTGTATCCAAAAATTAAAAAAAATGTACAAGTTATCACGCTGCACATGTTGAAAAATGTAGTTTCTAGAAAAGCGCGTTTAAAATTTTAGAAAAAAAATATACTGATAATTTTGTTTTTACTTACCCATCATACGTAGTACAGGGTAAGTCTTGTAATCGTTTTAAAAGTCGAAAAAAATTTTTTTGACGGATTTACACGTTTCAGACACTGGAGATTCCGAAAAAAATATTTTCGAAAAAAAAATTGCCGTCCGTCTGTCTGTGTGTGCGTTTATCTCCCGAACAAATTGAGATAGATACTTGAAATATGTAATAATGAGAAGAAGTCTATTGAATTTCTATGTTTTTCGGACTCTCGAAATATTCGTTCTGATAAAAGGTATAAAAAAAATTCCGAAAATGTTTATTTTAAGGAGTGAATATAAAAGAGAATAAAATAAAATAAATTTTGCATGAAGAATGAAGTCGATCGAATAATGAGTTGCCGAGATGTAATCATACTTGCTACACTCTTCTATTTTTCATGACACTGTCAATTCAAAGATATATTTTAATTGGAAATGAGACGCAGTAAACTGTTAGTTAATATGATTATCATTTTTTGGAGTTCTAAGGATGTTTCTTTTACTCAATTCAGTAATAGAGCATTTACAGTTTGATTTTAAACAACAAATACGTTTCAATTTTCTTTTGGAATTGCAATGCATTTTCTAAATACTTTTCTTTTCATATCCATGATGGGTAAGTATTGCGACTAGTTTTAACTTCCAATTAATTTGGTATTTCTGCGCCATACTGTGGACCCTCTTGTGCGTTAATCTGCTCATTTAAAATATTTTTGTTACACCTACGAGCAGTACGAACATCTTTTGTTGCTGTGCTGCTTTGATTCTAGCATGTCATAGATGGTTGTGGTCCTCTTTATCGCAGTAATTATATAAAGGTTGTGGTCCTCTTTATCGCAGTAATTATATAAATGTTGTCCAACTTTGCATCCCATTACTTGTAGTATATGCATGTAAATTTCTGCACTATCATTATATGTGGCAGAAGCAATATCTGTGGCAATTTGAACACTATAGCGATATCCGTGTAACTTTTGGACAAATTTTCCAAACTTTAGCATTCAAACTCTTGCTAGCGTTCAATACGGGAGTAGAATCTTTAAAATGGCTCAATACATTCTCACAAATATAACGAACAGCAACAAAAACAGGTATTTGCGGGTTTCAACCTGAACGCTTCAGCTGGCTTTATATTGTTTGGTGAGGTCGGTTTTACCGATCGTGCGCGCGCTCACATTTTTGCTTATATCTTTCTTATTAATTGAGATATCACTTTAAATCTTTTTGCCCATAATTCTACTCACTATAAAGATTTAATTTCATAAAAAAAAAATCGATTTTTTGAAAATTGAGAACGTATGTAAGATCTATGTCAACATTTGGAAGTGTTAGGGGCTGAAAATGTCTAAACACATTAACATAAGAGTTTTTTCTTTAAATCTGTTTCGTTAAAAAAAAAAAAAAAAAAAAAAATTCCAAAGCGCCTAATCAGCGGTTTTCTAGTTCTGGTATGGTCATCGAATTATTGAAATGTTCTCGTTTCCAAAAATATTTCATTCTGAATATTAGGATGAATTGTGTGAGAAAGTTTCTAGCTTTATTTGAAAAATATCTGTGGATTTCTTGTCTCAGTGGACTAACAGTAATAAAATGTGAATCTGTAGTGATTCGAAACCCGAAGTAGAAAATGAAATAATAAATCCATTTAGTTACTTTATAATGGGTTCTTCTTCGTGGAATCCATCATAAACTGTTACTTTTCGTAGCTCATCCATATCAAGTGTCGGGCATCCACAAACTAGCATTTCCACTTCCTCAGGTCGCAGCATCTAAAAAGAAACATTTGGATTAGAAATTCAAAGAAACAAATAAATGAACATCGTCATTTCACTCATTGATTTATCAGGTTCATTTCTGAGGTGTAGAATGGGCTGTGCCATCGTTTTCACTCATCTCTCTCTTTTTTTTTTACTGTACAAAGATTATATCAGGATATCACAGCATCACTTTAAGTGGTGAATTTAAAAAATATATAGAATCTTCAATAATAAAACATCATTTTTTTTCACATTTTTCATTTCCTTTCTTAATATTTTTCAACGGAATTTGGAATACTGTCTAATTCTAATTCTCTTTTTAATTCTGTCTTTCTCGAGGATGAGAATTTGTTGGATTTTCTCCAAAAGTCCTCCTAATAAGATTTAATTTTTAGTTGTTGCGGGAAGAGTTGAGCACAGGTCATGCCCATTCGTTGTGTCCTCATCAGGAATAATGTGTGGAAAAAGAAATGGCTGTTGGTCAGTGGATATCAAATTTCCTTCGCTTTCTGTTCGTATTTTTGTATGTTTTCATTTAATTCCGAAAAGGTACATGTGCTTCCAAAGTACATTTTTATTATTATATAAATATGCTTACATACAAAAATAAATAGCAACTAAGTATTATTCTATATTATTATTGTAATGTCTGAAAATGTCCTACTTACTATTAATGCATTGGATGCACAAACACTGTGGAAACCTAAATAAAATGCTTTGAATGCATGATAGATAGCCTTGTTCAGTATAAGCTCTGTATATAAATTGACATATTCTGAAAAAGAGAAAACACATTAAGAACTATTGGAGCATCCACTCTATTCAAATTTTGAAGATGAACTAACCCAATGAATATTTTCAAGAAATAAAACATTTATTTTCACTTTTTTATTTTGTTTCGACTTACGTACTTTCACTAGGGATGTTATGCTTTTTTCAGCTCTGTTTGGGCCCATTCCAAAGGGGCTAGCATGCCGACCTTTGCTGTGTTCGAAACTCTACAATGTCTTCCTTCTAGTCTAAGAGCCCGTAAATGACAGACCTTCCTTATTTTAGAAAAGCTGCAAACTTCCAAAAACAGGTAGGAACGATGGGCTACTGTGAAATTTGGGTCATCATAGCTTTTAACAGGTAGCAAAGGTATATAAAATACCAACTTAAATTCATCAAATAATAAAGCGTAATTTTTTTATATTTTCTTCTAAACAATATTAGAAGTCACGTCATCCATTGCCAGACAACCCCTTGCAAGACACCCTTAAACTTTAATAAATGGTAACTGTACTTACGTAATAGTATAAAAGCTGAATTTTATACATGTTACTTGGTTAACTATTACAAGATGTTTCCTCAGTAGCCAGACAGTTTCGATAGTTTCAACCCCTGGCCAGACAAACTTATACGGTGGCACAAGCTTCACAATACACTAGAGCAGTGGTTCCCAACTTTTTATTGACCATGCCCCACCAAAGCATCTAAAAAATACCCCTCCTTAGGCTTAAAAGTTTGACAAACATTTGTTCCAAATTTTCGAAAGCATTTTTATCGAAATCGCAGCTGGCGAGGTTGGCCCACTCTGGTTCTCAACGCCTCAATCGTCTTCCATGTATTAACTGATTTTAAAATTTAAAATGTATATATCATCATGTAAATTTATATACTGTCAGGATGCCTGCAGTTCCCCCATAGATATTTTTTACTATTTAACCGTTTCCTTTTCTAATGCTATGAATTAGAAATTTTATAATGTTTGTAATATTTCATTTTGATATTTCATATATTTTTTAGGTTAAATATGTCCAAGACAGTCAGATTTACATATACTTTTAAGTAGTTTTACCAGTAAAAGATTCGTCATGTGATCTATAGCAGAGCGAATAGAAGTAGAAAGCTCATTTAATACATAATCGAAAGCGTTGCATAAAAATATAAAATTCAATATTAGACGGAAAAATTATAGAGAGTTTTATTACCAGAAAAAAGGTTAAACTATTTCAAAGAATTAATTATCCGTATAATTCATATAATTATTCTGGTGTAGATTCTATTTTAAATATTTGTATAGAAATCTTTCTTTAATTCAATAAAAATAAATGATATTTATATTTTGTTTTTATTCCATTTATTTTTAGCCTCCAACATATTTTTATTTAAAAAAAGAACAAATGAAACATAGCGAATCGGTGAGTAAGAAATGTGGAATTGCCCGTTGGGAACCACTGCACTAGAGTCTCAATATCGCTCGGCGCCCAACGGAGATTTTCACCCTTTCCCTTGGCTCTGAAATTGGCGCCAGTTATTTGAGGTTGCTGCATTTAAGAGGAGGCGCAAGCGCTGGCACGTGGCCAACGTCACTGCGCATCTTTCGTTTACTCAGTACATGACAGTACACGTTTTACTATTTGTTTGTGCAGTTTCTAAAATAAATGTGATTCCGTTTTGATAAAGTATCACCATGGGAGACGTATTACTTTGTGTTATTTGTAAAAAAAAAAAAGTAGAGGTAAAATAATATTGTTTTCTGATGAGACATTGAGAAAATGCCAATCAATTTTGAGACTGCGAAAATTACATAACCTCAAATACAAGGACATTATTTTACCTAGTTAATATATGGACAGTGGTTATCACAGGGAGTGTTATAAACATAGGCGTAGAGTTATATGGGCCCGTGGGGCTCGAGCCCCTCCAATAATGTTTTCAGGTGGGCTATATTTTTTTACGCCAACTGGCATAGAAAAAAAAAAATCAGATTTTGGAATTTCATACAATTTACAAAAGTTTTTAGCGTATAATGTTTTTGATAGATAATTGTTCTTTCTCTAAATTCGCTGTTTACTTTTATTCTTTGTAAACAAGTAAAAAACTGAAAAAATTTAGCGTGGCGTATGGGGAATAACTAAGCACTCTTCTCCATGGTGGGTTTTTCTTCCTTCTTTGGACAGTAGGCATGGGCACACTTTCTGGGAAGAATTTCTTTTTCTGATTCGGCGTCATAGACATAGGGCAATAAATTCACATTTTTAACGGACAACAAATGGTGTCCGATATGATCTGATTAGAGCACAGATAAGATGTTTCGCAGTTTCCCGAACCTACAAAGAAAGTGACTCCAATTTACGAACTCGGGAGGGAGGGGGGAGAGGATTTAAGTTTTGTTGCAAATGATGAAACTAAATCGTCCGGTCCGTCGAAAAATAGTACGAAACACACACACACACACACAAAAAAAAAAAAAAAAAAAAAAAAAACCTAAAAAAATCGCGAAAAATTATAAAAAAAGCTGCACGAATTCCAAATAAATTTAAATGAAAAGAAAACAAAATTTACTAATTTGGGCTAGAAGATAACCGGATTCCTTTTACTAATTTGGAAAAATTGCAGCAAAGCGCGAGAAAACTCTAAAAATTCAAAAAATCGCAGATGGCAAAATTTTGTTATTATGTGCTAAAAGGTTAAAACAGGATTCCTTTTACGAATGTAGAAAAATCACTGCGGAATGCAAAAAATCTCTAAACAATGCATAAAAATTTGCAAAAAATTCAAAAATCGCTGTACGAATTTCGAATAAACTTTATTGAAAATATAACAAAATTTATTATATTGGGTTAAAAGTTTGATACCCAATTCCTTTTACGAATGTCAAAAAATAGCAGCGGAACGCTAAACATCGCATTAAAAGTCGATAAAAAATCAAAAATCGCAGAGGAAAAAAATTACAAAAGTGTGTTACAAGTTTGAAACGAATTTCTTTTATAAATGTAAAAAAAGATACGGAACGGGTAAAAACGCTAAAAATCGTGTTGAGGTGGCAAAATTTTTTTTCAGAAATCAAGGAAGAGAAAATTTGCTATATCAAGCTGAAAGTTTGAAACCGAAAAAATATTATGAATGCCAAAAAATCGCTACGGAATACGAAAAAAACGCAGACAAACGCAAAAAAGAGCATTAAAAATTTAAAAATCGCTGAGAACACAATTCACTATAGTGGACTAAAACAATAACCGGAATTTTTTCACGAATGTCAAAAAATCTCCAAGGAATGCAAAATATCGCAATAAAAATCGCTCAAAGTGAAAAAAATTTACTACATTAGGCTAAAAGTTTAAAACCGAATTCATTTTACCAAAAATAAAAAAGTCACTGCGGAACGCGAAAAACCACTGAAAATTGCATTAAAAAGCGCTAAAAATTCTAAAAGTCACAAAGGCCAAAAATTATTACAAGTGCTCTAAAACATTTTAACCAGAATTCTTTCACGAGTGTCAAAACTCGTCGCGAAAAATCGTAAAAACTCGCATTAAAATCGAATTTAAAACTCAAAAATTTCGGAGGACAAAATTTACTGTATAATGCTAAAAATTTGAAACTAAATTCCTTTTATCAATATAAAAAGAAACCGCTGCGAAACACGAAATAACGCTAAAAATCGCATATAAATATTTGCGAAAAATTTAAAAATCGCTGTATGAATTCCGAATAAACTTCTTTGAAAAGAGGACAAAATTTACTATATTATACGCTAAAAAATTGAAATCGGATTTATTTTAATAATTAAAAAAAAATCGCCCCGAACCGTGAAGAAGCATTAAAAATTATATTGCAAAAGGTCTAAAATCGGGCTTTGGTGTGCTTAACTAAATACATAGAGGTACCTTCATACCAAATTTTGTAGCTCTGCGTGCAGCGGTTTTTTCAGAACATGGCCGACAGACAGACAAACTTCTTTCCTTATTATTATAGACTAGGTGGCCCGCCCGGCGTTGCCCGGGCCCGTGATAATAACCTTTAATAAAGCGCAAATTTGTATGATTTTATACCTTTAATCCGATTTTGACCGAATTTATATTTTTAAACGAAAAAATCTCCAAAAATTATTGACTTTTAATGGTAAAAGCGTTCGTAAGAAGTCATTTTCTCTTTTTCACGTACAGTCGTTTCATAATTTTTTTTTGTAATATTTTCTATTGGTCCGAACTCTTTAAAAAAAATTATCTTATAAATATAACCGTTTCTCAGCCCGTGTAAAATTTTCGTGAAAAAAATATTGATATCTACTTCTAAAAGGCATGTTTTCTTCTTCCTTTTTACTTTCTTCTATCTTTGCAAGAATTATTATTGCAAGAATTATTAGAATTAAGTATTGGATTCAAGAAAATTTTTCACCGGTTTTCGACGGATTTACACTTTTTAGCGGTCACAGATCCCGAAAAACATGTTTTTACAAAATGACTATTTGTGAATCTGTCTGTGAGTTTGTATGTGACATAAATTTTTTTGGCGCTCTATCTCAAGAACTAATGCACGGAATTTAATAAAACTTTAGGTTGAATTTGTCCCTGATATAAATTGGTGCAAATCGCATTATATCTCAAAAATTAAAGCACAGATTTTCATAAAACATCAGATTCTGTTAGTATTTGCTATTGTTTGGTGCTTATTAATTTTTGGTGTAAATTGCTCAATAGGTGGTGCTGCTATGATGCATTATTCGCAATAGCTATAGATGATTTCCGCAATAGCTATACCTCAAGAACTAATGATCAGATTTTCATGAAACTTCAGAGTCAGTTATAACTTGATATTATTTCGTGCTGATTACGTTTTCGTGTAAATCGTCCAACAGGTTTCGCTGCTAACTGCATTTTTTATGATTTCCGCAATACCTCTTTCTCAAGAACTAATCGAACTTCATAAAACTTCAGATTAGGTTAGTACAGAATTTATCATGATTTTCGTAATAGCTCTATCTTAAAAACTAATGCACAAATTTTCATCAAACTTCAATTTCAGTTAGATGTTGATGTATGTTGTTCTTTATTACGTTTCGGTGTAAATCGCGCAATAGGTGGCGCTGCTATGCTCCGTTTTTTACGATTTCCACAATTGTGCTGTCTCAAAAACTAATACGCGGAATTTAATCAGACTTCATATTCTGTTACACTTTCACATAAATCGATCTCTTTTTAGGCTTGGGTGTATACAGTGCGACAGGTGTCGCTTTTATGCTCTTTGAGCTGAGAATTTTTCTTGCATACATCTAAGAGGGTGGATACCAAAATTCAATTGTTTGTTTCAAAGATGCGATACATATATCTCCTTTTAAAATGCACAAAATTTAATGAACCTATATCTTTAGATCCTTATGATTGAGATGAGTAGATTGTCATTTAATTTTAGCACTGTGATAACGAATTTTGAAGTATTAACATGTATGAGATAGAAGAAAGTTTTGAGATTGTCACATTCGACAAGTTTTTCTTGTTTTCGCGTCGGTCTTTTTAACATAACAACAACAACGAAAAAAAAATAGTTTTCGTCATCCGAACTGTCCAAAATTTTAATATGTTATAAATGCGTATAACTGTATCCGTGTATTCTATAAAATTTCATGAAAAACATACATATTTAATTGTGAAAACGTGTGCCGAAGCCAAGCGAAACCGCGCCGAAACCGTTTTTTAGCTTTTTCGTCAAAATTTTCTAAGATTTTATTATTTTTTTAAAGTACTTCTATTCGTTCGAACATTACGAAATTTTTGTAATGGGTGTAAAATCCAGTCTGTCAAAATGCTCTAAAAAGATTGTGAAAAAAAAATAGTCTCGTCACGGTGAAGCGCGAAGTAACCTGGGGTCGCGAGTTTGTTTAAAGAATTAAAATTAGTCTTTTAGAAAACCGATTGCACCGGCGACAAGAACAAGATCTTAGCTTTAAATGCGTATTTTTTGTAAATCGGTACCTCTAAAATTGAGCCCTGAGTAAGCACTGGCGAAAGGGAGAAAAGGTCGACTGAGAAAAAACGATCTCCCGTATTGAAAAAAAATTTCAAAGAGTTAAGAACCATATTTTTTTAACTGATTGCAGCGTTTGAGAAATAAAAGTACGAACTGTAAGAATATGTCGTCCGTTTTTCCGAATTTTAAACGGCACGGTTGATGGGCATTAAAACAAAACAGCAAAAAAAAAAAAAAAAAAAAATGCACATTTAGTTCTTCCTTCCTTTCCTCTCGAAAAGCAGGTTCTGGTCATGCAGGAACGCGCCTCCGCCAATTTTCAAAGAAAGATCTCTTTTTTGATGAGTTTTTAATTAATATCTCAGCCAATTATCAAAAAATTAAAAATGTGAGCCTCAGTGGCATCCATACCTGCAATGAACTATTCTCATATAAATTTTCAGACCTCTGCGGGCAGTAGATTTTCCTAGCCATCGGCAATAAACACACAAACAACGATCTTGTCTTTTATTATTAGATATATAGATATTTATGATATATGTAGAGTAAAACCTGTCAAAACAGAACCTGCCTATTGCATAATCCTGTCTTAACCTTCCGTCTACCAGACGGGTCCATTGGACCCGACATGTACATTCAAAATATTTATTCAAACCAGAAATTTCTTCAAAACAAACTAAATGTATAAATCAGACAATAATAAGTTAAATAAACAAATTAAATAGTTTTAAGTAAAAATTCTGGTGTAGAATGTTTTTATAAAACTTGAGTAAAATTTCCGGTAGTTCTAGGGTTAAATGGAAACTTTTCATGCGCCATAAGGAAAGATTGCCATACAATTTTACTTAATTAGCCAAAAACCTGTCTTAAACGGAATATTGTTTCGGTCGCTTACGATTGCTTTTACAAAAGGTTTTACTGCATGGATATGGATATAAGGTTAGCCTGTGTAAACGGAACCTGTCTATAACGAAATCTTGTTTAATGGCAAACATTTCATGATCCATCGAAAGAAACTCGTTGAATTTTTACCTGCTAAGGTAGACGAAAACCTGTATAAAACGGAAACTTTCAGCGGTTATTTGTAATTTTGTCTTAGCAGGTTTTACTATTTTTGTATTCATTACTTAGTAAATTAAATCCCTGTTCAGGGGGCGGTAGACCCCCCCCCCCCCCCTTGTCTGCAGTACTGGCTGAGCCCCTCCAATAATTTTGAAAACTCTACGCCTATGGTTATAAAGCATTTACAGGACTCAGGAAAAAATATTTCACCTCTGAATCTAAAAGCTCTAAAGAAACCGTTGAAACAGAGAAAGGAAAAGAAACAGAAAAAGAAGCAAGTATACTTATAGACTATTCATCTCCAGCTACATCGTTTTTACCTAAGTTGACCATAGAACCTTCTCATTCACAGCCTTCACTTACAGAATATTTAGCAGCATCAAAACTGCCTTTAGCTCCTCAATCAATAGAACCTCAATCTTCAACTTCTCAGGAACATGTAGACATTTCTGAACTTGAAGAATTGTGTAAAAAAAAAATGATTTAATTTCAGAAGTAAATAGTTCGATTCAAAGTGACATTAGCGTTGATACATGTAAAAATGTTTGTGTATTTTGTAATAGAAAAAAGAAACAATTACGATCAAAAATGCTTCCACTTCATGAAGCTGATAAAGACCAATTTAAATCCCGTATAATACCTAACATAGAAGGTAAAAGAAGATTATAACGAGTTTTTAATTATATTGGAAAATTTTGTCGGCCCGAAAATATATTATCAAACCGAATGTAGAATTCATTTCAATAATAAAATATCTTCTTCTACAAATATATCTGTTAAAAGTGATTAGCATCATCGTCGAGAGTACCATCAAAAAACTTTTAATGAAATTAGTAACATCATAGAGGAAGATGTAATTTAGAAAGGGCGTTGTTATTTATTGATCTATTTACATGAATTATATTCTGATTCATTGGAGAAAATCTTTGAAGAAAATTCCATTGAAATGAATGCTACTTATACCGCACACCGTCTGGAAGAAAAAATAATGAAAATATTCTCTAAAGACATTAAATTTTTTTACAATCCGTAATAAAAAAATATTAGCACTCAATTATTTCACGACAATAGATGATAAAATATTTGAAAATTTACAATCGGAAAATATTTTACAAAAAGCTGCATTAATTTTTACGAAAAACAATACTGAAAATAGAAAAGAATAAAATACAACCGAAAAATATTTCAGCACAGCATTTAATAACAGGTGAAGTTTCATTACCACAACAATTATTAGACTTCTACTTCCCTCTTCATGGTGGATGTAATCAAAGACGAAAAAGTAGTCTAAAATGTGTTCGTCAAGTTCGCTTCTACTGTCAAGATGTTATTTATGGAGCCCGTAATGGAGACAAAAAGAAATCAAAGACAAAGACATCAAAGAAAAAAGACATCAAAGCACATTATGCTGGGCATGATTCTAAAGAGCTTAACGAGCAGTAGAAAAATGATTGACATTATCAATATATGGCCATTGCATTAGTTATCATGGTGTCGAAGAACTTGAAACAGAAACCACCTTTACTTCCATTGAAAAGTCTAGTTTACGACCAGAAAAAATTAAAAAAGCACCTGAACTTTTTTCTGGAGTAGCTTGTGATAATTTTTAAACCGTTTTGTTGAAACTACGAGTGGAAAGGACACTTTACATGAGACCGTAAGAATTATTTATCAAAACATTGAGTTAAATACATCCGAAGAATCAGAAATATCCGAATCACCGGTTCCTATTAATGAAGGCAATTCACCCCCCCCCCCCCCCAAAAAAAAAAGAAAAGAAAAAGAAGAACTTTATCTTCAGAGGAAATTCCATATCCAAAAAACAAAAACAAAAATGACTAGTGATCTGCAATCGACGGCTGATGAAATGGAAAATATAGTCCCTAGAGATTTACAATTGTACGCAGAAATAGACATCATCTGGATGATTAGTCATGCGGTAGAAATTAGCCGATGTTCCTATGTGGGTTAGTTTTAATAGTCGGATTTATAGTGACACTCCGAAACAACATATTTCTTATTTAACTCCCATCAATGCCTCACCAACTAGTAACTCTGTAGTTTTGGAAACCATGCATAAAAGTAAAAAAAAAATTGATGAATTAAATCAATCATCCATACAAGTTACATATGATTTGGCAATAGCGAAAGTAGCCCTACAAATACAAGCAACGGAAAAACCTACATTTGATAATTTATTTATACAATTAGGACCGTTTTACATTACGATTGCTTACTTTAAGGCATTTGGTAAGGTGAACTGTGGCTTAACAAACGTAATGATGGAAAGTAGTTTGCTAGCAAATGGTTCTGTGAGTGGATTTCTTGATGGAAAACATTTCAACCGCTGCAAAAGGTTACATTCTTTGGTGGCAGTATGATTAGAAATACTACATTTCAAATCTTTTTTGCAAATTAATAACACGTCATTAACAGATGATATGATAAAGGAACTTCAAAGACTACAAAACTGTAAAATATCATTCCACATAGAAAATGAAGAGCTAAAGGAATTGATGAATGATTACTGTATTTACAAACAACAAAGTATCAATGGCAAGTTTGGCAAAACTCAACAATTTTATTTGATTTACATTAATGTTATTCATCACTACTTACATCTATCACGAAGCATTCGTACTGGAGATTTCGATCTTTTCAAGTCAGTATTGGCTAAAATTACAAATTTATTCTTTATCTGTAATCAACAGAACTATACTCGATGGACTGTGAAATATTGTGATAACTTGATGAAAGTAGCAGAAAGCCATCCAGATTTATATGAAGGATATTTAAACAAGGTTCCTTTGGTATTAAAAGGATAAGCAAGCCGTTTTCAAGACAACCTAATGATCTGGTTTTAGAACAGACTATAAATGCAGATGCTGCAAGAAGGCTTGCGGGTGTTATACACTTCACCAATTCAATTTCACCAATTAGTAGTAAATTTACAATGGTATAACATTTGTTATCAAAAGATAAAAATGAAAAATATAATCTACGATCTTGACTGTTGATTTATTGTTCATTAATAGTTATATAGCCAGGAAAAGTGTAATTATCTTATTTTTGAATGGAGTTCAGGTAAAAGCAGGAATATTTTACATAGTAGTTACGGTAATCTTAATGGATATAAATAAAATTATGTCTTGCTTACAAAATAATCACAAAGCCAATTTCATTACTGTAAAAATTGGTACTTTTCTTTTGTCCCCTATTTTTGGTTGTCTCCTATTTGCCCCGATTAACCCTAAGTTTTTAAAAACGGGATATCGGGTTTTTCTTTTATAACTTAGATTTGTTTTCTCTTAACTTGAGAATTATTGAATAGGCGTATTTTTTATTGTAAGTTATTTATTTATTTATTGGACTAATTAATAATTGTACTTTGATGCCGCCCATTGACGTAATTTAACGAATGTTGTTTGGCGCAAGAAAGTGTTTTTTTATGATAAACCTATAATGATATCGACATTGACGTTAATCCCCATTGTTGCTCCACACAGCCCATTAAGTAAAATAAGCTATTTGACTAATTCATACCATTTTGGATTGCAAGATTCCTTTTTAAATCCCGAATAAAATTGGGTTTCGTGCCTCATCGTTTTCTATTAAAAAATGACAAATATCAAACTAAGTAGGAACTTTTGAAATCTAAATAGAAACCAGTAACAATCTTTACCATGTCTGTTGGAGTTTGTCACTGGAAGATTTTCCCCATTGACTTTGAGAATGTGAGTTTTAACCGCTCCAAATTCTTCTACGGATACCTAAAAAGCAAAATCATATTATCGAGTTTTGTAAAAGTCTCTTTTTTTTTGATTCAAAGAGATCGTTAGTTACCTGGAATGTCATGCAAAAATCTTCTTCAACATTTCCTTCATAAGTCAGTAACTCCCGAAGACCAATTGCGACATCCTAAAACAATCATTTTTATCCTATTATTGTTTTCGATAAAGAAATGGGTTCCTTCCATGCTAAATTACATTGTTAAAAGAAGAAGATAACATTTTATACTCTGTACTCTGTTTTCGTCAACTGAAAGAATAATAATAATAATAATAATAAAACATTCTGTACACCTAGTTAACCTTTTCTAAGGCAGATTAATTTTCTTTCAAGAATGTTGAAATTGTTTAATGTCAAGCGAATTTATTAACAAATTGCTTTGTAAGTAATTAAGTGCTTTTAGTCACGTTTATTATAAAAGTAAAATTTTATCTAAATTTATCGGTGCGAATTCGGTATATGGGGATTAAAATTAAGTGGGAAGTATAATTCCCGCGCCTTAGAAAGGGTTAAACTTCCTTCAACACGATGACACGAGGAAAAATCCTTTATAATATGAAATCGAAATTTTACTTTTCACACATTTTATTTTATTCAGTATTATTTTATTTATTAATATTTTATTTATTTATTTATTTATTAATATTTTATTTATTTATTAATTTATTTATTCATTAATTATTTTGTCGCACCATTTTTGACTTTTCCCATACTTTGCATGTGTGAACCCATGTAGAAAAAAAAATTTGTCTTAAACACCTTTGAGACGGGCAGTGTTGCCAGATTAGGGACTTTTTTAGTTCAGATTATTTGACTATCATTACTTTTTTAGACTAGTATAATTCGCACAATTTTGAATATTTCTATTTGAAAAAAGCGGTGAGAAAAAAGTCCCCAATCTGGCAACACATCTAAATCTACTATTTTGCGTGTTTTTACGAAATTCAAAGATATATAATATTGCCTACTTTTTGAACAATTACAGATAAACCGAAAATTCGAAAAGATCTAAAATCTACACACTTTGTTCTATTAGGTAATGTATTTGTCGTGGATTTATCTGTATTAAAAAAAATTACTTTAACACGCGCAGTGTATGAAGTATCTTTTGTTTTAGCAACCAAAATTTCTGCGAAATCGCATTACCCCCTTTTGAATTACGAGTTGCCAAAAAATGCTGATTTTTTAAAATTTTCAGAATTTAAATGGTTAAAATTCAGAAGGTGTATTTGGAAGTAGTAATAACGCAAATAAAAAATGCATAGTATTATTTTTTTTCATTTGACTAATATTTCAGTTTTATTTTAAAGTATTCGATTTTTTAAAAGGTATATATGTCGTAGACTAATTGAGAAATCCGGCTCTTTGCAAACAGCCTAGGCTCTTTGCAAAGAGCCGGGCTAATTGGAGAATCGATCTTCCTTTTCCAATTGGCCTGATATTTTTCAGGCTTATTGCAAAGAGCCTAGAAAGCGTTAGGCTAATTGAAAAATGACCACTTATTTTCCGATCAGGGTGATATTTTTAGCTAACAGGCTATCAAAGCCTGAGAGCTTATGTTCCCGCCGATTCTGTATGTAGGTGTGTACGTACGTACGTACATATGTACGTAACGCGATAACTCTTGATAGAAATATCCGATTTGCTTCAATTTTTTTTTCTAGGTTCATTCTGATGAGGTGCTTCCCTGATTAGTTTTTGCGGTTCATTGGTTAAGATAAAGGGGGAAAAGGGGGGTAGTTCCCCCCTTAATTTATATAAATGGGTTTTTCATACAGAAATATTCGACTTGCTCCAAATTTGGTATACCGGTTTATTGTGTTAAGGAGCTTCCCTGATTAAATTTGGAAGCTCATTATTTAAGTATAAAGGGGGGGAAAGGGGGCTACCCCCCTTAATTTAGATAAATCGGTTTTTCATGATGAATTATTCGATTTGTTCTAAATTTGGTATACCGGTTTATTAAGTTAAGGAGCTGTCTTGATTAGATTTGAAGGTTCATTAGTTACATATAAAGGGAGGAAAGGGGGGGGGGTCACCCCTCCATAATTTAGATAAATGGGTTTTTCATGCAGAACAATGCGATTTGCAATAAATTTGGTATACCGGTTAATTATGATAAGCAGCTTCTCTGATTACATTTGGAAGATCATTATTATGTATAAAGGGGGGAAAGGGGGAGAAATTGCCTACCCCCTTAATTTAGATAAATGCGTTTTTCATGTAGAATTATTCGATTATCTCAAATTTGGTATACTGATTTATTATGTTAAGGATATGTCTTGATTAGATTTGGAGGTTTATTAGTTAAGTATAAAGGGAGGAAAGGGGGGGCTAGACCACCCCCCTCCTTAATTTAGATAAATGGGTTTTTCATGCAGAGTTATTCGATTTGCTCCAAATTTCGTATACCGGTTTATTATGTTAAGGAGATTCCCTGATTAGATTTGGAGCTTCATTAGTTAAGTATAAAGGCAGGAAAGGGGGGCTAGACCTCCCCCTTAATTTAGATAAATGAGTTTTTCATGCAGAGTTATTTGATTTGCTCCAAATTTCGTATACCGGTTTATTATGTTAAGGAGCTGCCTTGATTAGATTTGGAAATTTATTTGTTAAGTAAAAAGGAGGGACAGGTGCTAGTGTCCCCTTAATTTAGATAAATGGGTTTTTCATACAGAATTATTCGATTTGCTTCCAATTTGATATACCAGTTTATTACGATATGGCTTCCTTCATTTGATTTGGACGTTCATTGCTTAAGTATAAAAGGGTGGAAAGGAGGGCAATTGCCCCTTGCCCTTAATTTAGATAAATAGGTTTTCATACAGAATTATGTACTTTAATTTAATTTTTTTTCAACCGGATCCGAACGTGAAGGTTCCATTTGAAGTCAACCCGAAAACCGACCACAACCAGGTTTCGGATTGAGTTCAATTACAACTTTCAGGTTCGTATCGGGTTGCCGGTGGACGGAGATTATTTTGTCTGGATTGCATCGGGTTATAGTTCTTTGGAATATTTTTACCGGTTAAGATTTGGTTCGGGACGAGTTTCAGGTTGACTTCGAATGGAATTTTTAGGTTCTGGTAGCGCTGCGTGTCCACATAAACTAATTTGTCTTGTTCGGATCCGGTTATGGATCTTTGGGATATTTTTGTCGGTTATCAGATTTCGTTCGGGATTTCGGGTTTTTTCAAATGGAACTCTCAGGTTCGGGTCAGGTTGCATATAGATTGAAATTATTTTGTCTTGCTTTGATCGGGGTACGGTCTGTTGTAATTTATTTTTCAGGTTTGGGTAGGGTTATGCGTTAATAAACCTAATAAAAAAAAATTGCCCAGTTAAACTGATGGCATTGAGCTCACAGGCTATTCACACTAATTGTATATTATACTCTTATTTCAAAGAATAATGCCCCTCGAAAAATAAATGAAGGGATTAGTCCCCGTTGCCCCCCTTTCTACTTAACCAAAGAACCTCCAAATCTAATCAGGGAAGCTACTTAACATAATAAACTGGTACACCAAATTTGAAGCAAATCGGATAATTCTGCATGAAAAAACCATTTCACTAAATTAAGGGGGGGGGGGTATTAGCTCCCCCATTTCTCCCTTTATGCTGAACCAATGAACTTTCAAATCTAATCAGAAAAGCTCCTTATTAGAATGAACCTAGAAAAAAAATTAAACTAAATTAGATAATTCTGCATGAAAAGCCATTTATCTAAATTAAGGGGAAGGGCAATTGCCCCTTTCCCCCCTCTTATACTTAACCAATGAACCTCCAAATCAAATGAATGAAGCCATATCGTAATAAACTGGTATATCAAATTTGAAGCAAATCGAATAATTCTGTATGAAAAGCCATTTATCTAAATTAAGGGGACACTAGCCCCTGTCCCTCCTTTATACTTAACCAATAAATCTCCAAATCTAATCAAGGCAGCTCCTTAACATAATAAACCGGTATTCGAAATTTGGAGCAAATCGAATAACTCTGCATGAAAAACCCATTTATCTAAATTAAGGGGGGGTCTAGACCCCTTTCCTCCCTTTATACTTAACTAATAAACCTCCAAATCTATTCAGGGAAGCTCTTTAACATAATAAACCGGTATACGAAATTAGGAGCAGATGAATAACCCTGCATGAAAAACCCATTTATCTAAATTAAGGCGGATGGTCTAGCCCCCCTTTCCTCCCTTTATACTTAACTAATGAACCTCCAAATCTAATCAGGGAAGCTCCTTAACATAATAAACCGTTATACTAAATTTGGAGCAAATCGAATAATTTTGCATTAAAAACCCATTTACCTAAATTAAGGGGGGGGTCTAGCCCCCCCCCCTTTCCTCCCTTTATACTTCTAATGAACCTCCAAATCTAATCAAGCCATCTCCTTAACATAATAAATCAGTATACCAAATTTGAGCAAATCGATTAATTCTACATGAAAAACGCATTTTTCTAAATTAAGGGGAGAGGCAATTGCCCCCCTTTCCCCCCTTTATACATAATAATGATCTTCCAAATGTAATCAGGGAAGCTGCTTAACTTAATTAACCGGTATACCAAATTTATTGCAAATCGCATATTTCTTCATGAAAAACCCATATAAAGGGAGGAAAGGGGGGGAACCCCTCTCCCCCCCTTTCCTCCCTTTATATGTAACTAATGAGCCTTGAAATCTAATCAAGACAGCTCCTGAACTTAATAAACCGGTATACAAAATTTGGAGCAAATTGAATAATTCATCATGAAAAACCGATTTATCTAAATTAAGGGGATAGCCCCCCTTTCCCCCCTTTATACTTAAATAATGAGCTTCCAAATCTAATCAGGGAAGCTCCTTAACACAATAAACTGGTATAACAAATTTGGAACAAATCGTATATTTCTGCATGAAAAACCCATTTATATAAAATAAGGGGGGGGACTAGCCCCCCTTTTCCCCCTTTATCCTTAACCAATGAACACCAAAAACTAATCAGGGCAGCACCTTATCAGAATGAACCTAGAAAAAAAAATTTAAGCAAATCGGATACTTCTATCAAGAGTTATCGCGTTACGTACATACGTACGTACACACGTACATACAGAATCGGCGGGTACATAAGCTCTCAGGCTTTGATAGCTTGTGAGCTAAAAATATCACCCTGATCGGATAATAAGTGGTCATTTTTCAATTAGCCTAACGCTTTCTAGGCTCTTTGCAATAAGCCTGAAAATTATCAGGCTAATTGGAAAAAGGGAGATGGATTCTCCAATTAGCCCGGCTCTTTGCAAAAAACCTAGGCTGTTTGCAAAGAGCCGGATTTCTCAATTAGCCTACGACATATACATACAAATACATGATCTAATAGCAAAAAGTGTGTAGACTTCATATCTTTTTGGTTTATCTCAATTAGTTGAAAAAGAATGCTAGATTTTAGAAACCTTTGAATTTTGTAAAAACGTGTAAAATCGCAGTTTCTAATAAAAAATATTTTTAAGATAGAATTTTTTGCAAATGGATTTTCTGTATAAATTTCTACATGCAAAGAATCGGAAAAATCCGAAAATGAGGGTCATTCATACAGAATTTCGAGGGAAAATCAGTAAGTAGGTTACAAACCGATAGGGTTGGGTTGGGTTGATTTTTGACGGCCAATTATCTACACGAGGGATATAGGCCCGTGGGGAGTGCCCTCCGTGGGGGTCTTTCTAAGGGAACCTAATCCGTATTAACGCATGGAAGATCCACGGCTCGAAGAAAACCACGAAAACTCCGAACGATTAGGCCGACGGGCGCGATTGGGATCGAACCCAGCACTTCCCGTCTACCAGCTTCGAGAGCAGAACCTCTCGGCCACTGGTGGGGCCTACAAACCGATAGGAAAGGTCGGAAATGAGTAGTAAATTGTTTCTAAATATGACAGTAGGTGGCAGCACTATCCAACTGTAAGACGTTAGTTTCGAATTTATCAGACAACAGTTGTAGAAGATGATCAAAGTTGTTGACGAAGAACGAGGTGGTCGTCCTGTTGAGATTGCGACAGAAGAATCAGTGCGGAAGGTTGAGGAAATGGTTAGAGCTGACAGGCGAACAACAAGAGACAGTAGCCTACAGCCGACAGAATGTGAGGTACATATATGGCTGAAAGACTTTTATGCAGCAGATATTGGAAAACTCATAAAGAGATGGGACAAATGGCGATTATAAAGAGAAATAAACATGCTTTTCAAGTATGTATCTTGGTTTTGTAACCTACTTACTAACTTGCTCTCGTAGTCAAAATTATGCAGTATTCAATCTACGCTTTATAAGAGGCATTCTCACAATTTTTTAAGTTTCAGGAATAAAATTAAACTTACTAAAATAACATTTTAAACTTATAGACTTAATGGTTCAAAATAAAGAAAAATGGTCAGCAGTGAAATTTTTTTTTTATTTAACTGAGGTTTAAGTTAAAATTGCGAGTTTAATTTTCCTTACCATTTTACCACTGTAAATTTTTATTGTCTTCTAAATTTTTACTTATAATGAATTGGCACAGTACCCACAGGATATTCAAATAAGAAATAATAACAACGTAGTGTTTTTAGTACAAAATTTTGGTATAACATTGTCTTAAAGGGGTGTTAAAGTAGGAACGGTAAGGAAAAAAAAAGGGGATGGTATAAGGGACGGAAAGGGGAAAAAAGGGATGGTAAGGATGGGACGGTAAGGAAAATTACCAACTATTTTTAGGCAAATCATTTTAAGACTAAGTGATAGCCACAATGTTCATTGATTTTTAGAAACTGTTATTGACATTGGATTAAGTAAAAAAAAAAAAAATTAGTTTACCTCGAAAAGTGCAGGAATAAATCTTGGGGACGGTAAGACTACCCATAAAGCCACGATGCTTGAAATTGATATTTAAATGCTGATTTAAATTCTACAGCAAATTTCCTGTCAAAGAATTTTAGCCATTCTTTCTCTAGCATACTTCTGCATGAGAAAAAAGTTGGGGAAAAAAATCTGTGGCTGCATCTGAAGTGATTTTCTGTATAATTTTAGCAAGAGGGACTGTAAGGAATCTAAAATCCAGGGACAGAGTTCAAAAAATAATAACAACCCTAAAAATGTGTGCAGGTTATTTTTTTGCCACATATTTATATAAAACAATAGTCCCAGTTTCGGAAAAAAAATGACATCGAATTACTTTTATTGAAACAATTTTATAAAGGCAGCTCCAAACTTAAAAATCAGCATCAGGGACAAGGGACGGTATAGGAATTTCGTGGTATACATTCCAAAACTTATTTATCTTCATAGGCGTAGCGTCGGGGGGGCACGGGGGGGCACGTGCCCCCCCAACCTTCTGTACCCCGGGCGCCAGAACAGAAAGCTTAGGGGGCGCCAAATGAAGATTTTTTTTTGTCTTTACATACAAAAATGCATATGTATATACATCGAATTCGCATAAAAATGTCTCACAGCCAGAAAATCCAAAAGGAAAACTGAACCAAATGCATTAAAATTTACAAATATATAAAAAGATTCATCTATAGCAGAAGACTGCAAATGAATTAGAAAAAGAGCTGTTCTCCAATTCCAAATGTACCATGTTTACGCCTTCTATCATTTAAATCCCTTCCTGTGTCAGGAGAATCACTAACATTTTCCAAGGTCAGTCTCTACCCATATCTTCTGTGTGAAACTGACCCTCACCGATAATTGCCAAACGCCAACCGATTTCCCTGGGAGGGGGAGTGCAGAGGGGGCATATGCCCCGGACCCCAGAACAAAAGGTGAAGGGGGCGCCAGAGTTTGTTTGGCTCTGGCTTTTCTGATGAAAACATTCCATAAAGGCTGTTCTAATTTTTTTTTTTATCTCTCTCCCTGAGCAGCATTGAACTTTTTTTTTCCGCCTTGCTATGGGCAAGGTCGAGCGACTGTCCGGGACTAAAACAAACAAACGAGAGAGTGAGTCAGGGCCGAAACTAAGGGAAGGGGGGGGGGGGGGCGTGTGCCCTGGGCGCCACGCGAAAGGGGCGCCAGATGAAAATTTGTTTTGCCGTTTTATGCAATATATATATGTGCGTGTGAAATTTGTGTAAAAAATATTTTCTAGCCGAAAAATCAAAAAGAAAAGCTGAGTAAACTGCATTAAAATTGTCAAATAAATAAAAAGATTCGCCTGCAATATACAAGACAGCAAATGAATAACCCCATTCTTTTTTTTTATAATTACTTTTTTACATGCATATCACCATATCTGAACTTAGAGATGATGAGGTCAGGTGACTGGTTGGGAAAATAAAAACCAAGCTGTCGAAAATTCACAAAATAAAAAGTAAAAACTTAATAACTTTGCTGTTGTTGTTTTGAGTCACACATAAATTTGAAAATTAGCATTAGGTTCAGGAAAGTACCTAGACATATCTATCTATAAATAAGAAGAGTGGTATAAGTGATAATTCTATAAAACTGGTGTCGATAGTAGAGGAAAATATTTTACAATACTGGAATTCATTTTTATGCCTACAGTAAATCGTGGTTTTTATAGTTCATAAAACGATGTGACTCATATCACTATAACATTAAAGTGCCTCAAGTGTAATAATTTGTAATGTTACAACAAGTAAAATCTGGAAAAATGAAATGTGTCTGTAATGAAATCTTGTCTTAAATGAAAAAAACTACACGGTTCCAACAGAAAGTATACCAACACTTATACCTGCTAAGGTGAAAACCTGTATAAAGGGGAATTATTTCCGATTCCTTTCGATTTTTTCCCAGGTTTTAGTGAATAAATATTTGACAAAGCTGGTTATATATTTCAGTATTACGTATTTTAATGTTACGTATTTTACTGTTACGCATTTAAAATTTTAAAATAAGTCCACTAATAGAAACTTTCTTAAATTTCTCTTTGTAAATTTACTTTGCGGAGGAAGGGAGAGGGGCGCCAAAATCCATGTTTGGCCCGGGTGATATTATATCTAGTTTCGGCCCTGGAAGAGTGCACAAAGTAAAATGCTTTAGTAAAACCATTTAAAAGAAAAAAAAAAGAGTATAGCATTTGCAGCGGTACAGTAAAAAATCTCGCACAGGGCGCCATGGCTAATAATACCGTCCCTGCTTTATCCCTCAAAATGATCATCAACCCATCAATTTCTCTTCTTTTTGCCATTTCTAGGCGTTTTGCCACCCTAGGCGGAAATTGAAAAATGCCGCTCTGTTCCTTTTGGTACAATTATTTTTTGCATTACTTTTGGGGCAATTGTTTTTTACAACCAACTAGATCCAGTCTTAGAGAGACGAGGCGAGCTTTGACGACTGCCCGTGATAAACAAAAAAGGGCGCCGCCGCATTTACCTTACCAAATTGCATTTCTCGTCCTTTTGAGATTTCTAGTTAAGTGACAACTGAAAAATGTCGCCAATGCCTTTTACTAAAATTACTTTTTTTATATCCAGATCCGGCCTCAAAGGGCGCGAAGTCGGGCAACTGTCAACGGCTAAAGACTAAGGGTTGAAATGTATGCAAGATAGAATAGTAACTCCCTTTTTAAATGTGTTTTAATGAATATAGCCCGGGCCGAAACTAGGGAGGTCAGAAAGGGCATGTGCCCCAGGTGCCAGAACAAAAGCGAAAGGGCGCCAAATTGACATTTGGGTTGTCGTTTCATACAAAATTATACATATATATAAAATACAAAGAAACTCGCAAGCTAATGTTAAACCTATGGGAACGTTCTTTTCAAATTTCTCTCTTGCATTTTAATATTTTAAAAAGATTTTTTTTTTTTCCTTAGGATAGTTTAGATTGATCTTTAGCATTGCTATACTTTTAGGTTTCGAAACCGGTACTGAAAGTGAAAGTAACTTTATAAAAATAATCTGCAACCAAGATCGAAAAAGTAAACACTAACCCGGTTAGAATTCAACCTCAGCTTTTCTAAGGGAAAAAAGTAAAACTATTAATATACCTGCGAGACAATTTAAAAAGAACGCTCCCATACGTTTAGCATTAGTGATCCAGTTTCTTCGCGTAACTAGTGTAGGCTCTTAACCCTTTGAGGGGCGGTGGGGTATATTATATCCCACCTACGATTAATGAAGATTTGCACCAGAAAAATTTATTAAATTTTACTTTTCTAACTTTGGAAGAAAAAAGTGCTAAAATTGCTTTTCCTTATTTTGCACTAAATTTTTTGAAAGATTCCGGTGTGAATTCGACGTTACAGTAACGCAATTACTTGCCTCTCAAAGAGTTAACGCTCAGGCTAATGTTAATCCTATGGGAGCGTTGTTTACATATTTTCTGCTCTAATTTTTATTATTAAATGATTTTTATTTTTTATGATTGTTATTTATTTATTTTATTATTATTATTATTATTATTATTATTATTATTATTTTTTTTTTTTTTTTTTGCATAGGGTACCTGAGATCGATAACTTTTATTGTGCGTGAGGAGAAGGGGGGGGGGGGGTAGGAGGCGGACAAAATCCATGTTTTTCCCGGGCGCAGAAAAGACTAATTTCGGCCCTGAACGTATGCAGGGGCGCGCCGACCCAGTGTGCAAAGTGTGCACCGCACACAGGCGCCAGAATACTAAAGGCGCCAAATATTTTAGCCGAAGCTGAAATATTTGAAAATTTTTATTTAATTTAAATTTATTGAACTCGAAAGTGGGTTATTTCTGATACATTTATGAATTTATTTTTATTTTTAAAATATTTCAAATTTGCAGATGTTTTTCAGCGGCGTAGCTTTAGGAGGGGTGGGGGAGGGAGTCTCAAGCAGAAAGGCGCCAAGGTGTCGAAAGATAAGTCGAAAGCTCACGTTCGAGGGGCGCGTTCAAGCGACTGAAATACATTTAAAAAAAAAAAAAGCTACAAACTTTAAAAATTCGGAAAGGAAACGGCGAATGCCGTGTTTGGCATCCTTGCTCTAGATCAGGCCTTTCCAACCTTTCCGAAAATAGGGTTCGCGCTGCAGCTGGTGGCAAATATTAATGGACTCCATTATTCAAATGATTGAAAATATGTAACACTTGTATCTTACTGTAGTATTGGTAGCGATACACATACTGACGATCAGGGCTTAATTTCTAACAAAAAACTACCAGAGCCCTAGTATTTTGCTGTACCGCTACTAACAACCGTACCGCCCCCTCCCCCCCCACCTGTCACTCCAATCTGCATATTTATATTTCGTGCATTATTTGCAAAATTTAAAGCATTTTTTTTCTTTAGCAAAATAAAAAAATTAAATATATCTATTAGCATATGCTTAGATGTCAACTATTCCACTTTCTAGTTATCACTCTTTCTGAATAGTAATCTTTGTCTAATTTTAATGTTAATTAATTGCAGAATTCTTCGTTTAAATATGATAAGGATTATGATTCGGAAATAGTGTTAACACAAAAAAGGATAGTTTTCAGATACGCATTTTTAAGAAAAAATTTAAATTAAATTTACAGAAATTAATATTTATATGCTGAAGAATGGACTAATGTTTTTAAATTTCCTATAAAAGGCGCATATCTTAAACTATAATCGATTCCTTCCACATAACAATCTTTTGTGGTGAGTCCTGAAAATCAGATTAAATTAAAAATTTGACACAGTTATCGGAAAGATTCGGCGCTTTTATACAAAAGGGGGAAACACTGCTCGATTGCTTTCTATCAGAATAACAATACATGACAATTATATTTACTTACAAATGAAAGTGACTTCGTAAATGCACAGAGCAGAGCCTTAGCATGGGCAATGTTCATGATACAAAATAAATAGAAAAATCACTAACGTGACTTTTATACTCGTACGCAATAGAAGTGAAAAAACCTCAAACTGATGCTCGTTGGCTAAAAACAGAAAATATTCTTTTCATGTCTAAATTGGACATCTAAATATTAAAAAAAACTACCAATTAAAAATTATCCTACTGTCACAAAAGAAAATCGAACTGAAAGCAAATTCATCGTTCAATCTCTTGAGTGGCGCCGTATCAACACGTCGTCGGCGACATAAATATGAATATAATAAATTTGAAATAGAAAAACATGATTTCTGTTTTCCCTTCATTCTGCTCAAAATAGCATTAAGATGATTTGAAATAGAATATAACATGTAATTTTGAAGGAGGAAAAGTTTATTTTTCCCTATACATGAATAAATATTGAGCTTGAGTCAGAGAAGCCCAAATACTAATATAAAAACTGAGCCTTTTTCTTCGCCATCTCCTACTTGTATTGTGCAACACATTACGTTATAGTCCAGTAGAAATAGCCCAAAAAAGGGCCTTGCCTTGCAAAAATTCGGGTAACTCTGATTTTCGGGTATTGTGTATAGGGTGACCCTCTAATGAAAAAACCAAGTTTTCGACCTTCTAGACCTTGTGCGTTTTTTACTATATCGAAAAAACCCAAAATTTTTCGTCACTTTTTTAGATTTTTCTTGATTAACTCGGTTTCAGTGCATTTTAGAAAAAAAACTTATAGTTACAGTTTTGTAGAGAACAAAATTCTCTACAACATGTACCATTCATGTTTGTAAATTGACCAAATAGGAGGCGAGATACGGAGCCGGGAAAATGGGGTATAATTTACAAAAAGCGGAAAAAAAATACAAATGACGTTAGTTTTTCCTCAGTAACCCATTTTTATTTTTTATTTTTACGTTTTAGGGGCAAAAGTGTCGTAATAAACTTTGTAAAGTATGAAATATCCTACGAGTTTCATTCATTAGAACATTAATTATCTCTAACAGACTCTAAAATCAGGACAACACGATTTATGGTTAAAACAGGAAAATACCGCCTGCAGGTCATTAATTTAAAAACGATCTTTAATTTTTGATACTGAATAAACGAAGCAATTAATTGATTATAGTACGTACAATAAAAAGTAATTGGAGAATAGTTGGGGAAGGGGGGGGGGGTGAAGTTAACCAAAAAACCTAGTCGGCAGATATATGCGCCGCCTAGAGCCTGGGCTAAGAATCGAAAGACGGAAGTAAAATTAAGTGCTTGGAATAATATAAAAAAATACTGCAAAGATAAATAAAATATAATTTAGAAATTTTAAAAAGGAAAAGGGTTATACAGGGCCTAAACTAGAGGGGGAAGGGCATATGCTTCATTCGCCAGAATGGAAGGCAAAGAGGACGAAAAATGAAGATTTGGTTTGTCGTATTCGTATTAATTTGTCACACAAATTTTTGTTTGTTAGTCAAAGTCTACATTAATGGAAAATCTATCTCACATTGAGAATATTATTCCCAACATAAAGAGGACCAACAATTATGCTTATGCATACTAAGACGGAAACCTGTATAAAGCGGAATTGATTTCGGGTTTTTTTTAATTCAACTTAAAATTTTAAAATAAAGCAATAGATATTACAAACTTATAAAATTCTGTATATAAATTCACTTTGCGCAGGAGGGGAGCAAAATCCATGTTTGCCCCAGAATAAAAATAAAAGCTAGTTTCGGCCTGGAGGTATCGAATAAGAATGACTGTTAGAAATGAATTCGGAAAACGCAAAATGCATGATTTTATACATTAAAAGTAATAGCGGAAGAAATATTGACAATTAATCAAGTATATGAATATTATTATACTATGTGGCAACGCTCCTGATGTTATACTGGACCTTGAAGTCTTTGACGACCTAGAACAAACAATCGAGTCAAGTACAAGAGACGGGATACCAGGGCCAAACAGAAAAAGGAGGAAACATATATAAAGTGACTATACTTACTATATATTTATTGATTAGTATCTTGTACATGATATAATTAATTAATTCGAGTTTTCAATATATAAAAATAAAAGCTCTTTTTAAAAATTACTAAATTGACAGGCAGTATTTTCCTGTTTTTAAACAAAATCTCGTTGCTGTGATTTTCAAAGTATATTACAAAAAATAATTACCTAATTAATGAAACTATGGTCTACTTCATGCTCTAAAAAGTTTATTGTGACTATTTTGATTCTGAAATGCTGTAAAAGTGAGCTATAAAGCAAAAAATACCATCATTTGTGGACTTTTGTAATTTTTGCAAATTTTACCCTATTTTCCCGGCTCTGTATCTGGCCTCCTATTTGATCAAATTACAAACATAAATAGTGCATGTTGTAAAAAATTTTATCCTCTACAAAAATGCAAAATATTACTATTAATTAAATGTAGTAATTAGTAAATTAAATGTAAACTACAAAAAGTATTATTATTATTTTTTTTTTATGATGAAAACAGTGCTTTATTTTTCTTTTCTGACATGTCTCTCTTAGAAAAGTGTTTTTTACTGTAATTTCCTGCGTATAAGCAGCGGCTATGTTAACCCGGGAGAACTCGCTAGTGAGAATTTCTCTCACGGTGTCCAATTGCTTTTCTTTTACTTTACATTCGCTTAATATAATTTTTTTTGCTTGGCTTAGCACTTTTACTCATAAATAGGTAAAATAATTGAAATAACATTTTTAAATTTTAATTAAAATGTAAAATGGTTTAAATAAGAGTCTTAAAAAAAGTACGACGGTGAGAGAAAATCTCATGCATTGAGTTCTCCCGGGTTAAGTCTGTTTCAAACCAGAAATTGTTTTTCAAAAATGAAGTTAAGTAAATGCTAAGCAGAAATAAGTCGGAATGTATTTAAAAAAAAAAATCTGGTAGAAAACAGAGTTATCTAAGCCGTGGCTTATACGGGGAAATTAGGGGAATAATATTCATATATTTGATTAATGGTCAATGTTGCTTCTGCTATTACTTTTAACGTATAGAATCATGCATTTTGGGCTTTCCGAACTCATTTTTAACAATTATTCTTATTCGATAGTTCTAGGCCGAAACTAGCTTTTTTTTCTCCATTCTAGGACAATCATGGATTTTGCCCCTCCCACACAAACATACTATCCCCCTCCTACGAAAAGTGAGTTTATATACATAATTTTATAAGTTTATAATATCCATTGCTTTATTTTATAATTTAAAGTTGAATTTAAAAAAAAAACTCCAAAACAATTTCGCTTTATACAAGTTTCCGTCTTAGTATGCATAAGCATAATTGAACCACCAATTGGAAGAAGGGAATAAACGCCACTTTTTGACATATTCATTTTACTACATTTTTACATTCTTTAGACGTGTAGCGCTTAGTTGTGAGTTCGAAGAAAATAACAAAAAACATTCGCTTCGTATGTTTTTTTTTTATTTTCTTCGAACTCACAACTAAGCGCTACGTCTAAAGAATGTAAAAGTGTAGAAAAATGAATGTGTCAAAAAGTGGCGTTTATTCCCTTCTTCCAATTGGTGGTTCAATTGTAGGTCCTCTCTATATTGGAAATAATATTTTAAATGTGAGATAGATTTATTATTAATGTAAACTTTGACTAACTAAATTTGTGTGACAAATTAATACAAATGCAACAAACCAAATCTCCATTTTACGCCCTCTTTGCCTTCCATTCTGGCGAATGAAGCATATGCCCCCCCCCCCCTCTACCTTCGGACCTGTATAATCCTTTTACCTTTTTAAAATTTCTAAATTATATTTTATTTATTTTTGCAGTATTTTTTATATTATTCCCAGCACTTAACTTTCCTTTCGACTTCCGATTCTTAGCCGAAACTCTGGCGCGTGTAGGGACCGACTAGGCTTTAGGCGTGTCTACCGGCTAGGTTTTTTGGTTAACTTCCTCCCCCCTTCCCCCCCCCCGCCAACTATTCTCCAATTACTTTTTATTGCACATACTATAATCAATTAATTGCTTCGTTTATTCAGTATCAAAAATTAAAGATCGTTTTTAAATTAATGACCTGCAGGCGGTATTTTCCTGTTTTAACCATAAATCGTGTTGTCCTGATTTTAGAGTCTGTTAGAGATAATTAATGTTCTAATGAATGAAACTCGTAGGATATTTCATACTTTACAAAGTTTATTACGATACTTTTGTCCCTAAAACGGAAAAATAAAAATGGGTTATTGAAGAAAAACTAACGTCATTTGTATTTTTTCCCACTTTTAGCAAATTGTACCCCATTTTCCCGGCTCCGTATCTCGCCTCCTATTTGTTCAATTTACAAACATGAATAGTGCATGTTGTAGAGAATTTTGTCCTCTACAAAATTATAATTATAAGTGATTTTGTAAAATGCACTGAAACTGAGTTAATTAGGAAAAATCGAAAAAAGTGACGAAATATTTTGGTTTTTTCGATATAGTAAAAAACGCACAAGGTCTAGAAGGTCGAAAACTTGGTTTTTTCATTAGAGGGTCAACCCATACATAATACCCGAAAATCAGAATTACCCGAATTTTTGCAAGGCAAAATGCTATTTCTACTGGACTATTATGTATAAGTATTTTGATAAAAAAGAATGCAAAAGTTTGGAGATGAAAAGCAAAGGAAATGGTAATTTAGGCTTCGGTTTTTCGGGAGCGCTATAGCACTGGGCTCTGGAGCCCTTTACTTATGAGCTCTGGGGAATTCCGACCAATATTTAAATATTTACTAAAAACAGAGAAGTTCCGGAGTTGGGCTCCGGTGTAAATTAACCCCTTCTAACGATATATAAGCGGGTAGTATATTATATTGCACAATGATAAAGCAACATAAGCCTCAGGTTACGCAAGGTTCCCCTGTAATTTGGCAAAAAAAGCACAAATTAATCGGCTACATATAACTGAAACAATAAATAAGTAAAACAGGATATAATTTAAAATGCAATGCTTAAAAACAATGAAAAGCGCCATTCGACTCCAAACCAATTTAATAGTCATCCCTATCATTTTATGCTTTTACGCATAAAAACTAGCCCATGATTATGTAAGAAAGTTTCATGTTGTTCAGGAGGTAAAAATATCTATGAGAACAACCTCAAACTGAATTACGTTTCATGGAAATTTCAATTGTATTTATTAGATTTGCTTTGAACAAAGAATAACCGGTCAAGTGCGAGTTTCACTCGCGTACAAAAACTTCCGTACAATAAATTTAAGCGTTGACTTTGTAGGAATTGTTCTATTAAATATTTTTCAATAATTGAATTCAGTTGGAATGAAAAAGGGTGACTATTTATCATTATGATTCGCCTTACCTAAAACAAAGACCTTGTACAAAGTTTAAAGATGACATTGTGACAAGTGCGCTTTGAAAGGATGTCGCAAAGTTGCATCGCCGCCTTGATCTGTGCTGCATTTATCTAGAAAGGTTTTTAATTAATATCTCGGCTAATTATCCAAAATCCTTTTTAAGAATTATTATCAACAATCCTTGGATGATTTCGTGTCGATGACTTTCTCGAACTCCCCCCAATTTCCTCACTGAGCGCCCGCAAAGTAAAGCTTATGTATAACGGAAAAGTGCGATTTTCTGAAAAACTATATGACCTAGGATCAGGGTTGTCTCGGTTTTAACCATGGTGGTTTTAACCAGTGGTTTAAACCGGTTTTAACCGTCCTGGTCAAAATCAATTTTGACCATTTTGACCACTGAAATTGACTATTCCATTTATTTACTACTAATCAAATATATTTTACTAGCATATGTTAAAAACTAAGTTAACATTTGTTAAAAATGTCATAATATAAGTAACATAACACCAGCAAATACCAAATTAAAAAAGCCATAACATAAATAACATAACACCAAGATACAACACAAATGTTTTAATTATTTTTTATACACAAGCTCTTTTATCGAGACTGTATCATTTTAGAATAAGTTTCAAGATCTTTTTCTTTTAGCAACCTTAACCATTCGTCGCATGCATCAGATATAGTAGCATCTTCTTTTTTAAGTTTATCCAAAGCAAGGGAAATAGGCTTAAGTTGATTTTATAAATGTTTTACTTCTTTGTATACGTTGTTAATGATTTTAACAATGTTATCAATATTATCTTCATGCTCATCTGCAATTTTTCATTTCAATAACATGCTTGCTTCATTATTGAATTAACTTTGTGTTTGTAATATCTTGTCCTACAAGATTCAAGTAATGTGCAGCACATCCATAAGAAAAAACAGTTCGTCTCTATATTCATTTTGAAAATCTTCTCTCATGCGTTTCATCTTGTTTTCATTGTCACTTACAAAACTTCTTACTTTACAAGCAAACTTGTTTTCTACCTCTTCTTTAGCATCAGCTACTAGTTTTAAACAATAGGGCGATTTCGTGGAGGGTGTCACACACGTAACACAGGCTTTAATTTGCATTTATTCAATTATTTATTAAATTTTAATGTTAATTCTGATTTTAAGTGGTATGGTAAATAAGCTATTAGCATATTTTTAAATTTAAATGTGTGGCAATAAAACTCACAGAAGTATATCATTTAATTTCATTACTCAAAATGTGCTTTTTTTCTGCTTCAGAAAAAAAGCACATTTTGAGTATGAAATTAAATGATATATTTCTGTGAGTTTTACTTACACACATTTAAACTAAAAAATATGTTAATAACTTATTTACCATACCACCTAAAATCAGAATTAACATTAAAATATAATAAATAATTGAATAAATGCAAATTAAAGCCTGCATTACGTGTGTGACTCTCCGCATGGAATCGCCCAATACTGTATCAACAGCTGAAAGGAAGAATGATTTTTTCCCCTGTTGATACACTATTAACAATGATAGGACAATCATGGATCTAGCTTTCTTATTGTATTGCATAAGCATATTTTACTAATGAGCCTCCTTAACTTATCAGTGTATTATTTTTTTAACTGCCTGTTACTTTTATTACTTATTAAGTTACTTTTAATTGCAAAGAAAAAGTAATTATTAAAATTAAGACCATTTTTAACAGTTTTGACCATTTCTGACCACTTTTGACCAATTTTGGACGGTTAAAACCACTTTTATCCAGTGTCCTGGTCAAAATCAATTTTGACCGGTTAAAATTACAACCCTACCTAGGATAATGCTGCTTACTTGCTTAATGACAAAAATGTTTTGCGTTTTCGTATTCGGGATAGAACATAATATTAATTTTCAGCAACAAAAAAATATTTTTTATAATTGAAATACAAAAGATAAAAAAATCCGAAAAAAAAGGAAGGGTTAAGCATGTGACAAGGTAAAGATACGTTTTGACAATATAGCCAGCATGGCGGTTCTATATTTGCTAATATAAAACAAATCGTTCTGGGACTGAGGGAACATTTAAAAATACACCCCGTAATTATGATGTATGTGTGGTAATTGTTTAAATCGCGTCTTAGAATAAAAAGAATTATAACGAGCTCCGTAATTTGAAAAAATATTTTTCTACCTTTATATATATTTACCGTATTACGAGCACCCCTTTCTTTGTGTCATGGTGCTACCATTGATTATTTAAACACATTTATATTTCTAAATTAAAGTTTATTTGAACTGTTTTAAGTAGAAATATAACTAAAGACGAACGCTTAAAAATTCGGGGAGCGATGGTAAAAGCTAATTTCTTAGGAGGTATGCCATTGTGGTGGGAGGTAGCAAGCAGCTGAAGAACCCATTTTTTAGGGATGTCCGTTATTTACATAGCTGCCAACATTCCTTATTTTTAAAGTTAAACAAAAATATTTTGAATAAGAAATTTAATTTAATAAATGAAATAAAAAAGAACCCTATAGAAACAAGACACATTTCATTAAATAAGATTTCAGGTTCAGAATTTGTTTATTTGACCTGGAGAAAACCCCGGAAGGTTAGGTATGCATTAGGTATGCTTGGCAGGTATGCATTTATAGTTATTTAAAAAAATTATAAAGTTTTTTTTGAGGGGGGAGGGAGGAGGGGTTTATAGATATGGAGCGCCAAATGAAGTTCTGCACACAGGCGCCGGATACTGCTGGCGCGCCCCTGAACGTATGATTGATATAAGATGAACTCAGGGCCATTGTTTTAGACGTTTTGTTGGTGGGGTCAAATTTCAGTATTTGCCAACTCATTGAGAAGTAAAAATAAACAGTTCTCGACATTTGCCAACCAGTTTTATAATGTTACCAAGTTACCACATTTAGAAAATGTAATATAGTTCTTATTTTTAAAAAGCTTAATAATATTCCCAATTATATTTGTAACTTTTGTCAAATCTATCAGAAATAGAAAGTGTTTTGTAGATTTTTATTAAATTTTTAAACAAATTTTCCAACTAAGTTTGTAAATTTGTCAAGTGTAACAGCATTCGCAAACGTTTGGAGAGGGCTCCCTCCTCTCCCCCCCCCCCTTTGCGAGGTCCCTGGTTGTACTTATTGTGCAAATTATTAAAAACATTCATTAGTCACTGTTTTAAAAGGATATGTGATTGTGTATTATACATGGGATTTGCAGATAAATTAATGAGAAATTTATATTCACATATTTTAGGATTGTGATGTATTGAGACTTTTACAAAAACGATAAATTGCAATGATTTTCAATTTTTTCTTTTTTTTTTTTTAAGATGCAATCAAAGTTAAGCCTCTTTAGTATGTAGCATTTTACCCATTCTCTCTTCATCCCAAAACAAAAACGCTTCAGTTCTTAACCATCAATTCGGTGCTGGCCAATCATTGATATTTGGTCAGTAGTTGTAAGCTGATCGGCAGAAGAAAAAAATTTCCTAACTGCAAAGCTATATACTATTTCTTATATGTCCAGTCACCCTCGTAGTTTAATTGCAGTGAGTAACATGGTCACACAAAGAACTTCTTTGACCTCTGAACTCGTGTTTCCCTCTTGTGCAAAGTGAGATATTAGGAGCGTCTCTACCTACACACCCCCCCCCCACACACACACACACACGCTCCTATATACACTTGGTTTGGTCTATTCTGGTCATTTGTGGGAATGTGCTTGTAGATAAATGTTGTTATTATTTTTTAAACTGATCAGGAATGAATGACCCACGCAAAAACAAGCGCGATAAAAAAGTAGGAAATTTTTATAGAAAACTCAATAAAAAGAGATATCACGGAGTACGCCATGCTGGTTTTAAATTCATACAAGTCTGGCTTCAGAAGGACGAAAATGGAACAGAAGGTAAGTATATACAGAATTGTTTGTTTTAGTAAATTAATACGTTTTCAGAAAAAAACAAAAATCCCCACTCAAAAATGTGATTATTTTTGACACATTCATAAACTCATTTCTATTCCTATTTGCCTGAAAATTACAGATTTTTAAGCGTCAAGTGCTTAAGAATCGAGTAGCATTCCCCCTTTTCCTAACATTTTTCCTATTTCGAAGCAGCTTGATTTAAAGTGGATTACTAAATGGATCCGTCTTGTAATTGTCAGCCTTCGAATTCGGAAATCAAAAGTCCAACTTTGATGTTATTTTATAAAAAAATCGGGGTTTTTAAGAAAAAAAGAGTTTGTTCTATTTTATAAAAGCATCTCAATTGCAGGGCTGCCACTGCCGAATGACACTGAAAATAGTAGCTTTAGTAGCCTCCAACGAAAAAAATAGTAGCATTTGTACGAAAATAGTAGCCAAAATAGTCTTATACCCTTCACTTTAAAAAGAGGGAAGAAAAAATGTATCCATAGCAACTGAAAGGACTTTATGAATGTTCTCATCTATTTCACAGTTTATCAATCAATCACTGAATAAAGTATAGAGTGATTTCTTCAAATGAGAAAGTAAGTTATCATGAAAATAAAGCCCTAATGTTTCAGTTATGAAATAAGTAAGCTTGGTTCTTCAACAATAAAAATTATGTACAGCACCAGGAAACATAGCAGTAAAAACTTCTTGCAGATTATCCCCGACACTATTTTCCATCAGGCCTTTCATTTCAAGAGTTTCTTGGAGAGAAGGAAGAAAAGTTTTATTTGAGGGGCAGGGTTAGAAATAACGTGTGGGATATCGCAAATCCCATACAAAAAAGGAAAATCCCGCATAATAAAAAAATTCGTTTGGATGGAATCTTCTAAATTTACTTCTTGCACAGGCATATGATTCATAAGCGATTTTTTTTCCCGTGAAAGCCACGATTTTCTGTACTTTGGGAATTCCGCAGAATCAGTTCATCAAACAGTCGCGAATTTTTCCAATCGGTAGCGAAAAACATCGCAGATATCAACAATTGGTCGTAGAAGAAAAAAGTTTTCCATCGGTCGCAAAAAAACTTGTAAATTTCGCTTAAGGATTATAGAATTCCTTTGATGAAATTCGCGTTTTTCCTAGATTAACAGAATTCGCGTTTTTCCGCGATCCTTTGATGAAATTTGCGTTTTTTGCGATCCCTTGGTGAAATTTGTTTTTTTCGCGATCCCTAGACGAAGTTTGCATTTTTTTGCGATTCCTTGAAGAAATTCGCGTTTTTTTCCGCGATTCTTTTGCGAAATTCGTTTTTTCTGCGATCTTTTGAAGGAATTGGACATCAATCTGACGCGGAAAAAATATATATCGAATTTTGGCAAATGGTGGTAGAAAAAAATGGCAGAAAAATTCGATGATTTTGCCAAAGGATCGCTGAAAAAAAATCGTGAGTTCCGTGAAACGATCGCGGAAACAAAAACGCGAAATTTGGCAAAGTATCACGGGGAAAAAAATGTTTGTTCCACGAAACAATCGCCCCCCAAAAAATCGGGAAATTTGCAATAGGTCATAGGAAAAATTGCGAAATCTCCTTCAACGATCGTAGCAAAAGATAGCTAAAAGAAATAATTATTTTCGTCAATCGAGGGGATAATCGCCCCCTAATTGGGGAAAAATTCGTGAATTTTGCAATTCGTCGCGGAAAAAATTGCAAATCTCCTCAAACAACCGTAAAAAATATCTTGAAATTTACCAAAGGTCGCGGAAACAAATGGCGATTTTCGTCAGTCGGACGCAGAAAAATCATCGCAAATTTCGTCAAAAGAATGAACAAAAAGTTGCGAATTTCGTCTAACAATCACAAGAAAAAAATCGCAAATTTTGTCTAATGGTCGCGGATAAAAAAACGCAAATTTGGTTTTTAAAAGAAATTGAGAATTTAACCAAATGATCGCGCAAAAAATCACGAATTTTGTAAGTCGGTCGTGAAAAGAAAATCAGGAATTTTGACAAAGGATCTGGAAAAGAATCGGGAATTTCGTCGAAAGATCTATGAAACAAATAGTAACTACCATCGGCCGCGGAAAATATATATTGCAAATTCGGACAAGTGGTGGCGAAAAAAAAAATAAATTTCGTCAATCTGTCGTTGAAAAAATTGCGAAATTTGGCAAAGGATCGCAGAAAAAAAATCGCGAAATCTCCTTCAACGATAGTATAAAAAGATCTCAGAAAGAAAGAGGTATTTTCATCAATCGATTGCCGGAAAAATCGTGAATTTTGGAATTTGTCGCGGAAAAAATCGTGAAACTCCTCAAACAACCGTTGAAAAAGTGCGTTTGGGAAGATGACTTTACAAGCGCTTTGAAGAAAAAGATCGAATATTTTCAGTTAAAATACTCGCTTAAATCCGAAAAAAAAATCACCTGTTTTCTTGAAATAGTCGCTTTTTAATGGTTTTCGGACTAAAATAGTCGGCATAGCCGCCGGATGCTTAAAATAGTCGCTTTGAGTAGCATTTTAGTAGCAAGTGCAGCCCTGCAATTGTATGTTAAGAAAAATCGGAATTTTATGAGAAATTGAGTCGGGCCGGACCGGGTCTGATTTAATTGATTTTCCACGGGCCGGGCTTGTTTTTACAGATTTTTGTACAAGCTGGGCCTGAACATAAACTGTGAAAATATAAACGTGCCAGGCTCGGGTGGAAGTTTTAATTTTTACGCCGAGCTGGGCGTCCGAGCTTTGAAATTGCGGTCCGCGGAGACCTCTAGTGTGTCTCCCCAGGTCCTTGCAAAGAGGGTGCTAAAGGAGCGGTCGGTTGCCCTGGGCGCAAAATTTATGCTGCGAACCACGGTTTTATTCATTTTTCGGCCGCCGATCATTTTCCGGGGAATTTCTTTTTCTATCTTGATCATTTTTTTCCCTATCGCAAAACATCTTGAACTCTCTAACAAATAAGTGCAATTTTCTCTTATGTTATTTAGTTGTTCTGAATTTCTAAATTAAAACTAAACCTTTTAAAGTTCCAAAATAAACGCGAAATATTTGTTCAATAGAATTTATTTATGTTTCTGCACTTTATCAATTTTATTACACCCATCACAAAGAGAAAGTTTTTTTTTGTTGTTTTTTGTGGGGGGAGGGGGCGCAAAATTGAAAATTCGCTTGGGGCGCAGTTGGACGGCCTTGGTGCCCCCCCAAAATTTCTGGTGACGCTACGCCTATGTTTATCTTGTTAATATTGTTATGCAGTCATGCAATGGGATATAAGAAATTAAAAAACCCCAAGAATAAAAATTCTAATAAATGTCTCATATCTTGAATTGGTACTCTTTATTCCTCCAACTGAATCTTCTTAAATTTACGCAGTTGCTCTCTAACAGGCTAATGCAGCGTTCTGTATCTACTAGATACACTGCCATCGATTGGAACTAACGGCGAGTTAAGGCTGCTGTCAAATCCAAAGAAGCTATTTACTGACATATTTCGGAAATTATTTTCGTTCGGAAACTCATGAAATTGGCATGTGTTCTTATTAAGAAACTATGTAATCGAATGGCGTTTTCCCTTTTTTGGTAAAGACAGAAGATTTTTCAGAAAATACTGTCAAAATGGTTGTTTTGAACTGAATTTCCGAGGCGGCAGCTAGAAAAAGGGTAAAAACTTGTCGTAAAGTAACAATAATCGCTTATAACTCGATAAGTAATTTATTTATAAAAGAATGGTAAACGCAATTCGATTCCAAATCACTTCAATAGCTAGAGCTGCTAATTTTATGCATTTACGTTTAAAAATGAGTCCGTCAATGTGTCAGAAATTTTCGCGTCGTTGAGCAGGGAATTAGAGAACCACTGTGACTGATGTGATAGATATTGTCACATAATTATTGTGATTGCTCTCTGAGACAGACTACATTAACTCAGGAAATACTGTTTCTGTACTAAACTTTATGTGCACGGCTATAGAATTAAAATTCGCCTATTCACAAGACTTTAGCAGTAGTACAAGACCTCCGAACGAAACAAAATTTCACTAGTATCTAGTGCTAAACTAAAAGTTAAACTGTAATGAATGAAAAAAAGCAATGGTCGATGAGGTCAAGAGTTAATTTAAATACCTAGAATCCCTGTTAAGAATCTGAAGTTGATTCTTATTTTGATGCAAACTAATATTTTGTTAACGGTTTATAATAAATTAAAGTTAAAACATTGTGATTAAGCTAAATTCACATTTTTGCATGTACTATTTTGAGAGTCGGCTAGAATTCGACAAATTGTGCCGAAAGAAAACTGTCACAACTAAAAAAGGGGTTACTTTTACGAGGGTGCGGGGGATTTATGGACTCAGTCCTTCCTACCTCTTTTACGTCTAGATTTTCAAAGGTTTTGTGTTTTTACGTACGTTTTCGCAGTTGCATGAGCTAACTGCTACAATTTCATGTTACAGTAAAAAAAGGCGAATATTCTTTTGCTTCTCCCCCGTGAAGCTATTTTTTTCGAGTTGTGTCACTTTTTTTGCGGATGAGCGATATGGGAACAATACTTTTATCTGTTACTGTTTCTGAAATTAAGATATCGAAATCGTATCGACAGCGCTCAGAATTCTATGTATTTCTTCTTCAGAGTTGCCAGGTTTGGCTTATATTAGCCAGTTTGGCTAGATCCTGTCTGTTTAAATGTGTTCTATAAATATTTTCTTCTATATTAGAATATCTTTCTCGGAATCCTCCTGTTTTCTTCCAAATCTATAAGTGATGAAACAGAATACTGTAGTAGCTGTTTCGGCAAAAATGTGTGTTTTGTTCCATTAGCGATATGTTTGCATTTGTGACTGTTTCGAAATACAGGTGGTTATCAAAATAATGGAAACGCCCTAGATTGATCAGGAATCCTTTACTAATATGGCATAGAACCGCCTTTGCATGTAATACAGCTTGGATTCCCTGGGAATCGATTCATACACGTGCTGAATAGTGTACCATTCTTCGTGGAGATATTGTGAAAGTTCCGGGAGAGATGCGCCGGCGGAGGATATCGATTCCGGATATACGGCTGGTCTTTTATATGACCCATGGAATAATTCTTTCTTCTAACACTTATTGTCAACATCTATTAGGAAATACAATACTTCGTCATAGGCACCACTGTAGACGACGTTTGGCATTAACAGCTGTGACAAGTGGCTTGGGAATCGCTGCTTTGCCGTAAATGTTGAAAACTGTAATTACTGACACTGAATAATCCAGATGCTGATTGAGCTCTGCGGTCACTTTGTTTTCTTTTTAGACATTACAATCCGCTTCAATACCCTTCGGTCTCTTTCACTCAGCTTCTCCTTCCGTCCACTATTTTGCTTTGCCGAGCTTGCCATGACTTAGGCACACGCCTGGAAGCTGGGATGTTTTGGTCTCAGTTGCTCCAGCTAGTCGAGTTCCAACAATTTGGCCTCTTTGAAAGTCTGGGAGGTCTGACATTTTACATTTTTGACAAAAATCGAAAGCGTATACAACTTCACGAAAGCTACCTCATACTACCATGATAAATGGACTGTTTCTATTAAAAAAACTGGTAGCTAAAATTATATTTTAATACTTAGGAAGCGTCACTTTTGTTCACAGGTGTTTCCATTATTTTGATATGTACAATAGAGTTACCGAATGTCCAACCTGTATCGTAATTTTGACTACCAAAAGCATAACGAGATTAAAAGAGAAACTAGAAACTCAATAGATCTAGTCTTTCGGATCTAATAGTCTGAAGCAGACTGAACATGAAGAAGAATTTGAGGGGGTAACCTAGTCGAGAAATGAAATAAATCAATCTTCATATTTTTGCGTAGTATTATACTGAAAAAAATTCCTATCTCGGTACGCGTTCTTAAATTTGGACATATTGTTTTTTGCTTCTCCTGAAAAGTCTACCTTTCCTCCAAAACTCTAATAGCCATCTTCGGAATTTTTTATTTGTCTCTTTGGGCATGATTTGAATTGAGGGAATTTCAAACAAACATTTTTTCATTATTTTTTTATTTTATCAAAACCTCAATAAAGTAGAAGTATTTATTAAGATTTTGTGGTGGTTTAGGAGAAAAGGTACATTTAGATAATATGTAAAACACATCAATAGGTAAGCATATTACAAAACATTGATTATGGAAAACATCAAATTAACATCCAAATAAGGGATTTTTTGTTTTCTTTTTCTCCCATAGTTACTTTTTGAAAATGGAGAGCATTTTATTTCCCATCGTTCATTGCACAGTTTCGAGAATCCCAGAAATTCACATAAAGATGTTCACATAAAGAAGACAGAGTTAACTGATTCTCAGGTAAAAGTAACTTCAAACATTGTAACAAGGTTGCATCCAATTACATCAAAGTTACATTTGTGGGAAAATCTAGCAGGCTATTTTCCATTTCATTTAATAAATCTTCATTATTTCACTCCCAAAGTCTGTGTCTACTGATCTGTATGTTGTAATTGCAATTAGATCTGCAACGTCTGAATCAAGAAAATTGAAAAACTAAAACTAAAACTTCATGCTAAAGCGTAATCGACCATTTCAATTAGAAAAAAGCTAATATTTATTTTAAGAAAAGCCAATAAAATTTACCTAGCATGATTATTCGTGGAAAAAAGCAATATAAAAATTGAGATATATCTAGAAGACAGGAATCTTATAAAAGCTATTAATGCGGGTGGCGGCTACACAAACCATTATCTCACCGAGTTCATGGCTGAAATTTCCGGATTCAATAGAAGTCTATTAACATATTAAAATGGAACTGGTCTTCCAAGTCATATCTTGGTGGAAACCACCCGCAGATCCAATTTTGATGGTTGATGGTTTGAGTTTTGAATTGAGTTTTCAAATGAAATTCCTGTACCGTTTTCCATTCTGATATGCTATCTGATGCAGGAATTTTAGAGGTAAACTCAATAAGGATCTACCCATCAACTACTAAAATCGGGTCTGCAGGTGTTTTCTACCAAGATATGACTTGACAGGCCAGTTCCATATCAATATGCTAATCGGGTTTTATCTAATCCTTTGAAATTCTATCGGAATTTTCGATGAGATGTGCCTGGTACATACAGGGTGTCCGGGCTAAAGGTATCCAAAAGTTATGGCTTAATTTTACGGAACTACTCATTAGAATTTAAAAAAATATATTTAGATAGAAAGAGCATCTCACTAAGTTTTAATATCAATAGATTTCGATGCGTGGAGATGTTAGATTGGGATGTTTGCAAGCCGTGCATGGATATAGTAGTCGACAATTGGCGAAAAACCTATTCCATGGGTTTCATTAGTAATAATAGAAAAAGGGGCAGTGCGTGTTTTGGTTGACGGAATTTAAATCTGTGACGCGTGTTCAGAGAAAGGCGCAAACACAATGGAATGTTCAAAATCCATCTACCAATGGAATAGGCAGAGGAGGGGGGAGACTGAATGTTGGTATCTGAAACTGTCAAACATCCAAATTTTAAATCTCCACATATCAACATCTATTGATATTAAAACTTGGTGAGATGGTCTTTCTATATAAATAATTCTTTTTTTAATTCTAATGAGTTGTTACTCAAACATAAGTCATCACTTTTGGATACAGCCTTTTGAAACATTTGTAGGTATAGAAATGACGCTAAATGAAAGATTTTTCTATTTTTGAGTGAGACACACATTAAGTGTGAATGAAACATTTATTTGAAATAGGAATCTAAAAATGGAGATCAACTTACAGGCATCACTTCTGCTAAGTCATCGATCCCGAATTTCCAAACCCCAACGTTGGCATGATTAAAATTTTGCGGGATGACGGGTGGACTGAGCAATTTTTTGTAACACGCTGTTGGGAAATGAAGATCAAGGATGATAGAATTATACACAGCGAGACCCATCAGCTTACATTTCAATTAAGGGACAAATCTTCATTCAAAACATTCAATAACTCATGATAAAAACTGCAATCATTACCAGTGTGAATGAAACATTTATTTGAAATAGGAATCTAAAAATGGAGATCAACTTACAGGCATCACTTCTGCTAAGTCATCGATCCCGAATTTCCAAACCCCAACGTTGGCATGATTCAAATTTTGCGGGATGATGGGTGGACTGAGCAATTTTTTGTAACACGCTGTTGGGAAATGAAGATCAAGGATGATAGAATTATACACAGCGAGACCCATCAGCTTACATTTCAATTAAGGGACAAATCTTCATTCAAAACATTCAATAACTCATGATAAAAACTGCAATCATTACCAGTGTGAATGAAACATTTATTTGAAATAGGAATCTAAAAATGGAGATCAACTTACAGGCATCACTTCTGCTAAGTCATCGATCCCGAATTTCCAAACCCCAACGTTGGCATGATTCAAATTTTGCGGGATGACGGGTGGACTGAGCAATTTTTTGTAACACGCTGTTGGGAAATGAAGATCAAGGATGATAGAATTATACACAGCGAGACCCATCAGCTTACATATCAATTAAGGGACAAATCTTCATTCAAAACATTAAATAACTCATGATAAAAACTGCAATCATTACCAGTGTGAATGAAACATTTATTTGAAATAGGAATCTAAAACTGGAGATCAACTTACAGGCATCACTTCTGCTAAGTCATCGATCCCGAATTTCCAAACCCCAACGTTGGCATGATTAAAATTTTGCGGGATGACGGGTGGACTGAGCAATTTTTTGTAACACGCTGTTGGGAAATGAAGATCACGGATGATAGAATTATACACAGCGAGACCCATCAGCTTACATTTCAATTAAGGGACAAATCTTCATTCAAAACATTCAATAACTCATGATAAAAACTGCAATCATTACCAGTGTGAATGAAACATTTATTTGAAATAGGAATCTAAAAATGGAGATCAACTTACAGGCATCACTTCTGCTAAGTCATCGATCCCGAATTTCCAAACCCCAACGTTGGCATGATTCAAATTTTGCGGGATGACGGGTGGACTGAGCAATTTTTTGTAACACGCTGTTGGGAAATGAAGATCAAGGATGATAGAATTATACACAGCGAGACCCATCAGCTTACATTTCAATTAAGGGACAAATCTTCATTCAAAACATTCAATAACTCATGATAAAAACTGCAATCATTACCAGTGTGAATGAAACATTTATTTGAAATAGGAATCTAAAAATGGAGATCAACTTACAGGCATCACTTCTGCTAAGTCATCGATCCCGAATTTCCAAACCCCAACGTTGGCATGGTTCAAATTTTGCGGGATGACGGGTGGACTGAGCAATTTTTTGTAACACGCTGTTGGGAAATGAAGATCAAGGATGATAGAATTATACACAGCGAGACCCATCAGCTTACATTTCAATTAAGGGACAAATCTTCATTCAAAACATTCAATAACTCATGATAAAAACTGCAATCATTACCAGTGTGAATGAAACATTTATTTGAAATAGGAATCTAAAAATGGAGATCAACTTACAGGCATCACTTCTGCTAAGTCATCGATCCCGAATTTCCAAACCCCAACGTTGGCATGATTAAAATTTTGCGGGATGACGGGTGGACTGAGCAATTTTTTGTAACACGCTGTTGGGAAATGAAGATCAAGGATGATAGAATTATACACAGCGAGACCCATCAGCTTACATTTCAATTAAGGGACAAATCTTCATTCAAAACATTCAATAACTCATGATAAAAACTGCAATCATTACCAGTGTGAATGAAACATTTATTTGAAATAGGAATCTAAAAATGGAGATCAACTTACAGGCATCACTTCTGCTAAGTCATCGATCCCGAATTTCCAAACCCCAACGTTGGCATGATTCAAATTTTGCGGGATGACGGGTGGACTGAGCAATTTTTTGTAACACGCTGTTGGGAAATGAAGATCAAGGATGATAGAATTATACACAGCGAGACCCATCAGCTTACATTTCAATTAAGGGACAAATCTTCATTCAAAACATTCAATAACTCATGATAAAAACTGCAATCATTACCAGTGTGAATGAAACATTTATTTGAAATAGGAATCTAAAAATGGAGATCAACTTACAGGCATCACTTCTGCTAAGTCATCGATCCCGAATTTCCAAACCCCAACGTTGGCATGATTCAAATTTTGCGGGATGATGGGTGGACTGAGCAATTTTTTGTAACACGCTGTTGGGAAATGAAGATCAAGGATGATAGAATTATACACAGCGAGACCCATCAGCTTACATTTCAATTAAGGGACAAATCTTCATTCAAAACATTCAATAACTCATGATAAAAACTGCAATCATTACCAGTGTGAATGAAACATTTATTTGAAATAGGAATCTAAAAATGGAGATCAACTTACAGGCATCACTTCTGCTAAGTCATCGATCCCGAATTTCCAAACCCCAACGTTGGCATGATTCAAATTTTGCGGGATGACGGGTGGACTGAGCAATTTTTTGTAACACGCTGTTGGGAAATGAAGATCAAGGATGATAGAATTATACACAGCGAGACCCATCAGCTTACATTTCAATTAAGGGACAAATCTTCATTCAAAACATTCAATAACTCATGATAAAAACTGCAATCATTACCAGTGTGAATGAAACATTTATTTGAAATAGGAATCTAAAAATGGAGATCAACTTACAGGCATCACTTCTGCTAAGTCATCGATCCCGAATTTCCAAACCCCAACGTTGGCATGATTCAAATTTTGCGGGATGACGGGTGGACTGAGCAATTTTTTGTAACACGCTGTTGGGAAATGAAGATCAAGGATGATAGAATTATACACAGCGAGACCCATCAGCTTACATTTCAATTAAGGGACAAATCTTCATTCAAAACATTCAATAACTCATGATAAAAACTGCAATTATTACCAGTGTGAATGAAACATTTATTTGAAATAGGAATCTAAAAATGGAGATCAACTTACAGGCATCACTTCTGCTAAGTCATCGATCCCGAATTTCCAAACCCCAACGTTGGCATGATTCAAATTTTGCGGGATGATGGGTGGACTGAGCAATTTTTTGTAACACGCTGTTGGGAAATGAAGATCAAGGATGATAGAATTATACACAGCGAGACCCATCAGCTTACATTTCAATTAAGGGACAAATCTTCATTCAAAACATTCAATAACTCATGATAAAAACTGCAATCATTACCAGTGTGAATGAAATATTTATTTGAAATAGGAATCTAAAAATGGAGATCAACTTACAGGCATCACTTCTGCTAAGTCATCGATCCCGAATTTCCAAACCCCAACGTTGGCATGATTCAAATTTTGCGGGATGACGGGTGGACTGAGCAATTTTTTGTAACACGCTGTTGGGAAATGAAGATCAAGGATGATAGAATTATACACAGCGAGACCCATCAGCTTACATATCAATTAAGGGACAAATCTTCATTCAAAACATTAAATAACTCATGATAAAAACTGCAATCATTACCAGTGTGAATGAAACATTTATTTGAAATAGGAATCTAAAACTGGAGATCAACTTACAGGCATCACTTCTGCTAAGTCATCGATCCCGAATTTCCAAACCCCAACGTTGGCATGATTCAAATTTTGCGGGATGACGGGTGGACTGAGCAATTTTTTGTAACACGCTGTTGGTAAATGAAGATCAAGGATGATAGAATTATACACAGCGAGACCCATCAGCTTACATTTCAATTAAGGGACAAATCTTCATTCAAAACATTCAATAACTCATGATAAAAACTGCAATCATTACCAGTGTGAATGAAACATTTATTTGAAATAGGAATCTAAAAATGGAGATCAACTTACAGGCATCACTTCTGCTAAGTCATCGATCCCGAATTTCCAAACCCCAACGTTGGCATGATTCAAATTTTGCGGGATGACGGGTGGACTGAGCAAATTTTTGTAACACGCTGTTGGGAAATGAAGATCAAGGATGATAGAATTATACACAGCGAGACCCATCAGCTTACATTTCAATTAAGGGACAAATCTTCATTCAAAACATTCAATAACTCATGATAAAAACTGCAATCATTACCAGTGTGAATGAAACATTTATTTGAAATAGGAATCTAAAAATGGAGATCAACTTACAGGCATCACTTCTGCTAAGTCATCGATCCCGAATTTCCAAACCCCAACGTTGGCATGATTCAAATTTTGCGGGATGACGGGTGGACTGAGCAATTTTTTGTAACACGCTGTTGGGAAATGAAGATCAAGGATGATAGAATTATACACAGCGAGACCCATCAGCTTACATTTCAATTAAGGGACAAATCTTCATTCAAAACATTCAATAACTCATGATAAAAACTGCAATCATTACCAGTGTGAATGAAACATTTATTTGAAATAGGAATCTAAAAATGGAGATCAACTTACAGGCATCACTTCTGCTAAGTCATCGATCCCAAATTTCCAAACCCCAACGTTGGCATGATTCAAATTTTGCGGGATGACGGGTGGACTGAGCAATTTTTTGTAACACGCTGTTGGGAAATGAAGATCAAGGATGATAGAATTATACACAGCGAGACCCATCAGCTTACATTTCAATTAAGGGACAAATCTTCATTCAAAACATTCAATAACTCATGATAAAAACTGCAATCATTACCAGTGTGAATGAAACATTTATTTGAAATAGGAATCTAAAAATGGAGATCAACTTACAGGCATCACTTCTGCTAAGTCATCGATCCCGAATTTCCAAACCCCAACGTTGGCATGATTCAAATTTTGCGGGATGACGGGTGTACTGAGCAATTTTTTGTAACACGCTGTTGGGAAATGAAGATCAAGGATGATAGAATTATACACAGCGAGACCCATCAGCTTACATTTCAATTAAGGGACAAATCTTCATTCAAAACATTCAATAACTCATGATAAAAACTGCAATCATTACCAGTGTGAATGAAACATTTATTTGAAATAGGAATCTAAAAATGGAGATCAACTTACAGGCATCACTTCTGCTAAGTCATCGATCCCGAATTTCCAAACCCCAACGTTGGCATGATTAAAATTTTGCGGGATGACGGGTGGACTGAGCAATTTTTTGTAACACGCTGTTGGGAAATGAAGATCAAGGATGATAGAATTATACACAGCGAGACCCATCAGCTTACATTTCAATTAAGGGACAAATCTTCATTCAAAACATTCAATAACTCATGATAAAAACTGCAATCATTACCAGTGTGAATGAAACATTTATTTGAAATAGGAATCTAAAAATGGAGATCAACTTACAGGCATCACTTCTGCTAAGTCATCGATCCCGAATTTCCAAACCCCAACGTTGGCATGATTCAAATTTTGCGGGATGACGGGTGGACTGAGCAATTTTTTGTAACACGCTGTTGGGAAATGAAGATCAAGGATGATAGAATTATACACAGCGAGACCCATCAGCTTACATTTCAATTAAGGGACAAATCTTCATTCAAAACATTCAATAACTCATGATAAAAACTGCAATCATTACCAGTGTGAATGAAACATTTATTTGAAATAGGAATCTAAAAATGGAGATCAACTTACAGGCATCACTTCTGCTAAGTCATCGATCCCGAATTTCCAAACCCCAACGTTGGCATGATTCAAATTTTGCGGGATGACGGGTGGACTGAGCAATTTTTTGTAACACGCTGTTGGGAAATGAAGATCAAGGATGATAGAATTATACACAGCGAGACCCATCAGCTTACATTTCAATTAAGGGACAAATCTTCATTCAAAACATTCAATAACTCATGATAAAAACTGCAATCATTACCAGTGTGAATGAAACATTTATTTGAAATAGGAATCTAAAAATGGAGATCAACTTACAGGCATCACTTCTGCTAAGTCATCGATCCCGAATTTCCAAACCCCAACGTTGGCATGATTCAAATTTTGCGGGATGACGGGTGGACTGAGCAATTTTTTGTAACACGCTGTTGGGAAATGAAGATCAAGGATGATAGAATTATACACAGCGAGACCCATCAGCTTACATTTCAATTAAGGGACAAATCTTCATTCAAAACATTCAATAACTCATGATAAAAACTGCAATCATTACCAGTGTGAATGAAACATTTATTTGAAATAGGAATCTAAAAATGGAGATCAACTTACAGGCATCACTTCTGCTAAGTCATCGATCCCGAATTTCCAAACCCCAACGTTGGCATGATTCAAATTTTGCGGGATGACGGGTGGACTGAGCAATTTTTTGTAACACGCTGTTGGGAAATGAAGATCAAGGATGATAGAATTATACACAGCGAGACCCATCAGCTTACATTTCAATTAAGGGACAAATCTTCATTGAAAACATTCAATAACTCATGATAAAAACTGCAATCATTACCAGTGTGAATGAAACATTTATTTGAAATAGGAATCTAAAAATGGAGATCAACTTACAGGCATCACTTCTGCTAAGTCATCGATCCCGAATTTCCAAACCCCAACGTTGGCATGATTAAAATTTTGCGGGATGACGGGTGGACTGAGCAATTTTTTGTAACACGCTGTTGGGAAATGAAGATCAAGGATGATAGAATTATACACAGCGAGACCCATCAGCTTACATTTCAATTAAGGGACAAATCTTCATTCAAAACATTCAATAACTCATGATAAAAACTGCAATCATTACCAGTGTGAATGAAACATTTATTTGAAATAGGAATCTAAAAATGGAGATCAACTTACAGGCATCACTTCTGCTAAGTCATCGATCCCGAATTTCCAAACCCCAACGTTGGCATGATTCAAATTTTGCGGGATGACGGGTGGACTGAGCAATTTTTTGTAACACGCTGTTGGGAAATGAAGATCAAGGATGATAGAATTATACACAGCGAGACCCATCAGCTTACATTTCAATTAAGGGACAAATCTTCATTCAAAACATTCAATAACTCATGATAAAAACTGCAATCATTACCAGTGTGAATGAAACATTTATTTGAAATAGGAATCTAAAAATGGAGATCAACTTACAGGCATCACTTCTGCTAAGTCATCGATCCCGAATTTCCAAACCCCAACGTTGGCATGATTCAAATTTTGCGGGATGATGGGTGGACTGAGCAATTTTTTGTAACACGCTGTTGGGAAATGAAGATCAAGGATGATAGAATTATACACAGCGAGACCCATCAGCTTACATTTCAATTAAGGGACAAATCTTCATTCAAAACATTCAATAACTCATGATAAAAACTGCAATCATTACCAGTGTGAATGAAACATTTATTTGAAATAGGAATCTAAAAATGGAGATCAACTTACAGGCATCACTTCTGCTAAGTCATCGATCCCGAATTTCCAAACCCCAACGTTGGCATGATTCAAATTTTGCGGGATGACGGGTGGACTGAGCAATTTTTTGTAACACGCTGTTGGGAAATGAAGATCAAGGATGATAGAATTATACACAGCGAGACCCATCAGCTTACATTTCAATTAAGGGACAAATCTTCATTCAAAACATTCAATAACTCATGATAAAAACTGCAATCATTACCAGTGTGAATGAAACATTTATTTGAAATAGGAATCTAAAAATGGAGATCAACTTACAGGCATCACTTCTGCTAAGTCATCGATCCCGAATTTCCAAACCCCAACGTTGGCATGATTCAAATTTTGCGGGATGACGGGTGGACTGAGCAATTTTTTGTAACACGCTGTTGGGAAATGAAGATCAAGGATGATAGAATTATACACAGCGAGACCCATCAGCTTACATTTCAATTAAGGGACAAATCTTCATTCAAAACATTCAATAACTCATGATAAAAACTGCAATTATTACCAGTGTGAATGAAACATTTATTTGAAATAGGAATCTAAAAATGGAGATCAACTTACAGGCATCACTTCTGCTAAGTCATCGATCCCGAATTTCCAAACCCCAACGTTGGCATGATTCAAATTTTGCGGGATGATGGGTGGACTGAGCAATTTTTTGTAACACGCTGTTGGGAAATGAAGATCAAGGATGATAGAATTATACACAGCGAGACCCATCAGCTTACATTTCAATTAAGGGACAAATCTTCATTCAAAACATTCAATAACTCATGATAAAAACTGCAATCATTACCAGTGTGAATGAAATATTTATTTGAAATAGGAATCTAAAAATGGAGATCAACTTACAGGCATCACTTCTGCTAAGTCATCGATCCCGAATTTCCAAACCCCAACGTTGGCATGATTCAAATTTTGCGGGATGACGGGTGGACTGAGCAATTTTTTGTAACACGCTGTTGGGAAATGAAGATCAAGGATGATAGAATTATACACAGCGAGACCCATCAGCTTACATATCAATTAAGGGACAAATCTTCATTCAAAACATTAAATAACTCATGATAAAAACTGCAATCATTACCAGTGTGAATGAAACATTTATTTGAAATAGGAATCTAAAACTGGAGATCAACTTACAGGCATCACTTCTGCTAAGTCATCGATCCCGAATTTCCAAACCCCAACGTTGGCATGATTCAAATTTTGCGGGATGACGGGTGGACTGAGCAATTTTTTGTAACACGCTGTTGGTAAATGAAGATCAAGGATGATAGAATTATACACAGCGAGACCCATCAGCTTACATTTCAATTAAGGGACAAATCTTCATTCAAAACATTCAATAACTCATGATAAAAACTGCAATCATTACCAGTGTGAATGAAACATTTATTTGAAATAGGAATCTAAAAATGGAGATCAACTTACAGGCATCACTTCTGCTAAGTCATCGATCCCGAATTTCCAAACCCCAACGTTGGCATGATTCAAATTTTGCGGGATGACGGGTGGACTGAGCAAATTTTTGTAACACGCTGTTGGGAAATGAAGATCAAGGATGATAGAATTATACACAGCGAGACCCATCAGCTTACATTTCAATTAAGGGACAAATCTTCATTCAAAACATTCAATAACTCATGATAAAAACTGCAATCATTACCAGTGTGAATGAAACATTTATTTGAAATAGGAATCTAAAAATGGAGATCAACTTACAGGCATCACTTCTGCTAAGTCATCGATCCCGAATTTCCAAACCCCAACGTTGGCATGATTCAAATTTTGCGGGATGACGGGTGGACTGAGCAATTTTTTGTAACACGCTGTTGGGAAATGAAGATCAAGGATGATAGAATTATACACAGCGAGACCCATCAGCTTACATTTCAATTAAGGGACAAATCTTCATTCAAAACATTCAATAACTCATGATAAAAACTGCAATCATTACCAGTGTGAATGAAACATTTATTTGAAATAGGAATCTAAAAATGGAGATCAACTTACAGGCATCACTTCTGCTAAGTCATCGATCCCAAATTTCCAAACCCCAACGTTGGCATGATTCAAATTTTGCGGGATGACGGGTGGACTGAGCAATTTTTTGTAACACGCTGTTGGGAAATGAAGATCAAGGATGATAGAATTATACACAGCGAGACCCATCAGCTTACATTTCAATTAAGGGACAAATCTTCATTCAAAACATTCAATAACTCATGATAAAAACTGCAATCATTACCAGTGTGAATGAAACATTTATTTGAAATAGGAATCTAAAAATGGAGATCAACTTACAGGCATCACTTCTGCTAAGTCATCGATCCCGAATTTCCAAACCCCAACGTTGGCATGATTCAAATTTTGCGGGATGACGGGTGTACTGAGCAATTTTTTGTAACACGCTGTTGGGAAATGAAGATCAAGGATGATAGAATTATACACAGCGAGACCCATCAGCTTACATTTCAATTAAGGGACAAATCTTCATTCAAAACATTCAATAACTCATGATAAAAACTGCAATCATTACCAGTGTGAATGAAACATTTATTTGAAATAGGAATCTAAAAATGGAGATCAACTTACAGGCATCACTTCTGCTAAGTCATCGATCCCGAATTTCCAAACCCCAACGTTGGCATGATTAAAATTTTGCGGGATGACGGGTGGACTGAGCAATTTTTTGTAACACGCTGTTGGGAAATGAAGATCAAGGATGATAGAATTATACACAGCGAGACCCATCAGCTTACATTTCAATTAAGGGACAAATCTTCATTCAAAACATTCAATAACTCATGATAAAAACTGCAATCATTACCAGTGTGAATGAAACATTTATTTGAAATAGGAATCTAAAAATGGAGATCAACTTACAGGCATCACTTCTGCTAAGTCATCGATCCCGAATTTCAAAACCCCAACGTTGGCATGATTCAAATTTTGCGGGATGATGGGTGGACTGAGCAATTTTTTGTAACACGCTGTTGGGAAATGAAGATCAAGGATGATAGAATTATACACAGATCACGAGACCCATCAGCTTACATTTCAATTAAGGGACAAATCTTCATTCAAAACATTCAATAACTCATGATAAAAACTGCAATCATTACCAGTGTGAATGAAACATTTATTTGAAATAGGAATCTAAAAATGGAGATCAACTTACAGGCATCACTTCTGCTAAGTCATCGATCCCGAATTTCCAAACCCCAACGTTGGCATGATTCAAATTTTGCGGGATGACGGGTGGACTGAGCAATTTTTTGTAACACGCTGTTGGGAAATGAAGATCAAGGATGATAGAATTATACACAGCGAGACCCATCAGCTTACATATCAATTAAGGGACAAATCTTCATTCAAAACATTAAATAACTCATGATAAATACTGCAATCATTACCAGTGTGAATGAAACATTTATTTGAAATAGGAATCTAAAACTGGAGATCAACTTACAGGCATCACTTCTGCTAAGTCATCGATCCCGAATTTCCAAACCCCAACGTTGGCATGATTCAAATTTTGCGGGATGACGGGTGGACTGAGCAATTTTTTGTAACACGCTGTTGGGAAATGAAGATCAAGGATGATAGAATTATACACAGCGAGACCCATCAGCTTACATTTCAATTAAGGGACAAATCTTCATTCAAAACATTCAATAACTCATGATAAAAACTGCAATCATTACCAGTGTGAATGAAACATTTATTTGAAATAGGAATCTAAAAATGGAGATCAACTTACAGGCATCACTTCTGCTAAGTCATCGATCCCGAATTTCCAAACCCCAACGTTGGCATGATTCAAATTTTGCGGGATGACGGGTGGACTGAGCAATTTTTTGTAACACGCTGTTGGGAAATGAAGATCAAGGATGATAGAATTATACACAGCGAGACCCATCAGCTTACATTTCAATTAAGGGACAAATCTTCATTCAAAACATTCAATAACTCATGATAAAAACTGCAATCATTACCAGTGTGAATGAAACATTTATTTGAAATAGGAATCTAAAAATGGAGATCAACTTACAGGCATCACTTCTGCTAAGTCACCGATCCCGAATTTCCAAACCCCAACGTTGGCATGATTCAAATTTTGCGGGATGACGGGTGGACTGAGCAATTTTTTGTAACACGCTGTTGGGAAATGAAGATCAAGGATGATAGAATTATACACAGCGAGACCCATCAGCTTACATTTCAATTAAGGGACAAATCTTCATTCAAAACATTCAATAACTCATGATAAAAACTGCAATCATTACCAGTGTGAATGAAACATTTATTTGAAATAGGAATCTAAAAATGGAGATCAACTTACAGGCATCACTTCTGCTAAGTCATCGATCCCGAATTTCCAAACCCCAACGTTGGCATGATTCAAATTTTGCGGGATGATGGGTGGACTGAGCAATTTTTTGTAACACGCTGTTGGGAAATGAAGATCAAGGATGATAGAATTATACACAGCGAGACCCATCAGCTTACATTTCAATTAAGGGACAAATCTTCATTCAAAACATTCAATAACTCATGATAAAAACTGCAATCATTACCAGTGTGAATGAAACATTTATTTGAAATAGGAATCTAAAAATGGAGATCAACTTACAGGCATCACTTCTGCTAAGTCATCGATCCCGAATTTCCAAACCCCAACGTTGGCATGATTCAAATTTTGCGGGATGACGGGTGGACTGAGCAATTTTTTGTAACACGCTGTTGGGAAATGAAGATCAAGGATGATAGAATTTTACACAGCGAGACCCATCAGCTTACATTTCAATTAAGGGACAAATCTTCATTCAAAACATTCAATAACTCATGATAAAAACTGCAATCATTACCAGTGTGAATGAAACATTTATTTGAAATAGGAATCTAAAAATGGAGATCAACTTACAGGCATCACTTCTGCTAAGTCATCGATCCCGAATTTCCAAACCCCAACGTTGGCATGATTCAAATTTTGCGGGATGACGGGTGGACTGAGCAATTTTTTGTAACACGCTGTTGGGAAATGAAGATCAAGGATGATAGAATTATACACAGCGAGACCCATCAGCTTACATTTCAATTAAGGGACAAATCTTCATTCAAAACATTCAATAACTCATGATAAAAACTGCAATTATTACCAGTGTGAATGAAACATTTATTTGAAATAGGAATCTAAAAATGGAGATCAACTTACAGGCATCACTTCTGCTAAGTCATCGATCCCGAATTTCCAAACCCCAACGTTGGCATGATTCAAATTTTGCGGGATGATGGGTGGACTGAGCAATTTTTTGTAACACGCTGTTGGGAAATGAAGATCAAGGATGATAGAATTATACACAGCGAGATCCATCAGCTTACATTTCAATTAAGGGACAAATCTTCATTCAAAACATTCAATAACTCATGATAAAAACTGCAATCATTACCAGTGTGAATGAAACATTTATTTGAAATAGGAATCTAAAAATGGAGATCAACTTACAGGCATCACTTCTGCTAAGTCATCGATCCCGAATTTCCAAACCCCAACGTTGGCATGATTCAAATTTTGCGGGATGACGGGTGGACTGAGCAATTTTTTGTAACACGCTGATGGGAAATGAAGATCAAGGATGATAGAATTATACACAGCGAGACCCATCAGCTTACATATCAATTAAGGGACAAATCTTCATTCAAAACATTAAATAACTCATGATAAAAACTGCAATCATTACCAGTGTGAATGAAACATTTATTTGAAATAGGAATCTAAAACTGGAGATCAACTTACAGGCATCACTTCTGCTAAGTCATCGATCCCGAATTTCCAAACCCCAACGTTGGCATGATTCAAATTTTGCGGGATGACGGGTGGACTGAGCAATTTTTTGTAACACGCTGTTGGGAAATGAAGATCAAGGATGATAGAATTATACACAGCGAGACCCATCAGCTTACATTTCAATTAAGGGACAAATCTTCATTCAAAACATTCAATAACTCATGATAAAAACTGCAATCATTACCAGTGTGAATGAAACATTTATTTGAAATAGGAATCTAAAAATGGAGATCAACTTACAGGCATCACTTCTGCTAAGTCATCGATCCCGAATTTCCAAACCCCAACGTTGGCATGATTCAAATTTTGCGGGATGACGGGTGGACTGAGCAAATTTTTGTAACACGCTGTTGGGAAATGAAGATCAAGGATGATAGAATTATACACAGCGAGACCCATCAGCTTACATTTCAATTAAGGGACAAATCTTCATTCAAAACATTCAATAACTCATGATAAAAACTGCAATCATTACCAGTGTGAATGAAACATTTATTTGAAATAGGAATCTAAAAATGGAGATCAACTTACAGGCATCACTTCTGCTAAGTCATCGATCCCGAATTTCCAAACCCCAACGTTGGCATGATTCAAATTTTGCGGGATGACGGGTGGACTGAGCAATTTTTTGTAACACGCTGTTGGGAAATGAAGATCAAGGATGATAGAATTATACACAGCGAGACCCATCAGCTTACATTTCAATTAAGGGACAAATCTTCATTCAAAACATTCAATAACTCATGATAAAAACTGCAATCATTACCAGTGTGAATGAAACATTTATTTGAAATAGGAATCTAAAAATGGAGATCAACTTACAGGCATCACTTCTGCTAAGTCATCGATCCCAAATTTCCAAACCCCAACGTTGGCATGATTCAAATTTTGCGGGATGACGGGTGGCTGAGCAATTTTTTGTAACACGCTGTTGGGAAATGAAGATCAAGGATGATAGAATTATACACAGCGAGACCCATCAGCTTACATTTCAATTAAGGGACAAATCTTCATTCAAAACATTCAATAACTCATGATAAAAACTGCAATCATTACCAGTGTGAATGAAACATTTATTTGAAATAGGAATCTAAAAATGGAGATCAACTTACAGGCATCACTTCTGCTAAGTCATCGATCCCGAATTTCCAAACCCCAACGTTGGCATGATTCAAATTTTGCGGGATGACGGGTGTACTGAGCAATTTTTTGTAACACGCTGTTGGGAAATGAAGATCAAGGATGATAGAATTATACACAGCGAGACCCATCAGCTTACATTTCAATTAAGGGACAAATCTTCATTCAAAACATTCAATAACTCATGATAAAAACTGCAATCATTACCAGTGTGAATGAAACATTTATTTGAAATAGGAATCTAAAAATGGAGATCAACTTACAGGCATCACTTCTGCTAAGTCATCGATCCCGAATTTCCAAACCCCAACGTTGGCATGATTCAAATTTTGCGGGATGACGGGTGGACTGAGCAATTTTTTGTAACACGCTGTTGGGAAATGAAGATCAAGGATGATAGAATTATACACAGCGAGACCCATCAGCTTACATTTCAATTAAGGGACAAATCTTCATTCAAAACATTCAATAACTCATGATAAAAACTGCAATCATTACCAGTGTGAATGAAACATTTATTTGAAATAGGAATCTAAAAATGGAGATCAACTTACAGGCATCACTTCTGCTAAGTCATCGATCCCGAATTTCCAAACCCCAACGTTGGCATGATTCAAATTTTGCGGGATGATAGGTGGACTGAGCAATTTTTTTTTAACACGCTGTTGGGAAATGAAGATCAAGGATGATAGAATTATACACAGCGAGACCCACCAGCTTACATTTCAATTAAGGGACAAATCTTCATTCAAAACATTCAATAACTCATGATAAAAACTGCAATCATTACCAGTGTGAATGAAACATTTATTTGAAATAGGAATCTAAAAATGGAGATCAACTTACAGGCATCACTTCTGCTAAGTCATCGATCCCGAATTTCCAAACCCCAACGTTGGCATGATTCAAATTTTGCGGGATGACGGGTGGACTGAGCAATTTTTTGTAACACGCTGTTGGGAAATGAAGATCAAGGATGATAGAATTATACACAGCGAGACCCATCAGCTTACATATCAATTAAGGGACAAATCTTCATTCAAAACATTAAATAACTCATGATAAAAACTGCAATCATTACCAGTGTGAATGAAACATTTATTTGAAATAGGAATCTAAAACTGGAGATCAACTTACAGGCATCACTTCTGCTAAGTCATCGATCCCGAATTTCCAAACCCCAACGTTGGCATGATTCAAATTTTGCGGGATGACGGGTGGACTGAGCAATTTTTTGTAACACGCTGTTGGGAAATGAAGATCAAGGATGATAGAATTATACACAGCGAGACCCATCAGCTTACATTTCAATTAAGGGACAAATCTTCATTCAAAACATTCAATAACTCATGATAAAAACTGCAATCATTACCAGTGTGAATGAAACATTTATTTGAAATAGGAATCTAAAAATGGAGATCAACTTACAGGCATCACTTCTGCTAAGTCATCGATCCCGAATTTCCAAACCCCAACGTTGGCATGATTAAAATTTTGCGGGATGACGGGTGGACTGAGCAATTTTTTGTAACACGCTGTTGGGAAATGAAGATCAAGGATGATAGAATTATACACAGCGAGACCCATCAGCTTACATTTCAATTAAGGGACAAATCTTCATTCAAATCATTCAATAACTCATGATAAAAACTGCAATCATTACCAGTGTGAATGAAACATTTATTTGAAATAGGAATCTAAAAATGGAGATCAACTTACAGGCATCACTTCTGCTAAGTCATCGATCCCGAATTTCCAAACCCCAACGTTGGCATGATTCAAATTTTGCGGGATGACGGGTGGACTGAGCAATTTTTTGTAACACGCTGTTGGGAAATGAAGATCAAGGATGATAGAATTTATACACAGCGAGACCCATCAGCTTACATTTCAATTAAGGGACAAATCTTCATTCAAAACATTCAATAACTCATGATAAAAACTGCAATCATTACCAGTGTGAATGAAACATTTATTTGAAATAGGAATCTAAAAATGGAGATCAACTTACAGGCATCACTTCTGCTAAGTCATCGATCCCGAATTTCCAAACCCCAACGTTGGCATGATTCAAATTTTGCGGGATGACGGGTGGACTGAGCAATTTTTTGTAACACGCTGTTGGGAAATGAAGATCAAGGATGATAGAATTATACACAGCGAGACCCATCAGCTTACATTTCAATTAAGGGACAAATCTTCATTCAAAACATTCAATAACTCATGATAAAAACTGCAATCATTACCAGTGTGAATGAAACATTTATTTGAAATAGGAATCTAAAAATGGAGATCAACTTACAGGCATCACTTCTGCTAAGTCATCGATCCCAAATTTCCAAACCCCAACGTTGGCATGATTGAAATTTTGCGGGATGACGGGTGGACTGAGCAATTTTTTGTAACACGCTGTTGGGAAATGAAGATCAAGGATGATAGAATTATACACAGCGAGACCCATCAGCTTACATTTCAATTAAGGGACAAATCTTCATTCAAAACATTCAATAACTCATGATAAAAACTGCAATTATTACCAGTGTGAATGAAACATTTATTTGAAATAGGAATCTAAAAATGGAGATCAACTTACAGGCATCACTTCTGCTAAGTCATCGATCCCGAATTTCCAAACCCCAACGTTGGCATGATTCAAATTTTGCGGGATGATGGGTGGACTGAGCAATTTTTTGTAACACGCTGTTGGGAAATGAAGATCAAGGATGATAGAATTATACACAGCGAGATCCATCAGCTTACATTTCAATTAAGGGACAAATCTTCATTCAAAACATTCAATAACTCATGATAAAAACTGCAATCATTACCAGTGTGAATGAAACATTTATTTGAAATAGGAATCTAAAAATGGAGATCAACTTACAGGCATCACTTCTGCTAAGTCATCGATCCCGAATTTCCAAACCCCAACGTTGGCATGATTCAAATTTTGCGGGATGACGGGTGGACTGAGCAATTTTTTGTAACACGCTGTTGGGAAATGAAGATCAAGGATGATAGAATTATACACAGCGAGACCCATCAGCTTACATATCAATTAAGGGACAAATCTTCATTCAAAACATTAAATAACTCATGATAAAAACTGCAATCATTACCAGTGTGAATGAAACATTTATTTGAAATAGGAATCTAAAACTGGAGATCAACTTACAGGCATCACTTCTGCTAAGTCATCGATCCCGAATTTCCAAACCCCAACGTTGGCATGATTCAAATTTTGCGGGATGACGGGTGGACTGAGCAATTTTTTGTAACACGCTGTTGGGAAATGAAGATCAAGGATGATAGAATTACACACAGCGAGACCCATCAGCTTACATTTCAATTAAGGGACAAATCTTCATTCAAAACATTCAATAACTCATGATAAAAACTGCAATCATTACCAGTGTGAATGAAACATTTATTTGAAATAGGAATCTAAAAATGGAGATCAACTTACAGGCATCACTTCTGCTAAGTCATCGATCCCGAATTTCCAAACCCCAACGTTGGCATGATTCAAATTTTGCGGGATGACGGGTGGACTGAGCAAATTTTTGTAACACGCTGTTGGGAAATGAAGATCAAGGATGATAGAATTATACACAGCGAGACCCATCAGCTTACATTTCAATTAAGGGACAAATCTTCATTCAAAACATTCAATAACTCATGATAAAAACTGCAATCATTACCAGTGTGAATGAAACATTTATTTGAAATAGGAATCTAAAAATGGAGATCAACTTACAGGCATCACTTCTGCTAAGTCATCGATCCCGAATTTCCAAACCCCAACGTTGGCATGATTCAAATTTTGCGGGATGACGGGTGGACTGAGCAATTTTTTGTAACACGCTGTGGGAAATGAAGATCAAGGATGATAGAATTATACACAGCGAGACCCATCAGCTTACATTTCAATTAAGGGACAAATCTTCATTCAAAACATTCAATAACTCATGATAAAAACTGCAATCATTACCAGTGTGAATGAAACATTTATTTGAAATAGGAATCTAAAAATGGAGATCAACTTACAGGCATCACTTCTGCTAAGTCATCGATCCCAAATTTCCAAACCCCAACGTTGGCATGATTCAAATTTTGCGGGATGACGGGTGGACTGAGCAATTTTTTGTAACACGCTGTTGGGAAATGAAGATCAAGGATGATAGAATTATACACAGCGAGACCCATCAGCTTACATTTCAATTAAGGGACAAATCTTCATTCAAAACATTCAATAACTCATGATAAAAACTGCAATCATTACCAGTGTGAATGAAACATTTATTTGAAATAGGAATCTAAAAATGGAGATCAACTTACAGGCATCACTTCTGCTAAGTCATCGATCCCGAATTTCCAAACCCCAACGTTGGCATGATTCAAATTTTGCGGGATGACGGGTGTACTGAGCAATTTTTTGTAACACGTTGTTGGGAAATGAAGATCAAGGATGATAGAATTATACACAGCGAGACCCATCAGCTTACATTTCAATTAAGGGACAAATCTTCATTCAAAACATTCAATAACTCATGATAAAAACTGCAATCATTACCAGTGTGAATGAAACATTTATTTGAAATAGGAATCTAAAAATGGAGATCAACTTACAGGCATCACTTCTGCTAAGTCATCGATCCCGAATTTCCAAACCCCAACGTTGGCATGATTCAAATTTTGCGGGATGACGGGTGGACTGAGCAATTTTTTGTAACACGCTGTTGGGAAATGAAGATCAAGGATGATAGAATTATACACAGCGAGACCCATCAGCTTACATTTCAATTAAGGGACAAATCTTCATTCAAAACATTCAATAACTCATGATAAAAACTGCAATCATTACCAGTGTGAATGAAACATTTATTTGAAATAGGAATCTAAAAATGGAGATCAACTTACAGGCATCACTTCTGCTAAGTCATCGATCCCGAATTTCCAAACCCCAACGTTGGCATGATTCAAATTTTGCGGGATGATAGGTGGACTGAGCAATTTTTTTTTAACACGCTGTTGGGAAATGAAGATCAAGGATGATAGAATTATACACAGCGAGACCCACCAGCTTACATTTCAATTAAGGGACAAATCTTCATTCAAAACATTCAATAACTCATGATAAAAACTGCAATCATTACCAGTGTGAATGAAACATTTATTTGAAATAGGAATCTAAAAATGGAGATCAACTTACAGGCATCACTTCTGCTAAGTCATCGATCCCGAATTTCCAAACCCCAACGTTGGCATGATTCAAATTTTGCGGGATGACGGGTGGACTGAGCAATTTTTTGTAACACGCTGTTGGGAAATGAAGATCAAGGATGATAGAATTATACACAGCGAGACCCATCAGCTTACATATCAATTAAGGGACAAATCTTCATTCAAAACATTAAATAACTCATGATAAAAACTGCAATCATTACCAGTGTGAATGAAACATTTATTTGAAATAGGAATCTAAAACTGGAGATCAACTTACAGGCATCACTTCTGCTAAGTCATCGATCCCGAATTTCCAAACCCCAACGTTGGCATGATTCAAATTTTGCGGGATGACGGGTGGACTGAGCAATTTTTTGTAACACGCTGTTGGGAAATGAAGATCAAGGATGATAGAATTATACACAGCGAGACCCATCAGCTTACATTTCAATTAAGGGACAAATCTTCATTCAAAACATTCAATAACTCATGATAAAAACTGCAATCATTACCAGTGTGAATGAAACATTTATTTGAAATAGGAATCTAAAAATGGAGATCAACTTACAGGCATCACTTCTGCTAAGTCATCGATCCCGAATGTCCAAACCCCAACGTTGGCATGATTAAAATTTTGCGGGATGACGGGTGGACTGAGCAATTTTTTGTAACACGCTGTTGGGAAATGAAGATCAAGGATGATAGAATTATACACAGCGAGACCCATCAGCTTACATTTCAATTAAGGGACAAATCTTCATTCAAAACATTCAATAACTCATGATAAAAACTGCAATCATTACCAGTGTGAATGAAACATTTATTTGAAATAGGAATCTAAAAATGGAGATCAACTTACAGGCATCACTTCTGCTAAGTCATCGATCCCAAATTTCCAAACCCCAACGTTGGCATGATTGAAATTTTGCGGGATGACGGGTGGACTGAGCAATTTTTTGTAACACGCTGTTGGGAAATGAAGATCAAGGATGATAGAATTATACACAGCGAGACCCATCAGCTTACATTTCAATTAAGGGACAAATCTTCATTCAAAACATTCAATAACTCATGATAAAAACTGCAATCATTACCAGTGTGAATGAAACATTTATTTGAAATAGGAATCTAAAAATGGAGATCAACTTACAGGCATCACTTCTGCTAAGTCATCGATCCCGAATTTCCAAACCCCAACGTTGGCATGATTCAAATTTTGCGGGATGACGGGTGGATTGAGCAATTTTTTGTAACACGCTGTTGGGAAATGAAGATCAAGGATGATAGAATTATACACAGCGAGACCCATCAGCTTACATTTCAATTAAGGGACAAATCTTCATTCAAAACATTCAATAACTCATGATAAAAACTGCAATCATTACCAGTGTGAATGAAACATTTATTTGAAATAGGAATCTAAAAATGGAGATCAACTTACAGGCATCACTTCTGCTAAGTCATCGATCCCGAATTTCCAAACCCCAACGTTGGCATGATTCAAATTTTGCGGGATGACGGGTGGACTGAGCAATTTTTTGTAACACGCTGTTGGGAAATGAAGATCAAGGATGATAGAATTATACACAGCGAGACCCATCAGCTTACATTTCAATTAAGGGACAAATCTTCATTCAAAACATTCAATAAAAACTGCAATCATTACCATATTCTCTAAATGCTACTTTTACTCTGAGCATCATTTTAAAGGATACTACTCCGATAAGATTGTATTCTCGCATATTTCCTGACTGGGATGTGCTAAACCAATAACACCTGGATTTATTATGATACACAAACATACCTGAAAATAAAATAAAAAGCATTTTAGTACGCTTTCAAATGATTGTTTTGAATCATTTGCACTGAATTTGTTTGTATATCCATTTATTCAAAACATAATGAATACATTTTTAGAGTTTTCCATACAGCTTCTATTCAAGTTTTGAATATCAAAACTATTTTATTTTCACCCACTAATAGTTTAAAAAAAAAAGAAAATTCAATTTAAACAATTTCAAATTCCTTAATTTACAATTTGCCCTTTTAACAGGATTCAATCCACTATGCAAGATGCTGCACAGTGCGAAAGTTTCCGAGACATAATTATTACAGATGCATAGAAAGTGTTTTTGTTGACTGCATATATAGAACATTACATATTACTGATTATTTTGGAATCTCAAAAATAACTTGCTGAGAAATTGAGAAAAGAAATTAAAGAAAATAAGCAACTTTAAAGTGAAAACGAGAACATTTCGGCTGATTTCAATGGTTTTAATGATTTTGCCTGATAGTACCTAATGTTCAATTCTTAAGTGAAATTATGCATATTAATAATGCATTATCCATATAAATACACATCATCATTATTTTTGAAAATGTGGATTAAAATATAAATACGATGCAGGCAGGGTACTTTTAACTGACTAAACGACTCATGGAGTGGGTTAAACTGGGTAGTATACTATTTCAACTTCTGAAAACCGAATCAAGTTAAAATTTCGCAAATTCAACGAGAATGTACCTCCCAATTTACATAATGAAAACAATTAGAAGGATTGAAACTACGCAACATAATAATAAAAAAGATCCGATTCTAAATTAAATTGCTAATAAAACCTTGGAACTCATTATGCTCTTTAAAACAGTTGCGTCTAATCATTCTATACGGTCATTAATGTAAAAAGAGCCAAATCATGTAATCACTTGTAATGAAGTGGATAAATATTGAACATCTGATGATATATATCCTGACGGTTGAGATGAAGGGATTTCTTTGTTACAGATAGGAAATTCTTCCAAAACTCTTATGCAATTAAAATTAGAAGTAAAAGAGGTGGATAAAAACCCAAACACTTAATTTCGAGTTTTTTAGGACTGTCCAAAATTCGTACTAAAGAAGTGGATAATAAAAATAGAGGAGGAAATACATGGTTACTTCAAAAATCACGAAACAAGGCAATACTGGATGAGTCATGATTACAAAAGGATTATCCGTGATGAATGAAATTAAAAACGAACAACAAAAAAGTCGTCATTTTTCAACAAATGAGCCAATCTTATGTTTGAGAAATCACAATGGATCACGAACTGTAGGATGCTTATTCTGTAGATGGAAAGATTGTATAGGGTGAGTCAGAAGTCTCCATGCAAATGGTGAAAGTGGAGACAAAAGTTTATTTTATTCGTACAAAGGGCATCATAGGTTGTTATTTGTCCCACAAAATACGCATGATACTGCTTTGGCTCAGATTACCATTGGGTCCGTTCTGCTGGACTCCTAAGCCATCATTGCTAGCACCTGTGTTTCTTTATCTGTTACTGTCTTTGGCCTTCCAGATCTGCTTGCATCGGCGCAGTATTTGACCCAAAAACCTGGCCAAAAATGCAAAAATCACATTTTTTAATAGCTAACTAATTGGTGCGTCGATCTATGTCTATTTCAGGAACCTAAGTTATATCCGGTGGCTCCTGGACTCAGTTGAAGAGGAAATTTCTTTGTGAGAAGACTTGTTTTTTTGTTGCTTTTTGGCATTGTTGGGATGTTTAAATATAATTTTTTTGCGGCTCAATGAATTGTTAAATTGAAACTAAACAGGGCTTACGTATTTAAAAAAGGTCAGAGCTTAGTGTTAAACTATATGTTAATTTAAATAGTTTAGTTTTTAATGTAGTAAAAAAAATGTAATGTGTAAAAGGGTTATTTTTAAAGCGTTTTTGGCTCTAGTTGAAACATATCGAAAGCTTTTTAAATATGTGCCGGGCTTTACCCAACCATGTTTGAATTATAATTGTTTTAGTTATAGTCTTGAGTGCCAATTTCTGAAAAAAAATCTTCCGCATGTTGTTGCCATTTTTTTATATAATTTTTTTCGGGGGGACTACCTAAATCCCATTTTTTTGCGGCAACCGAATTAAAGAGATAAAAACTATATTTTACTCTCGTATTGCAGGTTTTTAGCTTACAGGATATTACCTGAGAGCTTTTCCCCCTACAGATTCTGTATGTATGCATGTACGTACCTATTTAAGTACGTACATACGTACGCAACTCTATGCCTCTTGATAGAAATATCAGATCGGCTTCAAATTATAAATACTTATTTACTGAAAAAACGTTTCTCCAGTTAGTTTCAGGGGCTCATAGGTAGAAAATAAGGAGAGAAAGGAGGGAATTAAAGAAGTCTGGAGTAGACGAAGAAATGATTAAAAGGTTGTAAGTAATATGGGAAGTTATAACAAGTAGGCATCGCATTGACGAAAAAAGTTCCAAACATCTGCTGATGAAACAGCAAGACTGTATGTGAACCTTTACAATTGGTACCCTATGATTCCGACAATGCACAAGGTTTTCATTCATGGTAGCACTGCAATTAAGAATTACCATTGGCCAACCCATTGGCGTACCCATTGGCCAACGGTCAGAAGAAGCTGCCGAGGCCAGGAACAAACACTTTAGACAGTATCGTATAAAGTACTCAAGAAAGTGCAATAGAGAAGATCGCAATAGAGAAGTTTGCAATTAGAGATGTTCCAAATTGGCTTCTTTTAAACAGTGATTCTTTTATAAACTGCTCTAGACAAAGACCAAGGGAAAAGAGCAAGCCATACAGTAGCGAGACCCTACAACTTCTTCCAGCTAGGTCTGATGTAGTCCCGATAAAAGCCAAGAACAGTGTGATGAAGAAGATGAAAAACAGAGTTCTGAAGAATCAGATTGAAACTGGTAATCTATTAAATACATTGAAAAACCAGCATCGCTATACTGTAGAGACTCCACTTTATTAAATGTATTATTAAATGCAACTTTATCAAACGTAAATAATCCTTATTAAATGTAAATTAAATGTAATAATTATTATTAAAGTAAATTAAATGGAAATAATAAATTTTATTGATAGTACAATTAAATACATTTAATTAAACATTACTAGTAAATAAAAAAAATGTATCAACAATTACTTTTCTCTTATAAACAGTAAACATTTAAGGCTGCCAGTCACTCAACTTCCAAACTCCCTTCGGTAATGTTAAGTCTATGGGCATGTGATGGATTCGTATTTTTAAAATATCTACTTAGTAAATTAATATTTTAACTTCTTTTTTCTTTTTAAATGATATCTCTTTTTTTTCTTAGTTGTCAAAATATTTATAAAATGTATACTTATTATTATGTGAAGTGTTAAAATCTTACTTACACTTCGTCAGCTTTTAAGATATAAAATATTAAACTAAGCTATGGATTTGTATGTACACTTCATAGTATGCTAAAAGTTAGTTCAGTGAAACGTATAGCAGAGTTAAAAATGTCCATTCAGTCATTTCCGCGAATAAACGAAAATGTACTTGAGAACTTTTGTGCAGCCCTGTATATGATCTATCGAATATATCCACACCTAGTAATATTAAAAAAAAATACATATTTCAATTTAAAAACGCATATCACAACTACAAACGCACTTCCAGCAATTATTGGTCATAGACTTCAATAGTTTTTGTGTGTCCCTGTAAATGAATGATATATTCTATGCACAATAGATTCTAAAATAAGTGCCTTAGTGCACCTCAGTGATGTATATAAATTTCAGTACGTTTAACATAGTGTGATATCATTAAAATACAGAGCAAACGATTTTTCCCCATAGACCATAATGTAAGGGAATTCTTTTGGGTGTCTGTAAATGCTATAGGCTTCACTTACAATACCAAACATGCCATAGTGATACCCAATAACATCTAACAATTTCAAGGCAATCGGACTATATTTACGTAGAAAAATATTTCGGGTCAAATACAGAACCTGTCTTGCTAAGTGTCATGGGCTATCTGCATTGCATTATCACTCCTAGCCAACAGAATAGTGTCAATCCATTCTTCCTTCGTTGGTGGTATCTCTTTGCAATCGGTTCACCGAGTCACACCCTGTTACTGGCATTAGTAACGCGACGAGAAATCTATTTTGTCGCTACAGGCAGCAAGATTAATTTTGGCTACACTAGCTAAGTAGATTTATTTTTCATGAGTGGTCTTATGAGCTCCGATGATTGTTAGAGTGACCAGGGTTATTGATATCAAAGGCGAAATACAGTGGAGGAAGATGCAAGGATCGAACCAGAGACCCCGGAACAACAGACGAGTTCTAGAAAGCTAACTCGATTGCTCTTTACTAGAAACTCGTTTTACTGCCCTTTACGCACTCCCAGTGAGGGGAAGGTCTTGTTGACGTCGGACGAGTCATGTTAACTCGTGTTGTTAGGGTGATATAAGCAGTTGCATTTAAGTAAAGACACAGACTTCATACTATGAGAGTTGTCATAGACTTTGGGTGCTGAGAGGTGTTTTCATCTATTGATCCCGAGAAAAGAGGTTTCACGTTTTGTTCAGTGGAAGATGCGAGCGGCCTTGTCACTTTTTCGGTATTCGAACTTACTTAGATGCGAATTAATTAGCTAGAAAAGATCGAAAATAATTAGATCCTCTATTATTCAACCTATCAGTAGATATATTATTCGAGGGGGCAGGGGATTCAAATAAAAAATTAAGAAATTGTCTTCGCTGATTCGGAGAAAATTAACTTTGAGTGATTACAGAAGAGGTATTGCCGGACTTAAAATAATGATAATTAGTGAAGGAACGCTAAGATTTAACCCATTAATGCCGAGTTTCTTTTACACATTTTTAATACCTAGGTACCAGTTGACACCAGTTTTCCCATATTATCATTTTTACTTATTTGATCTCTCAAAGTTTGAGATTAAATAATATGGAAATTTTACTGGTTTTCATATTAAAATTTTCGTACCAACCGGCATTAATGGGTTAAGATCGTTTTATATTTTTCTCCATTCAACAGTTCCCGGATAATATGTCTGCAACTTTTTTTCTGCGGTCAATTTAATAAAATATTACTTAACATCCGCTTCTAATTGTGTGATTTTAATTAAAATTACATTTCTGGAATCAGTGTGTATGGATGTGTAATTCTAAAACTGCTAAGTGCAGTATTTAAAAAATGTATAGAACACTCAAAGTAGAATAAAAATCTGTGCTTTTACAATCTCGGCCATCTGTCTTCAAAACATGTATTTTTCATTGGAAAAGGAAAAAAAAAAATCCTTTCATTAAATCAGATTTTTAATTGATAATTCGAGTTCTAATTGGAATATCGGAATAATTTTTAGAAACTCTGAAAGAGAAATTTTTTTTACGCATAAATGTGTTCATTTGAAATCTATAAATGCAACATTAAAAAGTATATATAACGTCCTTTAAAAATCTCCAGTGTCTTTGTTTCATTGCACACCTGCCACCCAGGCAACCCCTCGTCTTCTTGTCGAGTTTGAAAAATAATTTTTTTTGCGGTCTGATTAAAACCCATGTTTTAGTTGAATTATGAATACTTTTTCATTCTTTTAATCGGATTTCTAATTAATAACTCAGCTAATTAATGGAAATTTGAAATTCTAACTCTCAGGTGCACCAGGGGAAGCCTACCCTCACAAAAATTTTCAGCCTCGTACGTGCCGTAGACTTTGATAGCCATCGCACACACGCAGAGCAAAATTTTCTTTTTTTGTAGTATAGATGGAAGATGGAGAGATAGAAAATATATTAGAGAAATGTATTAACCCTTATCGGCGCGGAGTAATTCTGTTTATAAACTGATGAAATAATGGATTGACACCGCAATTTATAAAAGAATTTATTAGGAAATACGAACTTGCTTATTTTCGTGTATATTATAATAGGAAAATTTTAGTTAAATATTCTTGGTGCCGTTTGTCAGTTTTGGAATTAAAATTAGGTGTCCTTTTTTAAGGACACCGCCCTCGAAAGGGTTAAGACAGGATTTTAACATTTATTCTGTAACCCGAATTTAATTAAGATTAGAAAAGTCGCACTCTATAATGAAGACCGAATTTCGAGTTACTAAGTTTTGTTAATTCATGATGACGAGTTCGAAAGACTGGATTAAGGGATAAACTGTTTTTAGAGAGACATTTTTCTGAGGTTTAATTTTAGTTTGTGAATCCGAATAAACTTTTTAAAGCAAATCTAATCCATATTACACATCCATACCCATCCTATCCATATACGTACTCAAAGAATAGAAATAGAATTTAATATAGAGTTCCTACTCCATTCTAATGGGCTTCCATTTTAAAATAGAAAAGTAATCAGTAATTTGAAATAAATTTATTAATAAAGAAAACAAAGAAATACTATTCATCAAACTGAAGTAACAATAAGAAAAGTAAGAAAGACGAATATTAACAAATAATTTATATGACTGATTATTTATTTATTGTCACTATAGAACAACAAATAAGGCAGAAAATTGCTTATATAAAAATAAAAATAACTTAAAGCTTCGAAACTTATTTCTATGCTGGGGGGCAGGGGTCCAAAAGAGAGAAGCTTAAATTAGGCGATAATTTAAAAGCCTATTTATTTATTGTTATTAGTGAGCAATGAATGTGGTTTTTTTTTTTAAATATTGGAAACTCTGTATGCTGGAGAGTGGGATAGATCGATTACTTATGGCCGCTAGAGAGCAATAAATAGAACAGAAGATTTTTTTCTATAAAAATAGAGTCTTAAAAAGTGGGGAGCTCTAGAGAAAGCTTTATTTGGTTTAAAATGAGTGTAAATAAATAAAAAAATGTACTTTGCTCCTCCTTATTCGTAAAAGAAGAAAATGAAAGATACATACTTTTTAAACGGTTCCTTCAAGTAATATTTTTTCAAAATATTTCAAATGATATGTAACAACTTCGTTCCTTATGAATTTTCCTTTTTCTGTAAAAGTAATTATTTTTCAACACTTTCTAACCTAGTTGAACAGTGACTTTGTCTGTCTGTCTAGGCTCCAACTTTCGTAAATAGCCACGGATTGCCGTGTCATTACGATAGGCTATTGAGATTCACTATGGAATATTCGCTATTGAAAATGGAGTGTTCGGAAAAATTGTTTAAGGGTATTAATCTATTTGAAGCATACTAAAATGGATGATGTGTGTATCATTTATTTACAGTATTGTCCATTTCAGTTTGTGTTTTTAAGTTGAAATAACCATTCTGTAGATCCTATACAAATAATTGTGCATGAGCGTGAATGGCTAAAGGCTGTTTTTGAATTCGATTAAACATTTTCCAGCTCAACTCGATCCAGTATACTAAGAGATTTTTATAGAATAAAAAAAAAATCATATACAGCTGGAAACATTGGTTATTTGTGAAACAAAGTTTTCAATTGTTCTAAATTGTTTACTTAAGATATAATCTTTCACCTTATTAAACGGCTAAGTTCCGTTTGCAAGTGTGGAATAATCTACGCTTGACTATGATAATTCTTCTTTCTTATTTAAATGTTTACTTAGATATATCAATGTATTGTATGTAAAAACTGAAAGTGTTTCATAATGCATGAGTTTTCGTTCTTTTTTAATTAGCTTATCGGTTTAATGTAGAAAATTTAAGGGTTTCGAATGATTATTGGCTAATAACTAAAGTTGACAACTTTCATTACAAAGTTTTACTTAAAGAATTTCAAGATGAAGCAGAACAATTTCAAAACAAAACATTTTACTACTAAAAATCTAAAAAAAAAAAAAAAAAAGCAATATACAGGGTAATAACAAAATATAAAATAACAGATTAATACTTATTGTTCAAGAACATAAAAATAAACTGTATTTTTATTATTTTTACCGTCTTCAGCTTCTCGAAGGTTTGAATGGATGGTTCTACAGGTTTGAATGGATTCCTATTATCCATGACTCTGAGTTTTCAATAAATGTTTGCTGCCATTGACTTCCGTCGAACTAGTGATACATACTTAGTAGTTCTATGGAGTGTGGTCTGAAGAGTTAACCAGGGATTATAGGGTTTGTAGAAACTTTAAGCTAACCCTTCCTGCATTCTTAAAGCATTGTGTGATAGTGCATAATCTTGCTGAAATAACTCTTTCCAAAACGTCAATGTTGACTCTAAGGATTTATGGAAAGACGTCTTTGCTAACAATCGCAAAAACAGGACAGTTGCAGGAAATTTTGTGTTGCTCCTTAAATATTAATCTGCCATTTCACCTGTTGACTTTTTCATTTACAAATAAAATATTTTCTGCTTTAAGAACCTTTTAAGTAATTTTCTATTATTTTATCTGACATAAACTGCATAAACAAGAAGAATTATTTTTGTTCCTTCTAAGGCATTGTACAATGGCGTATATACTTACAGACCGGTGAAACGAGCTTTGCAAAATCTCGATATTTCGAAATCACTTTTATAGCTACAAAGCTATAGAGATTCTGGATTGAATTTAGTGAAATGACCCCGAAAAAGATTCAAATTCTCTGCCTTCTGAGTGTACGTATTAAAATTGACCGAATTTTATTTAGTTTTGTAGCATGGGTTGCTGATCCACCAAAATTGATTCATTTAATATTTTTATACTAAATTATGAAATACTGTTGTTTGGACTTTGAAATAGGAATTTCTAAATTAGAAGGAAACCAAAACAGTCATGTGTTTCTGAAATTTGAATCATTGAAAAGTTTCAATTCTATACAAACTTATAAGACTTATAAGTTGCTAGAAGTAAATAAAATTCTTGTTTTATAAAAACATTTGTAGATTTATTATCGAAGACTGCAGATGAAAATAGACAATAACATTTCCAACCTTCTTACCATTTTAGCAAAAGAAGTAGAAACATTCACATAGATGAATGCATGAATGTTTAGATGAATAGATGAATGCATGCTCCATGAATTGCACCAAACTAGTTTCTAGGAATCAAAAGACTTCGAGATCAATAACATCCCGTTGTTATATTGAAAGAAATAATTGTATGGGAAGTGAATTTAAAATGGTGTTATTGAAACAGCAAACTCATAAGCTTTACCTCAAATTTAGGACCAGGTCTCCTAAACCCGCAAAACTCTGTTTTTTGTGTTCTTATGCTAAATAAGTTCCTTCTGTGTGTTTGCAATCAAACTAATTAAATCTCAACTGAAAGAAAATTCAGTGAGTTTTAGAAAAGTTTTTGGTACTTTGAGAAGCTCCAAACTTCCCGATAAGTGATAGCTAATTCTAAATATGGAACGATTCTTATTTATCATTCGGAAAGAAATAACGGCTATTATTTCTCTTTCTATATGAATATTGCTTGAAAGAGAAACATAAAGTAGAGATCACTTACCGTAATCGGGGTCAAAAATTTGTCGTATAAGAAGCAAAAACCATTCTTTCGTGAGGCCTCCCATATCTAATCCTGGTTCTCCTACAAAGGTGACCTTCAGTTTTTTTTTCAGGTCGGACTGTTTCCTGGCAATCTTTGAAAAAAAAAAAAAAAGAATTTTTCTAAAATGTTTAACTTCTACAATCATGGGTACTTTTTCAAATTCACAGAATGCGAGATTTAGAAATGAAATAGAGGTGCAATTAAGAATGGTAACAGCAAAAAATGAATACTTAAACTTTATTTAAATTACATTTTATTGAATGACGGTGCAGAAAGAAAAAATTCATCGAAATGGACACTTCTATAAAAAGGAAAGATTTAAAATGAGGAAAAACCGACATTTCAACACTTCGGTTGGCGTCCGTGCTACGGAAAATTGGGGGAGTAGGTGTCATTCCTAGTTCGTTTACAGGAATTCCATTACGTTATGATGCATGGGTCAAAATCAGTTTATGGATGTTTGGCAGAATAAGCATGACTGAGGAGGACTACAACATGTTTTCTCAGAAGTATAGAATAAGTAGAATTTACAGGGACACACAAAAGAATTGTGGGGGAAAAATTACATTTTAATGGTGATATGATAGTTGAAACAGAATGAAATTCGCCCAGGTGCAGTGTAAAATGTTTCCTGGAGTCTATTTTCTTAGAGTTCTTAGAGTTTCTTAGAGTTTTTCCCGGAGTCCATTTAGAGAGACACGTGAAAGAATTCGTCTACAGGACTGACTACGACCGATCCCTGGAAGCCTTTAGAAACTTCTTCGTGTGTAGAAATATTGAAAATGGATTTCTGCTGTCTCTTTCAAATATCTTATTTCTTTGTATGAAAAAATGAATACTATTCTGGTAGTGGTGGAATGTGTTATAGAGTCGCTTCCTGATGCATGATTTTTCGTTCTTTTTTAGGCCAAAAGGGTTGTCATTTTGTGGACCGTTGCAAATCCCCAAAAGGTCATTGAATGTCTATTTAATAAACACGTTCAAATGGATTAGTCCAAGAGCTGTTAAACATTTTAGGGAAGGTATTTGAGGCACCCTGAAAATTTGTGCAACACTTCTTTTGTAATGCCTGAATACAAAATCGAATGTCTGGCTGAAGGATCGTGGCCCAAAAACTGTGCCAGACACGTGTCAAGTGCCATTTTTTGACTACCAAAAAAAAAGGTATTTGAGGCACGCTGAGATTGAGACAGAATAATATTTATACTTAGAAAAAATATTTTGAAAACGACAGACACTTTAGTCGGCCCAAAAACTGTGCCAGACACGTGTCAAGTGCCATTTTTTGACTACCCGAAAAAGGTATTTGAGGCACGCTGAGATTGAGGCAGAATAATATTCATGCTTAGAAAAAAATATTTTGAAAATGACAGACACTTTAGTCGGCACAAAAACTGTGCCAGACACGTGTCGAGTGCCAAATGGCACTTGACACGTGTCTGGCACAGTTTTTGGGCCACGATCCTTCAGCCAGACATTCGATTTTGTATTCAGGCATTACAAAAGAAGTGTTGCACAAATTTTCAGGGTGCCTCAAATACCTACTCAAAAATGTTCAACAGCTCTCCTACTAGATCCATAATGCAAAAGAAACCTACAAAAATACAAAAGAGTTGGGTCAAACCACCGAAGACCATGTTAAGGATCGAGTTTTGGTTTTTAGCCTAGAAATAGTAGGCAAAGCAAAATTTTGCCATGGCGATGATCCAAATAGAAGAAGCAAGTATGGAAGAATACTTTCGAGTCAGGAAAATCAAAAAGAGTGCGCATGAGTTGGGAAAGCTGAAACAGACGTAAAGAGGTAACGAATTGGACGCCACCTTCTGTGCACTAGGAATTGGGAGATTCGTCGTGCACCCTAAGCGTTTATTGGCTTTACCGGAAGTAAAACTACAAATCTTTCAACTGAAGGCGTTCTGGGGTCATAAAAATGGGAGTCTCCATAAAAGAAAGAAACAGAGATAGACATGTGGACCTCTGATCTCTAGACATCATAAAACATGAAAGGGAGCCCTTCATCTTGTAAAAAGGTCCGACGTGGAGTATTTTTGGGCCGCCTGTGCAAAATGTCACAATTCAAACAAAAGGAACCAACTCGCTACGTCTGTTTGAGCGTTTAGAATGGATATAAACAATATTATTGGATGCGAGTCAGCTCTCCATGTAAGCAAATGCATAAACCCGTCCACCTATTCAATTTTTGGTTTATCTACCGGGATTGGATTCTACTCAATACGGACCAATGCTTTTTTGAGCTAAAAAAGTATCCAAATAGACCATTTTTTTAGAAAAGAACGTCGCGAGTACGGTATCGGGTGAAAATGAACAACAGGAAAAGGCTATTCTAAATTTGTACTCAAATAATTTAGTTCAAATGTACGAAAGAAATATCTGTACTTCAATGAATGCCAACGCACAGCGATAAAGTATTAAAAATAACTGTGTGCTGCGAACCTGAAAAAGCGGCATCCATCACGGCCCACCCCACTAGCTGGCTTAATAAGCTTAGTTTGATATGAGCAATATGTTTACAGGTTCTTTTCAGTTTTTAGACGTCATAGCTCATTTTACTTCGATTGTCTTGCTTAAAATTTTCACAAACAGTACAAAAACAAACTTTGCTTATTAAAAGTTATGCTAGTAATCACTTTCAAGCTTCGATGGAAGGAGCGCTCGGTCACGTGACGTGCAATCATTTCTCGAAACAAAGGCATAATCTAACATTCTATCACAGACTTATTTTCGTTCAATTTGAATGTTGTGTGGTTTTACTCTAATTCAGTAACATCAAATGGACGGCTTTTAATACTAACGATGATCATTTTATTTCCAGCGGTTTGTAATGAATATCATTGTGTAGGGATGATATGTAGTGAAAAAGACGTTCGTCTGACATTAGCCTAAGAATTAACATTCGTGAAAAAAAAAGATGACACAATCGACTTGATTTTTTTGTTTTTAAGACTGAAAATAACTATTACCCGCTCATCATGACGTTTTTTTGTACATGGGTCAATTTGCGGTGCATATTATGGACATTTACTACACACTTGTTTTTAAAGTTATTTCAATTTTAAATTAAAAATTGAATCTCTATGTTAACCGTGCGCAGACGATAAACCGCCAAGTACTGCTAATAATTATCTTTCAATAATACGAATGGATGACTTTGTATTATTATCCTATTAATGCCCCTTATTTTTATTTCATGTTCCAAATCATTAAAGAAGAGGAACCAGGTGATTTCTTTAGAAAATTCAACAGCTGTTTCATTTTCTTGTATAGGGTAAATTCGGGTTAGATGCCTCACTCAGTGTATTTCAGGTATTGGCTACTCTCAATCGTTAGAAACAAATTGTAAGTGAAATCGTATTCAGAAAAATGCATGAATACATAATTCATTACGATTCTATAGATTTACATTGAATAGAATGAAGAAAACTTTTATTAATATCTTTTTAAGTTTGGATTCGATTTTCATAACTCGACACAATTCTGCAACGATTCTATATATCAAATTTCAAATTATTCGGTTGGCCAGTTTTTGCTGTGTTATAGGCGGACCAGGAGATGCTACGTATTTCTATAATTACGACATTTCCCCATAGATCATAATGTAATGGAATACTTTTGAGTGTCTATGAGCGCTGTATACTTTAATTTACATTGTCATTCTCAATAACATACATTCATGACAGAGTCATCCAACTCTAGTAACGCAACTTAAAGTATTCATGAACACATTTCAACTATGTTGGAATGGGCATAATAGGTTGAAATTTCAATTTATACCAATATATACCAGTAGGCAATTTACCTACTATCTTTCTAGACACGCCACTATTTAACTAAAGATGACATAAAGATAATATAAAGACTAAAACACGCTTAAAACAACTGAAATCACACTGCCAATTCTTTGCGTGACTCTGAATATCATTTTATATATATTCTACAAACATATCTTAGTATACTAAATGGAGTTTAGCGAAAAAATGCATAATTCGTTTAAAAACCACCTTTAAGCTAGTTTCGTTCATATTCAGTTACACTTACGAATTCTTTTGTGCAGCCCTGTATAGGGTCTACAGCATTTATACATACAACGTAATGAGCAAAGTTTAGTTAAACTTAAAAATTCATATCACAACTAAAAATGCACTTCCAGCAATCATCGCAGTACTTTGGATACCGAAATATTTTCCGGTATATTCCGAAACATATTCCGGTAAAAGTATCCGAAATATTTTTTGTATGCCCCTGTAAATACTATGCACTTTCTATTATACAGGAATCAACTTGTATTAAACCCCAGCAACACTCTAAAATTGGGAGCAGTAAAAAGTTCGCTCTTTAAAAGAGTGACAGGAATTTTCAATCTTTTTGGAGTGGTTTATAAAAATACACTCCTTAAAGAGTGGAATTTTCCACTCCCTAGAAAGGAGTGAAATATTTCACTCCATTGTCGAGAGTGAAATATGTCACTCCGTTGTCGAGAGTGAAATATCTCGCTCCGCTGACGAGAGTGAAATTGTGAGATTGTGAATTGAAGTGTGATTATACACTTCCAAAAAATTATCGCACAACTTTGAACCAATATATGGAGTAAAATAATGAAAACCACCAAAATATGTCATTTCTTAATTTTCAAAACTTCCATTTCATAATGTAACCTTGGAAATTACGTACTAAAACGCACTCCTTTTCAAGGAGTGACTATTCACTCTAAGCAGGAGTGACTATTGTATGGGTATTAATAATTAGCAAATCAGAGCAGTCTTGCTTACGACGCTTTTTTAGGACAAGAGAAAGACGTCCGCCATTTTAGTATTAAAATATTCGGATATTATTAAAGGATTATTTCTGGAACTTTTTATCTTCATATAGAATTAAAAGTAATTAGAAAATTCTCAAAGAGCATTGAAAACAATTTTGCGGTTTCAAACTTCCATTATTGCTATCTGCAGTTTTTCCCGAGCGCGCAAAATGTATCTTCAAAGTTGAATCATTTATTCATTGCTTCATTATTACTTTCATTTCCGTCTCGAGTAGGTCACAGCGGATAAGAGATAAGAGAAAGAGATAAGATTAAGATAAGAAAAAGGCGTCCGTCATTTTAGGATTAAAACACATGGATATTATTAAAGTGATTATTCATGGAACATAAAGGTAAGTCTTGTTTAATTTTAATCTTTTATTCCTGGTAGAATTTGTCTGTTAGGATTGTGAGTTAAATAGCTATGATACACGTAATTATTGGCACAAAAGAAAAAAAAAACATGATATTTAAGCATTGAAATAAAGTATTTTTTATGCCTGATATGAAGTTTACAGATAAAACTGCTTTAGTATATATTTTTTAATGTCCATAGTATGACTTATATAATATAAGATTGAATATATTTTAATGAGATAAATAATAGTCCAGGCAATAGGGAATTTTACCTAGCAGAATTAATGGTAGTTCTGGAAATCGGCTTACTTTATGTTTTTTGGGTCACTGAATCCGAATTTTTAACTTCCCACCAAAATTTCCCCCGGCAACCCCCCCAAATTTTGGTAAAATGCCCCCCAAAAAAGATTTTTATTAAAATAATCAATTTTTTTATTGTTTTAGGGGAAAAGTATCTAGAAATTCAGAAAGTAGACAAAATTTGCAACAAATTAGATATATGACATTATGACTTAGGATGAAGGGGAAGGGGGGATCTGCCTCGGAACATGCGCGCGGTGATGCGTGAACTAAGTTGCGTAATTCCACTTAACCACTCACACGTTTACATTCGCCCTCCCATCTCCCCTCTGAACTTTCTCTATAAGGTTTTTTGGGTCGCTGAATCCGAATTTTTAACTTCCTCCCAAAATTCCACCCCCCCCCCCCCGAACCCCCCCCCCCCCCAATAGTTGTTTTTAACTTAAATTTCGTATTGTTTTAGGAGAAAAGCATTACGAAATTCAGAAACTAGACAAAATTTGCAACAAATAGGATACATGACATTATGACGTAGGATGAACGGGGAGGGAGAGGGCTGCCTCTGAACATGCACTGCGGCGCTACATGCACTAAGATATGAAGTCCAGGCAATAGGGGATTTTACCTGGAAAAATTAATACTAGTCCTGGATTTCGACTCACTTTATGTTTTTGGGTCGTTGAATCCGAATTTGTAACTTCCCACCAAAATTTCACCCGGCAACCCCACAAAAAATTGATTTTTTGAAAAAAATTGGTTTTTGAAAAAAGCGCGCGGGGAATATTCCGAGGCAGCCCTTTCTCTCCCCGTTTATCCTACGTCATAATGTCATATATCCTATTTGTTGCAAATTTTGTCTATTTTCTGAATTTCGTAATGCTTTTCTCCTAAAACAATAAGAAATTTAAGTTAATAACAATTATTTTTGGGGGTTTTCGGGGGGGGGGGGGGAAATTTTGGAGGTAAGTTAAAAATTCGGATTCAGCGACCCAAAAAACTTCAAGTAAAGCTTATAGAGAATGTTCGGAGGGGAGATGGGAGGGCGAATGTAAACGTGTGAGTGGTTAAGTGGAATTGCGCAACTTAGTTCACGCAGCACCGCGCGCAAGTTTCGAGGCAGATGCCTTCTTCCTAAGTCATAATGTCATATATCTAATTTGTTGCAAATTTTGTCTACTTTCTGAATTTCTGGATACTTTTCCCCTAAAACAATAAAAAAATTTGATTTTTTTAATAAAAAATTTTTTGGGGGGCATTTTACCAAAATTTGAGCGGGTTGCCGGGGGAAATTTTGGTGGGAAGTTAAAAATTCGGATTTAGCGACCCAAAAAACATATGTAAGCCTTTTTCCAGAACTACCATGAATTTTGCTAGGTAGAGCCCCTATACGGTCTCTAATGCCTGGACTATAACTACTTTTTACATTAAAAATGTTTTTCAAACAATAAGAGCAGTACATATGCAGCCACTTCTTTTCTTTTTATATTTCCTTCCTTTTTCTGTTTCCCAGATCAATTTTTTCCTATAAAACATATGAAATCTATTAAGCTCATATTCCCAAAATACAATATTTATGGAAATAAAAATTTTAAATTAAATATGGCTTATCATATGTCGTCCCATAAATAAGCATTGTATTAATATCCATTTTTCAGCAACAGCAGAAGAATATTCGAAATCATGATTAAGTTAAGGAATATGTTTATAAGACAAATATAAACATATTCCAAGGAACATAAAAATCTAGATACCATGTTCATATTTAATAAAACAATGACAGATCACAACACATCAAAAATGATCTTACACATTCTTAATATTTAGATCAAGCTTAGAACTTATTAAAAAGAGATGTGAGTTGATAAATATTGTGTTTTTAGTGGAAAAATTAAAAATATTTTAGAACAATAGGGCTCTACAAATAGTGCTAAAAAGATAAGATTTTATATTTAAAACAAAAATAAAAATGAAACCACACTTTGTTAATCATATAACATCCACCTATTATATAGTTATTAATAAAACTTTAAAAAATAACTAAAATACAGTAAACAATAATGTTTGATTAGATTTAGTTTCATTAGCAATGAATATGTACTGAGATCTAAATATTTAAAATTTGTATTACACATAAAAAAGGACATAATTAACGTACGTCACGGGAATTATTAAAATACTAAATGGGTATCTGAAAAGAAAGAAATAACATTAACTGATTAAGATTTCGGTTAATTACTTGCCCTTATGGCATTATAAAACTATTATACAGGGTGCAATATGTTATCTATCGCCGACCTTTAATTTCTCAACCGTTGGTCGTAGACATATAGTTCCAATTAGAAAAACGTTTCAAATGAGGTAAATATTCATGTTGTGGTATTATTTAAAGTAAAAAATCAATTAAAAAACTTTTTATACGGTCCCCCAGTCCCTATAGTTATATTTAGTAAAAGTTTACACAGATCATAACAGATATAACACAGAAAGTTTGACATATGTACTACAAAAATTGACACAGTTATTAAATTTCAAAGTTTGAGATTTTTGCACATGATTTTGTCTTTCATTGAGGGATCAGTTAAAAGATGAATTAAAGTAATTCGAGATCAAAATCAGGGTGCAATGTCCTTTTTACGATGAAATCACCTTTAGCCGGTATCGCCAGATCGGGGTATCACAAAGAGGGTTATTTTATCTATAAATTTGAGCTGACTTTTAAGGGTCGTATACAAAGCGAAGAATGAAATATCGAAATTAAACAGAAAAATAAATATAAATTCCTTATAATATCAGAAAACGGTCTACTATAAAAATGAAATACATAAAACGCCGGAATATACTAGAGATACTGCTCAAAGTGTTCTCCATTGGTGGAAATGCGCAATTTTATCTAAAAATTTGAGCTAACTTTTATGGGTCGAACAACATTCAAACGTCAAAGAAGGTAGAATCGATATCCGGGAAATAAAACATACTCACTAAGGACTAGATAAATGACAGCGGAATGCAAACGACTAGCCGAGCTATAAAGAGCATGAAAATTAGGAATATGCAAATTACAATAGGACACACGTTTGGGATAAAACACAAGCCATCTACCAGTGGACATGTTGGTTAGCGTTGAGATCGTGATCGCAAGCTACGCATATATGCAATATGTCGAAATGATACTTATTTATGATGAATGTCAAAAGAATGCCAGAGAGCCTGCGAGTGTTTATTCAGAACTTTTTTCTAAGGATCTACATCCAACGCATGAAACTATAGCGGATGCATTGCACCGTCTTATAGAGACCGAATCTGTTTCACCACAACCCAGAACAAGTAGACGCACAAGGTGTAATGTTCGAGTGACACCGGAGGAGGTGCTAGCATTCACTCTTTTAATTTCACAACTGAGCCCGGCGGAAATAAGCGAGGCATGTGGTCAGTATGTCTGGTATTTGTTACGTGCACGTGATGCGCTTCCATACCATCCGACAATATTGCAAGCATTGATGCTGGGTGACCACGCAGAACGATTTGATTATTGTAATTTCATGCTCAATACCTTAGAGGAAAATGTCATTCCTTTGTGACATTATGTGGTCAGATGAGTCAATGTTTACATGGGGTGGCATTGTAAAAGTGCACAATGTGCATTACTGGTCTCTGGAAAACCTCCACATCACCCGCACAGCACGACTCGTGTGTTGCGGAAAATGGGGACACCAGATTGTTGGACCCATCTTCTACGATGGGACCTTAACGGGCGATCGTTACCTGCATCTGCTACAAAACACAATACGTAACTGGTATAAGAGCTGCCTCTCCGACATGCATGCCGGTTTTGGTTTCAATATGATGAGGCCCTCTCCGCATAAAACATCAAACGTCAGGGCGTATCTGGTCAACAGATCGTTGGATATCGCGTTCCGGTAGAGTGGCCATCGCGTTCACCGGACTTGACTCCCATGGACTTCTAGCTCTTGGGTTACATCAAGGCATAGTTCTATGTGACTGAGACTACTTTTCTGGTTTATCTGAAGCAGCACATCATCCTTGATTGTCGCACAGTTTGCGCACGTGCTATACTCTAACGTGTCCAGGTCTCAGTACTGTCCCGCATTCAATTGCACATTTGCTACCAATGAAGACCACTTTGGACAGTATCTCTAGGAGATGCCGGCGTTTGATGTATTCATTTTTTATATTTTTGGATATTATAATAAATTTGTATTTGTTTTTCTGTTTAATTTCAATATTTCATTCTTCGCTTTGTATACGACTCCTAAAAGTCAGCTCAAATTTTTAGATGAAATAACCATCTTTGGTGATACCCTGATTTGGCGATACGGCTAAAGATGGTTTTGCCGTATAAAGGACAATGCATCCTGATTTGGATCTCGAATTACTTAAATTCTTCTTTTAACTGATCCCTCAATGAAAGACAAAATCATGCGCAAAAATCTCAAACTTTGAAATTTAATAACTGTGTCAATTTTCGTAGTACAGATGTCAAACTTTTTGCGTTATATCTGTTATGATATGTGTAAACTTTTACTAAATAGAACTATAGGGACTGGGGGACCGTATAAAAAGTTAGATTTCGTAATTTTCATAAAATTGATTTTTTACTTTAAATAATACCACAACGTGAATATTTACCTCATTTAAAATGTTTTTGTAATTGGAACTATATGTCTACGACTAACGGTTGAGTAATTAAAGGTCGGCGATAGATAACATATTGATTGCACCCTGTATATTTATAGGGCATGCAATTGTAATAAAATATTTTAGCTTTTTTCTGTCAGTATTTTAATTTATATGTAACTTTAACTAAATTTTTCCTTAAAAGTTCAATTAGTGTTACAAACTAAGAATTAAATAAATATTGCTAATAAAGTATTTTTCCAATCTTTACCATATCTTGTATCTAACGTCTTGTTTTCATTGTATGCTGTAAAAGATGTTATTCTTTTAAAATGCCCATAAAAGAAAAATAAAAAAGAATTGACACTATAAAAAATGAACATTCACTCCTATGAAAGAGCGACTATTCACTCCTACCAGCGGTGAAAAAACGCACTCCTTTAGCAAGAGTATTCATTCTTGCTAAAGGAGTGCGCGGAGTCTCTCCTCCGAAAGAGTGATTATCCAGCCCTGTTTAGAGTGAATATTCACTTCCCAGGAGTGATTATTCACTCTTTCAGAGAGTCAAAAAATTTCACTTTTGCTCAGAGTGAATAGTCACTCTAAAGAGGTTGGGCATATTTTGACTCTGTGAAGTCACTCCTTTTTATAGAGTAAACAATTAGTTATTTTCATTATATGTGAAATAGTTTAATATAATTAAAAATACGGCCACAGACAATGTTTCCCCCTATACCATTATGTAATGGAATTGTTTTGTGTGGCCCTGTCAATGAATAATAAATATTGTTTGCACCGCCTATTCTACAGAATGTATATTTTCATGCGCTTCAATAAATGCATATCAATTTCATTATGTTCGAAAGAGCGTAACATCATTAAAATCCACTTGAAACTATTTTTTCCCATTGGCCGTCATGTAATGGAAAACTTTTGACTGTTACTGTCGAATTTTCATGGAATTTGACATCTATTACATTTCAAGCCATACAGACGACGTTCTATGTACACCGAAGTGTCGTTACATTATGGCCACTCTCCATCTATAACAATGAGCTCGCCCACAAACAAAACTCCCATGCATTGTATTTCAAAACATAGCGTGATTATCGACTTAATGGGAAAAGCAGCAGATTTATCATAAAGGTCAAATCGTTATAGGTCGGCGACTGAAACGTCGATATCGCGTTTGGTGGGCTGTACACGTGCAGTCATTGTGAGCACGTACCGAAAGTGGTGTATGGATGGTGAAACGACAAGTCTCCAGTGAGCAGTGTGCATTGATTCCAGAGGAGAGCGGAGATTGTTACGCATTATTCGTCGTGACAGAAGAGTTCCAACAGCCGAAATCACCAACATCTACAGACACACAGTGCCTGCGTATAGGCCTACGCAGCCGATGGCCTAAGAACGTTTCTGCGCTGACAGCACGTCATTACCAACAGCACCTGCAACGGGTCCATGAACATCGGAATTGGACCATAGAATAATGGAAGAAAGTTGCATGGTCCGACGAATAATGTTTTCTGGTCCATCACATCGAATACGCCGATTTCCAAAGGTAACCCTGGCTCTCGGATGCACAGTTGGTCGGAGACAAGCTACATTATCGTGTGGCCGATGTTTTTATGGTGCGCATAATCCCCATAGAACAATCCCTGACGTCTGTGCGCTACCTGAACATCGTTGCAGATAAAGTGCACCCATTACTGACAACAATGTTTCCGGCGGGTTATTGCATTTACCAACAGGATAATGCAACATGTCATTTGGGTGGAATCGTCAGGGAGTAGTTCGAGGAGCATTCTAGTGAGTTTCAAGTCATGTCCTGGGCTCCAAATTCACCTGACATGAATCCAAAAGAACATTTGTGGTTACACCAGGAAATCCCAATTCATGCTGCCACGCTACCACCTCGCAATATGCGAGAATTTCAGGAGCAGTTGGAGTGCGATTGGTACCAGATACCTCAGACTACCTGTAAGAACTCTGTCGAGTTGATAGCAGGTCGGGTATTGGCGGTTTTTAGGTCGAAATGTGGCGAAATGTGGCGTATTAAACAGGTGGTCATAATGTAATGGCTCTCCGGTGTATTTATATAATTATGAACGCACCTAAAAAGCGTAGTAGACAAAGTTAGATTGATTTATTTTTTAAATACAAGTTATATTAATCATAAAAGGTAAGTTTGGCTTTTGTTGTATATTCTCACAAGACAGAGATAGTAGCGGATGAAATAGAACATATTTATTAGAGATTTTTCCTTGAAACAGGTATCGAATAACATGTTAGTTTACAGGTTGTAGCCTATTTCTTCCTACTTCTAGATCTACTGGCTGGATCATCTATTCCGATCTAACCCTGAGGTCTGGGATAGATGGCCAAAATCATCGATTCATTTTTTTGATGAAAATCCCATTTTATCCGGTATTTATATTACAGTAATATTTTTTATGAAGTTGTGCATAAAATTTGGAGTCGATAGATTAAATGTGCACTACAAAAATCATTAATATAAGAAAGAAAAATTAGGTTGGCTTAAGGGGAGCAACTATCCCTGACTTACCCTATATACCATAAGAAATACTTTCACTTTGGGTAAAGAAGTTAAAGGAAATAGGCCTTAGTTGGGGGAATTTTCCTGTTCATTCAAGGATAATATCTCAAATACTTGATAAAAAACGGATTGAAAATTTTCATTATACTGATGTATTAGTTATATCTTTTACAGAATAGGGGTGAAAAGCATCTTATACATTATTTCTGATGTTACCATCCCTATTGCTCTGCATATACTAAAGACACAGCGATGAAGGAGGTATAGTATACTTAGATACCGTTGTTTGATGGAAAAATGAATGAAAATAATCTCAAAGATACTGTTTTTTTTTAACCTTCCGTCTACCAGACGGGTCCATTGGACCCGACATGTACATTCAAAATATTTATTCAAACCAGAAATTTCTTCAAAACAAACTAAATGTATAAATCAGACAATAATAAGTTAAATAAACAAATTAAATAGTTTCAAGTAAAAATTCTGGTGTAGAATGTTTTTATAAAACTTGAGTAAAATTTCCGGTAGTTCTAGGGTTAATGATAACGCTAATCGATTTTTTACATTTAATATATTTTTTTTAGACTCTTCACTAAAAGTACCAAAAATAGTAAGAATGCGCTCCAATAAAGTTATAAAACGTATTAAAAGGGATATTTTCATATTTTCCTCATGTACAACCGAAGAAATAGTCAAAGATCGCTATTAACTATCAGCCTTTTTGATTATGTTCATTTCAGTAGTTTAACCCTTTGTAACTCAACAACCCCGATTTGAAAAATTCTTACACATACATTAAAATGCATCATTTTAAGCATGGAAAAAAAAAATTCAGAACAGAAAAATAAAATTTTATTTGGATAAATGGGTTTGTTGCATATCTACAACATCTTGCCAAATGTCACAAAAACTGAAAATATTTAAAATTTTAATTTGCACGAAAATTTTTGAAACAATTGTTAGTTTTGTTGTAAGCAAAGTCCCACACCACATTTCTCACAAACAGTTTGATTAAAGTTTTTAAAATCGGGGTATTTACAACGTATTCTTTTTTCTGCCCAATATGGCCAGTGCCCAATTTCGTTTAGGCCCACTTGTTTTGGTGGAATATGTTGAGTAGTCGTTCTATGCTTTTTCTGTTGAATTCTATTTTCTACGAGACCTTTCCCTTTTTTGCTAGCTTTGGACTTGAAGTTAATTTTTCAGAGGGGGGGGGGGGATCCCTAACTTACCCTATAGCAATTAAATAATATAAAAATAGACTAATGTTTTCCCTTTTCAATAATTATGCTCTTCTGAAAGAAATGCAACTTAAATAACCATTAGAAGATATTTTCGATGCTCTTTCGATATTTTAAAAAAATCCATTACAAGTGAAGATATGTCGCGTTGTTGCAGATCTGCAACAAACAAAAGTTACGTTTATCTTATACATATTATAAATTTCCTAGCTCGAAAATGGTCTTTAAATAAAGAATTTAAACTCATCTTTGAAAACAATATACTTGTAGACGTCTGGAGACTTTTTAAACTCCTGTATTTAAACCTTAATTCAGCAAAAATCACGTGTAGCTGATTAAGCGATAAATCAAATTTGGCGCGAAAAAAAATAACAGTATCGACATTTGTTGCGGATTTAATGAAATAATTATGTTAATAGTAGTGTAATAGAATAACAACAATCAACAAAATCGTCTTTTCAAATTTACTCTTGAAATAACAATGACGTTTTGGGTATGATGCAAATCTGCAACACGGTGATAGAAAGGGTTAAGCGCGAAATTCGATGACATGTCTTAAATGTGTGTTTTATTTCTGGGCTTTAATTTCGTTATGGAATATAAGCTGGAAACAAATGATGAGCTATTTATATTCATTTAAGTGCAAACGGATTATTTTTCGAAATCGTCTTCACGCAATAGAGATAGATTTGAAAAAAAATCATGCTTGAAAATTATTTTAAAACAATAAAAATTGCGTAAATTGGAATACAGTTTTCAAACAAATTGTCATGTAGTTTTCAAACAGATGGCATTTGAAAATATATTTTATTCCCTATTCGACGGTGTCAAAATTAAAAATGTGCGGTATTTAGATGTTTAAAAAATTACAATAATTAATTTATGCAGTTAAAAAATTGCAAAATTGTCAAAATGACGTCAGCGTTACGCACGGATATGTTTTTCCTGTACACTGTAAAAAAAAAATCTGTAAAGTTACTAAAATATTTCTAGGAAACTGGTATTCCAGGAACTTTTTATGTAACGGCAACAGCAAAAATTTCTGTAACAGCATCTGTTACAGGAATTTTTCTTGTTGCTGTTACATAAAAAGTTCCTGGAATCCCAGTTTCCTAGAAAAATTTTAGTAACTTTACAAATTTTTTTTACAGTGTATAATATAGATAGAAACTGTTTGGTTTGATTTGGAACAGGGAAGAAATGCCGATTTATTCCCGTTCGTGTTATAGCTGTGGCCATTGAAAGAGAAAAGGCTGATTTCATGCTTTCACAGGCTGCGATAGTCATCCTGGAAACAAAATGCTCGCTGGGAATACATGGAACTACAATTGCGTTTTCATTTCTATCAAAACCGCAAACTTCCATTCCTGACACTATTTTAAATATTTTTAAAAAGTTCGTATTGTTGAACCTAAGTGTCAATGATGCAAGAGAAGTTGCAGAATTATTTCTGAGATAAAATTGTCTTCTTGGACGTGTCCTACAACAGCAAGTGTCACGTAGTGGCGACTCTCTTTACATGGATAATTTAGCATGGAAAATAAAGAGTTAATAAACTGTACGCGCAAAATTTGTAAAAGTGAAAAGTTGGACATTATTTTGCAACTGCAAAAACGAAAAGGAGAAATGACTATTCTATAACTTTAAATGAAATGAAAGAAAATAAGTTGAAATCAATAAGAAATAAAAGATCTTCTTAAAACACCAGAAAAACTTTTAAATGCTTTTTAAAAATAATTCTTGTATAACTACGACATTAACCCCTACGCACATGCGTCTATTTTTGTAACGTATAGGATAAATATCACACCCTTTTATCTCCCATTCTATTTTTGGCTAAGTATGTTTCAAAAACGAATCTACTGCTGTAGATTGTAAAATGCATCAGATCTACTTCTTTTTAGGCAAAATAAATCATGTTTTTTATATTTATTTACTGATTTAAATCACCCTTTATTGAGAAATTATGCAACACATTTGCAAACGAAACTTAAAACATGAGTTATTTCATAAAATTGATATTAATTACCTTTGATAGCCTTTTATCAATATCTACAAGTAGCTTTTATGTTACTCTTCCATTCAAATTATTTGCGTGTGTTATCCCGTAAGTAATGAACGTATCGTAATGAAACGTTCGTACACGCGCGGAATTATTCACGCCCAAGAGGTATTTCCCCCCTAGCGAACAAAGAAACGATATTCCTTCATCCACCCCTTCTCGACCTTCACCTTGAAAGGTATAAGGCAGGGTAGAAGCGTCCTCAGGATTTCCCCCTTTTTTTTGAAAAAAAAAGTTAATTGGGTGAAATCTACCCCAGGCCGTGTGCTTACGGGAAAATAAATATCTATTTTTATTATTTATCCACTGCTTTCATTTTATTAATTACAAGCTACAAAAATATTTTAATTATTCTTTTATGTTGATTTTAAGCATATTTCAAATATTAACAAGAAAGTAAAATCTTGCGTAAGGCATAGGCCTTTCCAGCACTTTTGAATACGCTACCAAAACTTGACCGTTTAATAAGGTGAAAGTTGATATCTAAGTTAGCAATTAGGAAAACGAATAAGACATTTTAAAACCCAATTTCAGAAATGACTATCTAGAGTCGGAAAAATATATTAATTTGTTTGTGCATTGATTCATAGATTTCTATTAGTAGATAGATCCTCCTTCAGCCATTTCCGTCACTAAGTGGAAATGAATTTGTACACACACAGTAATATGCGTTCAATTAAAAAACGCATACCACAACTGAAAACGCACACCGTGTTTCCCTGTAAATTCGCACCCTAATCTGCACTCCTGACCAGAAAGAATGTGGAAAGCGTTCCAACTTCCGTTTTTGCGACAAACTGTGAACGAAATTTGAAATGATGCAAATCAAGAGAGCTGAATATGATACTATTCAGTTTTCAGTCGAATGAATGAGGTGCTTAGCCGATGGAAGACGACAAAAAGAATGTTAAGAGGTAAGAACACTTTTTAACAAAGTTCAAAAGTGTTTATGACTTCGGTTTGTCTGTCCGTCTGTCCGCGCTCTAGCTCTCGTAAATATAGTCGGATCGTTCTGAAATTTTTGGATGTTAGTAACCCCTACCATAGCACGATCCCTATTTCAAAATAAAGTTTCTAGCATGTTTGGTTCATTTACAGGGACAGTCAAAAATTTTCCGTTACATTACGGCCTAAGGGAAAAAATCGTTTCAAATGGTTTTTAATGATGTTACATGCTTTCAAACATAATAAAATTCATATGCATTTATCAAGTGCACTAAAATATGCATTCTGTAGAATATACGATGCAAAGAATAGTTATTATTCATTTACAGGGCCACACAAAATAATTCCGTTACAGAGTGATATAGGGGTGGAGGGAATTGTTTGCCACGTATTTTAATTGTTAAATTATTTCATGTATAATGAAATTGATATACGTCGCTGAGGTTTAATATCACTTATTTCATGTGTAATACGAAGTGCATAGCATTTATAGGGACACACAAAAGATTTCAGATACTATATTATATCCGAAGTACTGTACAGTAGCGATGATTGCTGGAAATACATTTTTATATATGTTATGCACTTTTATGTTTCACTATATTTATGCAGAGTACATGGTGCGTATAAATATTGTAATTCATATACAAGGCTATACAAAATAATTCGTAATGGCTACTGGGTATGATTGCAAATTGCTTAAAGGTGGTTTTTAAATGAATTATGCATTTTTACGCAGAACTGCATTTGGTTTACTAATAAATGTTTGTAGAACATAGATAAAAGGATATACAGGGTCATGCAAAGAATTGGATACATGGCTGTCAATAAATGATAATTTCTGGAAATGTGATTTCAGTAGTTTTAAGAGTGTTTTACTTTGAATTAAACTTTAGCTATATAGTGGCGTGTAATAAAGGTACTAGGTTAACTACACGGCTGTACAAATGTATACAAGTATGTTTCGATCTATTAGTATAAATTGCTGAAAGCGAAATTTCAACCTGTTATGAGTTTTCTTGCTAAACTAAATCTTCCCATTACATAGTATATATATCAACCTACAGATCAAATACAGGGCTATTCAAAAGAATTGGAATACATATTTGGCTATATACGTAACTGCAGAAATCAGTTTTTCAAATGTTTCATGCGTTTTCTAAAATGTTTACTTAGTTCTCTTATATACCTTATTTCTCTAAATAACGAAGTTTTTGTTGAGATAATTACCAATAAGTAATATCTCAGTAAATTAATTTAGCAGAGTGAATTAAGCAAATGGAAACGTAAGTGCTTTATGTCCCGACCTCAAATGAAAAATTACGTTAAACTATTAAATCTATTATAACTCAAATCTTAAATGAAATTAAAAATATTTAAACAGTATAATGAAATTAACTTGCTGAAATACAATAAGAAAAAAGTAAAAACTACTATGTGATCTAAATAACGAAAGACAAATTTAAAAGAAACAAAACATTTATTTAAATTTAGTCAAATCAGAAAAGCAAGTTAACTAAAAGAATAAAATACATAAAACATACCTCAAACAGTTTTAACTTTAGAAGACACTGATTATGCATTTACATATACAACAGATTGCACTGAGTAACGCTCCATGACACATTTTTGCAGAAGTATAAAGAAATATAAAACGTCTTTCAATTCAATGCTCCAGAGCTCGATGAATAATTTATTATCTAAACGCTATACTTTGTTTTAAACTAATTCCAGTACCTCCAGTGATATCTCATAGCAGCGTAAAAACAATAGACATTTCCACCAGGAAAATCGATAGATAAACAACAGTCCGTAAATACGATCACAAGCTCATCCTTCAACGTCGAGGAATTCGGAAAACAGCTCAGCCGACACTTCAACACAAGAAACATCTTCATTTCGAATAAACACTAAAAAGATTCCTCAAGGATAGAGGTCACACTATGTAGCTTCACTATTCCGACGGATGATTAAAAAAAAAAAAAAAAACAAGGACTAGTTGATATCCGTAGCAACTCCAAGATGAGACATACTTTAATATTCACTGTGCGTTTCCCAGTTCTAATAAGCCTCCATACCAATAAAAATATTAACCACAACTGCTCACATCATGCCAAAAGGGTAAATCCGAACTGGCCAAGAAACAAGCTGGCCGAAGCATATTTATATGATTCGGACATGCGTACCAACTGCCGGCATATGCAAAACAGATTGTTTCCAGAATGATCCAAGACTTACGACGCACTCTACCGGACAACTAACGCCATCTTGTGGCGATCGGGAGTACTGCTCAACTATCATACGTGGAAAACGATCTCCGAGAACCGCGATGTTTTGAGAGACAGGTGAACGGCAGAAGATACGATTAAAGGTAAACTGTAACTAAGGATGAAAGCAAATCAAATGAAGGATTTTAAGGATATATAACTATGGAAAACAAGGATATGAGGTAAGTAGAATCTGTATTTATATTGTAAATAAAGGAAGGCTGTTTCAGCTAAAAATGTAAATAAGTTATATAGCTAAAGTAGTACGGTGATAAGATACAGAGGGCTTGTTATTCCTAACAAGTGCCCCCCCCCTCTTATCACTCGTACCACACCAAGGGCAAATGCCTAAAGAAGCACCATACACGATCATACAGACCACGTCATACAGGTAATCTTCCAGGCTTCAAAACTTAACAACCCATCAGCTCCATCTTAAACAAAGCTCTAAAACAGCAAAAACTCAAATACAAACCTCAACATCCACTTAAATTACCCAGATAAGAAAAGTAGCAAGCCAGGGAAAACCTATTAAAATCAAGCTCCGGAACATTAAAAATATCTTTAAAAATACAAATTACATAACACATAAAAATACTAATTACACATAACACACTTTGAGCCAAAAAATGCTGTCTACAGCATATAATGATCCAATACAATGCATAAAAATCATTAACTTAATATGACCATCCCAGGTGTTAAAATTTTATGATGTACTTATAAATCTTATAGACTTTTCAATTTTCACATCTTAAAAACTTCTGCCATCAGTCTGCACTTGTTATATAATAATTCAAAAGAAAACTTTATTGAAAAAGTCCATTTTTTTTCACTTCAAACCTTCATCACAATTCATTGTCATTATCATGACTCACTATCAAGGCAAAAGCTCTAAGACACTTTAGTAAGTAAATCACTTATCTAAATTAGTATTATAAAAATTCATTTCTGAATTCTGGACCTCTTAATCAAAAATATATATTAACTTTTAAACTATTCAAAATAAAGAAAATATCCTGCTTCAATTTTAAATTTAAGAAAAACATCAACCCTTCAAAAAAAATCTTAATTTAAAAATTTAATTTAAATCTTAAAAATTCGTAATCTCACAAACAATTATTTAAATATAACAAAAAAAATAACAATTATTTTATATATAAAGATCAGCAATCCCAGGGCAAAACAACTGGTCATAATTCTAAAATAATCCTCCAATTCCTTACATCATCTATTCCTTCAGCCCTTCATAACTTCCAACAATTAACACTCCCTCAAGGTCATTCACAAGGTATCCTCTGCAACTCAGCTTACATTAACATATTCAACATTGTACAACTTTACTTAAAGCTATACCATCTGTCAATGTCAAATATCCTCCTCTCCAAAAATTTCACTGCAAACTAAAAATATGTAATCATTAATCTTCAGCAATGAAACTCCATCTGGCCATTCCTACATATCTAAGAGCTCTGACAATCGGGACAACACAGAACTAATTATACGGTCCCAATAAACTAGGACAACGAAAAATAGACATATATTGAAATGGTACACCCAAACATTCTAAGCCATTCAACATACTGAGATCCGAAGGTCAAGTGGCCATTGTCGACCCGGGGATCCCAGCATATCCTATCAGCACAGATGCCTAAGCACGCACGTATACCAAAAATCCAAAATAATAAATCCATTGCTTCCGGCCGAAAGACTCCATACCACGTATACAACATAAGTACGTAGATATGTAAACCAGACGAAGAAACGCCGAAATATTTACCCTGTAAAAACTTCAAAAATTAATTCCATGAAAATCCAAGTATCATTTCCGACAGAGGAGGTTCGACATCAGAACGCCACAGAAACACCTAAGATTGCATATCGATACCATGTGACCATTCAGAGGAAATAAAAATCTGTTGCAAAGAAGGTAGTATCTTATGTCGAGGAACAATTCACTTTAAAAACAGCCAAGCGAGGAAATTTAACTTCTTAAATATTTAACCAGAGACCAGCTCCAGTCACAACTAATCCATCTCCTCTCCAATCAAGAAAATTGAATATCACCTAAAAATTCACCCCAGGATTACCAAAAACAAGATTATAATTTAATTCAAATACATTTGGGAAAAAAAAATACCTTACAAGTTGGCAGAATGTCTATTTCAGTCAGAGAACTCTCCATCTCTATAGAACTTGACACATCCATTATCAGAAGCAGGTAACCCGGGAAATACTTTTTTTACACCGCCCTCTGACAAAAACTGTGTCCCAATAAAATTCATACCACCAATTGACCAACTGATACAAAACTAACTCTTACAGATTAAATCAAATCCACAGTTACAAACATATCTTTACGATCAATACTCATTTTTGCCAATCCTAAACTTTATATCAAAAACTCTTCAAATATATTAAACTTAAACCATTAGCAAGCTTTCAAAGAATATGGCAAAAACTATCTCAAGACAACCAGTTCTGCACAACTTTACCCAGACACTAAAAATTTAACTTCTCTAAAAATTTAATTATTCTAAAAATTATTCGATCTAAAACATCTAAAAGCTCTCAAACAAACTTCAACCATTATAAATTAAACTATTGTAAACCTCAAATTCGTATATATACGGAGCCACATCCAGAATCCCCCTCTCTCAAAACCAGCCTCCTTTCCGTATAATTAACCATGTTTTATTCAAACATCAAGATCTCAAGTGCCAAACATCACATTAGACAAACTGTACCATTAATTCAACTGCAAAAAAAAATTTTTGAAATTCAAAAGTAATATTTTATACAAACTATAAATAACTGAAACATAAAACCAATATTATATGTACCCACTCTACAATATCCAGCATGCCTCTCACGATCAAACTCCACATTGAAATTAGCGGAATATCAAACACTATTTTATACAAACTATAAATAACTGAAACATAAAACCAATATTATATGTACCCACTCTACAATATCCAGCATGCCTCTCACGATCAAACTCCACATTGAAATTAGCGGAATATCAAACACTATTTTATACAAACTATAAATAACTGAAACATAAAACCAATATTATATGTACCCACTCTACAATATCCAGCATGCCTCTCACGATCAAACTCCACATTGAAATTAGCGGAATATCAAACACTATTTTATACAAACTATAAATAACTGAAACATAAAACCAATATTATATGTACCCACTCTACAATATCCAGCATGCCTCTCACGATCAAACTCCACATTGAAATTAGCGGAATATCAAACACTATTTTATACAAACTATAAATAACTGAAACATAAAACCAATATTATATGTACCCACTCTACAATATCCAGCATGCCTCTCACGATCAAACTCCACATTGAAATTAGCGGAATATCAAACACTATTTTATACAAACTATAAATAACTGAAACATAAAACCAATATTATATGTACCCACTCTACAATATCCAGCATGCCTCTCACGATCAAACTCCACATTGAAATTAGCGGAATATCAAACACTATCTTACCCATGATTAGAAAAAAACCGAACTACGGCAACAGGACATTTACAATCATAGTCCCCATTTCTGGCTATACTGAAGAGCAGGAAAAACAACTTTAAAAGTAACTTAAATCATGCCAAAAAAATTTTCCTAACTTCACTGAATTGCCCAAATAAAGTCTCACTATAAATAAGTATTGAAGATCCTCCACATTGAGTCTTAACACCGAGAATTTGCCAAAAAGATGTCGTCATACTCAATGGAAACCCTCATATAGACCATCTTAAAAACAGGCAATCCATAAAAGTAAAAAAAAATTATATCTTATATCTATTATATAAATTTTAAAAATATCTACAAATATAAAAAAAAATTTGTAAATTAATCCAAGTCAAACTTTAAATTTAGTATTGTGCTTCTAACAAAAAAAAAAACATATCTTAATAGCTACAGTCCATCCACTGGTAATGGTCTAAAAAAACCTCTTCATAAGATTCAAGAATCCTCTTAAACATCAAATTTAAATACAAGAATATCTTTTATTAAATTACAGACACAAACTGGGATGATCAGATACAAGAACAAGTCTGAAAAGCACATTTATAGAGTATATTTCAAAAATATGAAAATTCACAAATACCTCAAAGGTTGATCAAAGCATTAATGAACCGGCGGCATTAAACCACATACAGCATTCAACAAAAATGAATTATCAATTAACTCACGTTTTCAAAGCTTGATTTAACCAAGACTTACTAAAAACCAGTCAAATACTGTCTTAAAAAGTTTATCAACACCACCGATCCATCAAGCAATAATCCCTTTAAATCATGCTCAGTTATATTAATACAAGTCAGAAACCAAACTTTTAATGCAGGATTACAGATATTAACGGCACTCAGTGACCCCTCACCTTTATAAAACCATTAAACTCAATTTACTTTAATCAATTCTAAAATTTAGTGAAAATATACTTTTAAACCCTTGATTAATATAACTTTAAACAATCGTTGTATTTAATCAATCATTTTATTTAAAAAATGTATCAGAAATTACTTAAAAACTAAAGAAAAATAGACCCAATAATTTAACTTTATCTAGAATTTATAAAAACAAGCTTGCACCACAGCACTCCAGGCAGGCTCCTTAATTCTTAAACTTAAACGTGAAAAGAAAACCCCCAATGCAAAGTACAAGTTGCTCAGTAAGCTGTAAATAAAACCTTTAACTTTATAAAAAAAAATCTATTACAGAAATGAATCTATTAATATGCTTTAACTTATAAAAATAACTTAGTTTTCTTTATTATTCAATACAATCTCTAAATTGTTAAAAGAACATGAGGATCACTAAAAAGTCATGCATGGTATTATATTTTTAAACTGTTCAGTTAATTAACATTCAAAATCCAACAATTTTACAAAGAAATAGAATTTAGCTTTTAACTCTTAACATCAGGCTCTACTACTATAAAAAAAATATTGTACTTGCTCAAGCCCTGATACCCAATTCTTATCTAACTTCTGGAAAGGAATCAGGCTGTCTAAAACTTTCTACTTCTTAAAACTTTAAATAGATTATCTAAAACAGTTGATCTTAAAACATTAAAAATTCCTTAAACATTTTTCAACTGATTTATCTTAAACTTAACGGTAAGACTCCAGATAAAAGCTCCACAGAAAAACATTTTAAAAATTTCTGAATATATTAATAAAACATAAACGTTTTAATATAATACAACAATAATTTCTTTAGTTAAAAGAACAGACAAGATGCAGATTTAGCAGATCCAAATAAAAAGTCAAAAAAATCACTGGAAATCACATTTTGATATTATCTTTCTCCATTTTGTAGCATAATCGGCATTGCTTTACGCTAAACTTCAGCAGGAAAAACCCAATTGAGCATCGTTGTCATTGTATGTCCTTGTAATACGCACACTTCAATAAACTTTATATAATGTTCAAATTAACACTTGATCAGTTCTCAAAAACTGGAAAATTCACAAAGTGACCAGTCAATGTCCTTTTTGCAGAAAAACCTATGCAACGGCCACCAGCACTGCGACCACTGTGCTCACTTAAAAAAAATTTGAAGCTATACAATCCACACTGGAAAGTACCATCGACATTAATTAACTGATAAAACACCAGCTTTAATGATGACACCATTTCGTTGACATACATGAAAGCACTGAATATGAAGCACCGAAGATGAAGCACTGAAACTTCATTATCCTTTATCTTCTTAGCCTTTTAATTCACTTCTTTATTAGAAAAAAAAAAATTCTCCTCTGATGAACACTCTCTCATTGTGTCATGGAGTACTCAGTATACTAAACTAATTTATTGCATGTCATGGAGCACTCAGTACATTACTTTCAATATCAATGAAAATTTTTAATTATACTGACAAAAATCTATTACTTTGTCTTAATCATTCAATAATAAACCTTTAAATTTTAATATACCAATTCAATTTTTAAACATTACTTAACTTTTACCAATAAATTTAGAAATTACTTTAAATTATTAAACTTTATATAAAAAAAATTATACACTTAAAATATAACATTCAAAAATTTATCGTCCCCCCCCCCCCCCTCAAAAATATCAAATAACTTCCGTGAGGGCCGATGATTAAAGATAAACGCCAGACCGATCACGGTCTAACTGGCAAAAAAAAAAAAAAAATTGAGGTTGGAAACTTAAAAATATATCTATCTATACCATCTTAAAACTTCATTAAACTTACAATTTATAGACTTAACTTTTAAAAATTTACTACATATAATCTAACTAAATAAATCTAACTTTTAACTATTTTAATTAAATTTTTAAACGGGACAGGGACGGGCCCATAACCCACATGTTGAGATAATTACCAATAAGTAATATCTCAGTAAATTAATTTAGCAGAGTGAATTAAGCAAATGGAAACGTAAGTGCTTTATGTCCCGACCTCAAATGAAAAATTACGTTAAACTATTAAATCTATTATAACTCAAATCTTAAATGAAATTAAAAATATTTAAACAGTATAATGAAATTAACTTGCTGAAATACAATAAGAAAAAAGTAAAAACTACTATGTGATCTAAATAACGAAAGACAAATTTAAAAGAAACAAAACATTTATTTAAATTTAGTCAAATCAGAAAAACAAGTTAACTAAAAGAATAAAATACATAAAACATACCTCAAACAGTTTTAACTTTAGAAGACACTGATTATGCATTTACATATACAACAGATTGCACTGAGTAACGCTCCATGACACATTTTTGCAGAAGTATAAAGAAATATAAAACGTCTTTCAATTCAATGCTCCAGAGCTCGATGAATAATTTATTATCTAAACGCTATACTTTGTTTTAAACTAATTCCAGTACCTCCAGTGATATCTCATAGCAGCATAAAAACAATAGACATTTCCACCAGGAAAAGCGATAGATAAACAACAGTCCGTAAATACGATCACAAGCTCATCCTTCAACGTCGAGGAATTCGGAAAACAGCTCAGCCGACACTTCAACACAAGAAACATCTTCATTTCGAATAAACACTAAAAAGATTCCTCAAGGATAGAGGTCACACTATCGCGCCTATTCCGATCAAACGCCCGCAAAGTTGTGAAAGCTATTCCGCAAAAGGGAGGGTTTACGAGAGAAGGGGGAAAAGAACTGAAAGTCGCTATTCCAAACAAACATCTTTCACCTTCCGCAACTGCTGATGTCACGTACGATTTAAGAATAAGAGAATCGATTTTTAATCGAATATTAGCATGTATTAACCAATGAGAGTGCATCAACAACTTTTAAAGGGACAGAATATAATGTTTTGAATAATAGCTGACCAGTTGAAGAATATTTCTTTTAAATGTTAAATTTAAAAATACTTAATTATCCGAGTATTATTTTAATAACAAGCTCATATTACGTATTAATATTTTTATTGCTCTAGCTTATTCCCATGAATGTATCACCTATTTTCCTATCAAATTAAAATTTATTAATTTAAAATTACGGACTATGTTAACCTTTTACTTTAGCTTTAAAGCCTCAGCTTTTCTATGATGGTATTTTTTCTCACAATTAAATACATTTAAGAAAAATAAAGAACAGATTGATACATTACAGTAAGAATAGATTTATAGATTGGAACTTCCAAAAAAGCAATCAGGAGCAGGGCTGTAAAATGACTTAAATTGGTTCTGAATGCAGGATGCATGGATGTCATTCACGCTAGATAAGCATATACTTTGCTAAATAAAATATTTAAAAAATATTATACGAATTAAAAATTGAGGTACCACATATAGGCGCCATAATAGCTGCAGTTTTAAAGTATATGTTGGTGTATATATATATAAATATATATATACTATATTATAGCCAGTTTTATATATATTTGCATTTACAAGTTCCTATGATTAACTTTTGTATTATTTTTTCCCTTTGATTTTTAGACATTCGATTTCATTTTAAGTATATATATATATATGTATACTGGCTAACTGATGGAGGGGGGAAGGGAGCATTAAGAGTTTAAAAACCAGAGAGAGCACTTAAAAACTGATGACATACATATGAAATTTTTTTTGTTACGATAAATACGTGATATTTAAAAATCAACGCAAAGAAAAGCTGAAATATTTCGAGAAATTTTTTCTTGCATTTATTTTAAAGCTTCCTTCTTTAGTGCCAAAAGAATGATACAGAAAATGGGAAATAATAGTAGCAGAGTGTGTTATTGTTATTCCTGTTTTCTCTCTTTTTTTATTTTAATTTTATCACTATAGAAGGGGCGGGCTCCTTTTGCAAAGTTTTGAAGCAGCTCACTGTTAAATTTATTTTGGTTGCTTGTTCTTTTCATTCAGCTTATTTATACTAGACTCTATTTTTACAATTAGCTGTATCACAAAAGTTCTTTTATACTAATTAATTATTATTATTAATTTATACTTCTTAAATTGAATTTTATAACAAGAATAATGTATATAGACTCAAACCGAAACAACATCTACTTCTATGCAATTGTATTCTTTCACAAGAGCCCCCCCCCCCCCCAATTTAAATCAATTTAACATTTTTGTTACTTTTAAAAATCACTTATTACTTGGGCTAACTGTACATATATTTTTATGTAACTGAAAATTAAAATACAAAATATTATTGAAATTGTTGTTTTTATTTATGTTACACAATTTCATTTCATGTTATTTATAATGATTAAATACAAACGAAGGGGGGAAAATGTACGTTTATGCTACGTGTAGAGTTTTTAAACATCAAATTTCATGATAACATGTTTATCAATGTCTCTTAATTAGTGTCTTTTCCAATATATTTAGCAATCTTGAAAAGCTCAGAGCTTTAAACAAACTGTTTAGACACTGGCCTATCAATACTTCATTTGCACTGACGAAATTTATACTGAATTAAAAGTTGATAATTTATTGTGTAAATTAATATAGGGTAGATGTGCTAGTAATAGACACCCTTCAATGTTTTGGTTTATAAAAAAAAAAATAACCAATAAAAATTTAGCTTTTATTATTTGTTTCATAACTTCCTCTTGCATATTTTATAATCTTGCATTATTATTAGTCATTTTCCAGTAATGGACACCCCGTGTAGACATTGCTAAAAATGCAATTTCAGTAATGTTTATATTACATAAAATATTGACTTAACTGAAGACCTAAATAATAAATTTAATTTTTAAATTACACTTACCAAAATGTAATAACACCAAAACTTTTATAAATAGCTGCTTTTAAGTTATTTTATATGGTTAATAAAATTTCAATAATTTATTCTTTTTTTTTTAATGTATATAATAACTCTGACTTTCACTTTTTATAATATGGCAATCAAACCAGTCAAGAAGCAAAAAATATAATTTAAGGGCATAGTCAAACAGGGGCTCATAGAGCTTAACCCTCCCCATTTAAATAAAAACAATTAAGTTACAGAAATTGTTAAAAATCTGTCTTAAATGTTCCCTTATTCATCTCTGAAAAAATATATATATATTACTGTAATGTTAATTAAAGTTATAGTCATCATGAAACAAGTAAATCTGCAGATCAGTGGCCTCAAACATCAATTCTACAGTTTTATTTTGAGAATTATTTTATTTAGTGTTTAAAATATCCAACTCACAGTATCATTTTTTTCATATTTGTAATATTAATTATTACAAGTAATATATCAAGTAGTCTCTGGAAGTTGTTAAAAATAGTGAGACAAAGCTATTGCTATACACTAATACTCAAAAACTTTTTTTTTTTTTTAATTATTATTAACTTTTAAATCTCCCACTGTCTCAATAATCTGACAGCTGTAATTGCTTGATATTTAGTATTTTAAACTATCCATCTAAAATAATTAAAATATCTATCTTCTGATAATTACAATAATTGATGCAAACAGTGAATGATTATCACAAATATTTTATTAAATACTGGCATCCTAATTGTTAAATTTATTTGAAAATCAGTGTTTTGTTTCATTAGTATGCTTTCATTAAATTCTGGTTCTAAATAGTCATAAAAACAATTTATGACTTTTTGTGGGATGTCTATTACTGAAACAGAGAGTGTCCATTACTGGACTTTAGGGGTGTTTTGATATACAGTCGGACCCGGTTAAGACGCTCACGGTTAATACGCGATCCCGCTTAATACGCGGTTTTTTTCCGATCCCTTTAATATCGCCCATAACGATAATGCAAAAATATCACGTTTAATACACGAACGGTTATTACGCGATCCCGCTTAATACGCGATAAATTTTCGGTTCTCTGAGGAAAAAAATCACGCTTAAGACGCGAATTCATTGAATTCCTTCTCTCTTCTCAAGTATTGCCTATGTTGTGGATTATTTTTATTCAGATAAAAAACACTGTTTTCTAATAGTATTATTTACTTTATTTAATAACAGATTAATTAATGCGAAAATTACCAATCGGAGATAGTGGTACATATTTGAATAAAACAAAACCCAGCTACATTAGTGAAACTGCAATTCTTCTTTGATCCCGCCTCCTAACATTCTTTGTCATATATGTTTTTACTGTAGTAAGTTCAGGTTACTCAGATACGTCATAACAATGACTATTATTAAATTCTTTTATGTTTATTTTACTTTTTGTCATGCTAACAATATTATGTACATGAAAATTAATAAAAATGTTTTTTTTTTCTTATATTAAAAAGAAGGGCACTCATTAACACAAGTACTAAATATGATTTTAAAAACTGGGTTGTGCTCCAAAGATTTAAAGATTTTTTCTTTCTGTTAAAAGAAAAAAAAATAGTAACTTTTGTTGTTTTATTTTTGGTTGCAACGTACAAATCAACAATAAAATCATGTTGGAATCTACATTTTTTCCCCGTGTTTATTCCAATCGGTCCTATAAAAAAACCGAATGAGTTAAAGTGAAATACAATTAAATTTTAACCTAAATATATATAAAACACACAATTTTCCACCGTAAGCATATAAATGAAAGCTTTAAAGTTCATTTAGACAATTAGATTTGTAAATAATCCCAGTTCCTGCAACATTATACAAATCACGTTTAATACGCGATCCCGCTTAATACGCGATCCCGCTTAATACGCGACTTTTGTCCACTCCCTTGAAACGCGTCTTAACCGGGTTCCACTGTATTTCTGTTATTTAAAATAGAGTTTTTATTCATATTCGGAAATGAAACTATCAGAATGGTTAAATATTGTTGATAGATTAATATAATATTGAAAAAACTGGAATATAATGATTATAATTTATTAATAAAAAATAATTTTAAAAGAAATTTCTTAAGGGTGTCTATTACTGGCACATCTACCCTATTTGAGAAATGTACTATACAGCAGGATTTTTTTTTTTTTTTTAAGCCAACAAGTACTAGAGAAATAAATACCAATTAAGATGTTAATCTTAATCCAAAATGTTGAAATCATTTAACTTAAAAACTTAAATTTGTTAATAAACATCATTAAATTATAACTTTCAGCTAATTAGATTTTTTCAGTTTGAAAATAATACAGACATTTGTTATCTGCAAACTGACTAGTATTTATTATCATCTTTACTATTAATATTATTTTGTCTTAGATGTAATGCAGATAGAGTAGTTTATCCCCCCCCCCCCCCCTTAAACTGAATAAGTAATAATATTTGATCTCTGTGAATTAAATACTTTCGCATAATAAATACTCAATCATACATCCTTACATACTCTCAACCAGTCACAATGTGAAATGTTTTCAGTGTTTTATTATTATTAACATGTTGTATTATACTGAAGAGTAAAAACAATTTTCAAGATAAGACATATTTATAAATGTCACAATATAGTTTCAAGAATTATGATTTAATCACTTTTTTTCATACTATGTAATCATATATATTTTTACTTCTTCATTTCACGATTACAGATAAGCTTTAAAAATGAAAATCTCGATGATAAACAGTATTTAATTAATAAAAGTATCTTTACAAATTTATATTTTATCAATTTTATTTCTTACGTGTGCATTTAAAATTTATTTCAAATTAACATAAAATGCTGAACAAATTAATACGTTACAGTTATCGAAAATAACTTATCCACAAGTCATGGAAATTGTCTGTTGCTTACTGCAGAAAAATAAGAAATTAAACTTATTGTTTAAATACAGCAGTTCATGTGTCAGCTTTATTATTATTATTATTATTATTATTATTATTATAAATCATCAAATCTAATTCTTAGGGTTAGTAACAAAAAGATATAAAAACTTCATTACTAAATTATTAGAAACTAAATAAATATCATAATTTTACAAAAAGTAAACAAATATTTTTTTAATGGATGCGATAGTATTTCGCTTTCACGAGATAAAAGTCAAAACTGTCAATACCAAGATTCTAATGATATATGACTTATCTTGGTAATAACTAAGAAAAAAAGTAAAGGTTTTATAGTAGTAAAAAAAAAAAGCTATCTTTCACGATAATACAACATATCAAAAGGTACCGTAACACTGAAAAAAACATTTCACATACCTGTATTTTAAATGAGTATTCCTCTTATGTTTTGTTTTGATGTTAGCTCCTTCCTATAACAAGTGATTTTTAAAATCTGTGTTATTTATTTGCAGCACAAAATTTACTATAACAGCATTTTGCAAGCGTCACATGGTTTTTTGCACGCTATGCTACCAAAAGTCCGCCATCTTTTTTTACTACTTACGAGTCTTTTGTACCTCCCGCAAATAGTTATCACGTGACAACCGCAGTTGCGATTGCTCTGCGAGAATGAAACCGTCCGCACGTTTGATCTGTTTCGTGATTTTAGACGCGCCTCGCAAATCCACGAGGAAAGGGGAGTTAACGGAGAAAAGCGTTTGATCGGAATAGGCGCGTATATAGCTTCACTATTCCGACGGATGATTTAAAAAAAAAAAAAAAAAAAAACAAGGACTAGTTGATATCCATAGCAACTCCAAGATGAGACATACTTTAATATTCACTGTGCGTTTCCCAGTTCTAATAAGCCTCCATACCAATAAAAATATTAACCACAACTGCTCACATCATGCCAAAAGGGTAAATCCGAACTGGCCAAGAAACAAGCTGGCCGAAGCATATTTATATGATTCGGACATGCGTACCAACTGCCGGCATATGCAAAACAGATTGCTTCCAGAATGATCCAAGACTTACGACGCACTCTACCGGACAACTAACGCCATCTTGTGGCGATCGGGAGTACTGCTCAACTATCATACGTGGAAAACGATCTCCGAGAACCGCGATGTTTTGAAAGACAGGTGAACGGCAGAAGATACGATTAAAGGTAAACTGTAACTAAGGATGAAAGCAAATCAAATGAAGGATTTTAAGGATATATAACTATGGAAAACAAGGATATGAGGTAAGTAGAATCTGTATTTATATTGTAAATAAAGGAAGGCTGTTTCAGCTAAAAATGTAAATAAGTTATAGAGCTAAAGTAGTACGGTGATAAGATACAGAGGGCTTGCTATTCCTAACAGTTTTGTTAACGCATTGAGGAAGTGTTGGAAAGTGTTTCATAATCTATGCTAAACCCATGATTTTTCTTACTTGTTCTTTGTATAAGAGAGTTAAGTATAGTTATTTTTGTTTTATTGTGTATCCAGAAATTCTGTACGGGAAAGCTTGGAATTGCGATCCAACGTCCAAACGTTTTTCGGAAACGTCTCTGACTTTCGGTATACCAGAAATGACGGTGCAGCGATGGGTCAAAGGACAGACGGACTTTTCTCGTGAGGCTCTCAAGATGTGTGGATGCAAGAGTATTTTTTAGAGGAAAGAGATGACGAGAGTTAAAAGAGAAGTTAGAAAGGTGAACGATGAGAGAGAACGCGTTACAGCAGCAACAGTTCAAAATAACTGCGAGCTCAACCAGGTTTCTACAAGGGCAATTCACAGGACCATGCGAGAGCTGAAATGTCGATACTGTCTGCCAAAAAAAAAAAAGTATTATAAAAGAAAAAAAAAAACACACACACAAAGAGAAACAACGAGAGTTAGCACAACGATGGATAACGGACTCTCACGAGTGGTTTGAAACACTTTTCAAGCGCTAAAAAAGGTTTTGTCTTGACGGACAAGATAATGGGTCTAGTTGGATAGAACCAGAGCAAAAACTGATTGAAAATAATCGCCAGAATAAGGGTGGTGGCATTATGGTGCATTGAATGTTTCTATCGAATCTTCACAATCGAATCGACCAATCATATCGATTCATCGACCGATTCATATCGAATCGACCTTCACATTCTATTGAAGGTCGGGTCAAATCCAGTGTTTACCAGAAATTTATTAGCCAAGGTGTCATCAGCACTCGATCAATGGTTTCGTAGCATTAAGTATCTATTTCAACAGGACAATGTCTCGAAATCAACGCTGCCATTTTTCCATGACATCCAGTTGGATACTTTCGATGGGTCCTAATCGAAATATCATTGAAAATGTGTGGAAAATCATTTGTGAGAAGAAGCTCCAATATCATAACTTACATGAGCTCTTGCGAGCAATGGGTGACACCGTCATTGAGATCAACACGAATCGCACCGAATTTATGGACAACCTGTACAAATCGATTCCCACACGACTGATAGATGTTATTACTTCAAAGGGAGGCATCACTAAATATTAATTAATGTTCATTCCACCGTCAATGATCGCTTATTCAGTTCATAACATTCTTTTGGACGTTTCCAAATTAATAAAACCTTTGAGTTTTGCTAATTGTTCGAGTTTTTTTCATATTGATGCGTTGCATTTTCGAGTATATCTCGCAATTTTGGTCTTATTTGTAGTTCTCAGTTTTCTTGCTTGTCGAATTTATTGGAGCCTTGCCTTAGCGGAGAACTTCGCCTAACATTCTTTTTGTAGATAAGTGGACAACAGTAAGGCTCTTGTAGCGCACCTCAATTATGTATATAAATTTCAATATACTTTTAATAGTGTAATATCATTAGAATACACTACAAACAATGTTTTCCATGGACCATAATGTAACAGAGTTCTTTTAAGTGCCCCTGTAAACACACTTCATTTTCAACACCGAACCCGATAAGGTAAATCTCAATAACGTATTTCCATTGTATGGCATTTCGAGTACAGACATAGGCCAGACAAGCCGAATTCATGGACACTTTTGAAACGCGCTTTTATAGGATGGATAATCACCACCTTGCATCCGAATGCCATTGCATAAATATAAAATAGATACATATAAATAGAGATATTTTTATCCCAATTTGCAAAGTATAATTTAAGTACACTCTAAAATTGGCAGGAGAGAAAAGTTCACCCTTTGAAAGAGTGACAGGCATTTTCACTCTTTTTGGAGTGAATTTTAGAAAAATACACTCCTTAAAGAGTGGAATTTTCCACTCCCTAAAAAAAGAGTAAGATAAAATATCTCACTCCGCTGAAGAGTGAAAGCCCGGCATTATACACTTTAAAAATAATTTCCGTTCAACTTTGAACCAATATATGGAGTGAAATAATGAAAAAGCACCAAAATATGTCACTTCTTAATTTTCAAAAACTCCATTTCATAATGTAACCTTGGAAATTACGCACTTAAACGCACTCCTTTTCAAGAGTGAGTAGTCACTTTTCTGATAGAGTGACTATTCTTCTCTAAGCAAGAGTGAGTATTGTATGGGTATTAATAATCAACCAAACAGAACAGTCTTGTCTACGACGCTTTTTTAAGATAAAAGAAAGACGTCTGCCATTTTAGAATAAAAATATACGGATATTATTAAAGCGATTATTTAGGGAACTTTTTATCTTAATATAAAATTAAATGTAATTAATTCATAAAGGATATAGAAGAACCATTCGAAAGAGTTTTTGCGGTTTCGTTATCTGCAGTTTTTTCCGAGCGCGAAAAAGTGTCTTCAAAGTTGAGTCGCAATGCATTGCTTGCATTATTTTCACTTCCGTCTCCAGCCTGTCATGATGTCTGATATACACAGTGAAGTTCAAAATATTAAAAAAAGAGTGTCTCATTTGAGCCAATACAGCTCAAATCAAAGGGTAATATTGAAAATTTCGGCGTAACTCAGATTTTAGAACGAAAAGGAAACCGAACTTTCTGTGGATCTGTCATTGTATATATTCGTATTACTCATCAGCTAATCTGAAAAGCAAAAGTCTACGACGTTTTTTTTTTAAGATAAGAGAAAGGCGTTCGTCATTTTTAGGATTAAAACATATAGATATTATTGTAAAGGTAAGACTTATTTAATTTTAACCTTTTATTCCTGGTAGAATTTGTATGTTACGATTATGATACACGTAATTATTGGCATTAAAAAATAAAACACGATATGTAAGCATTGAAATAAAGAGTTTTTATGCCTGCTATGAAGTTTATAGATAAAACTGCTTTAGTATATATTTTTTAATGTTCATAGTGTCACTTATATAATATAAGATTGACTATATTTTAAAGAGATAAATAACTACTTTTTACATTAAAAATGTTTTTAAAACAATAAGAACAGTACATATGCAGTAATTTCTTTTCTTTTTATGTTTCTTTCTTTTTTCTATTTCCGAGATCAATTTTTTCCTATAAAACATACGAAATCTATTTAGCTCATATTCCCAAAATATAATATATACGGGAATGAAAATTTTAAATAAAATACAGCTTATCATATAATTTTCATGATTAAGTTAAGGAATATGTTTAAAAGAAAAATATAAACATATTCCACAGAACATAAAAATCTAGACTTCATGCTCATATTCAATAAAACAATGACAGATCACAACACATTAAAAGAAATCTTACACATTCTTAATATTTAGATCAAGCTTAGAACTTATTTAAAAAAATGATGTCAGTTGATAAGCATTGTGTTTTTAGTGGAAAAATATAAAATATTTTAGAACAATAGGGTTCTGCAAAATAGATAAGATATTATATTTAAAAGAAAAATTAAGATGAAATCACACGTTGTTAATCATATAACATCCACCTATTATACAGTAATTAATAAAACTAAAGAACATAATTAACGTACATCACGGGAATTATTAAAATACTAAACGTGTATCTGAAAAGAAAAAAAAACAACATTAACTGATTAAGATTTCGGTTAATTACTTGCCCTTATGGGCATTTTAAAATTATCATACATGGTGTTTCTAAATTAATATCGGGGTTAAGCGTTAAGCTTTGTAGTATCTATTATATAAAACTTAAAATTATACTTAATACTTAAAATGAAAGAGCAACTCAAACAGTTTGTTGGTACCTGTGTATGCGCATGCGCACGCAATGATTCTTCCGTCATTCCTTTACCCCGCTTGTATCTATTTTCATTGCATGCTGTAAAAGATGTGATTCTTTTAAAATGCCCATAAAAGCAAAATAAAAAAAGAATTGACTCTATTAAAAATGAACATTCACTCCTACGAAAGAGTGACTATTCGCTCCTACTAGGAGTGCAAAAACGCACTCCTTTAGTAAGAGTGAATAGTCTCTTCTCCGAAAGAATGATTGTCCACCCCTGTTTATAGTGAATATTCACTTCCCAGGAGTGACTATTCACTCTTTCAGAGAGTCAGAAATTTCACTTTTGCTCAGAGTGACACTTTTGCTCAGTCACTCTAGTCGTTGGGCATATTTTGACTCTGCGATAGAGTGACTATTCACGCCTCCGGAATGAATAGTCACTCCTTTACATTTAGAGTGTATAGCATTAATCAGTAGACGTTATTACTAATAGATTGGTTTTATACGATGATTTTCGACAGGAGTTAGTTTGGCGGTTTTTGGTGTGTGTGCATTTGAAATGAACTTTTAATTTAGAAATGATGTTAATCGAAATGTAATGCTTACTTCATTCAAGGAGTCCGAGACTAGATGCGATCTTCTCACATTCAGATTTAAAAAGAAAACATCGATATCCGGTGCTTGTTGGTGTAAAGCTCGACTCATTAAACTCCGCTACAAGAAAAAAAATGTCAAAACATACAAGAAAAATAATGAAGCCAAATAAAAATGCTTTCAATCAGCGCTAGGTTCGATCAAACTAGTTAGTGAATCACGTCACAATAGAACCAGACTAATAGCAAACATTTTCTTGTTTTGGATCCAAATTACCGTAAACATCTCATTTGTACTGAAAAAAAAATCACTGGCTTTAAAAAATTCTGACAGTGCAGTTAAAATGTTTTCCAGACCCTCTTGATGGCTCATTCTGTCGCTCATTATTTTCAAAAGGATGTTCATGATAAAGACTTTTGCTGATCGATCAGTAGAATTGTCGAAAGGATCGAGTCCGCAATTTAGTCACTAGAAAATGTGTGGAAGATTTTTCCTCCATTTCTATACTGGAAACAGTTTACTTAGAAATGAAACATTATCGGATGAGAATTAGTGTATCAGTTAAAATAACATAGCATAGCACAGAATTCATGTCAAATACAAGAAACTCGGTATCATTCAGTCTCTCAACAATTTACAGGGGGATTCAAAATAAATTTAGAATTCCATTCATTTTGAATAACCCTGTATTTTTATACCGTTATGACAAACTTCCTAAAGTTTAGAATGAGCTGTCCTTATTTTATGTTAGTTTTAATTTTTTAACTATTTTTATTTAATTCACGCGCTCTAACTTCTATTCAGTCCTTCCCAATCGTAAATAAAAATGTATCAGGGAAAAAATGGCCAGTTGAACGCTGGAACGAGATACATGCACGTACAAATATTCCAAGAGCTGGAAGCACAAAAACCTATGTTATCAAGCACAGGAAAAAAAAAACACCTTTATTTTATGGAAGAGTAGAAGTAGGGGAATCTAATGATCCATGTCTGCCGGAAGTGAAGTGGTGCATAAGCCAAAAATTAATACCACCAGTGGTTTAATCGTAGGTTTATCCTTGTGTTTTCCTGTTCTCAGTCCTTCATGTTTTCATATCTTTGTTTGTAGGACAAACACAATGATAAACCTACGAGTTAACCACTCGTGGTATTAATGTTTGTCTTATGCACCACTTCACTTACGGCAGACATGGATCATTAGATTACCCTACTTCTACTCTCCCATAAAATAAAGATTTTTTTCTTGTTCTTGATAACATAGGTTTTGGACTAAAATAGAATTAAAAAAGACTAAATTAATATCTAAACTAAATTAAAAGATTAAATTAACATCTCATTCACCTACAAAAGTATGGAATTCCCTCATAAAGTACCGTTTTTGGAAACAAATAATAATTGTCGAAATTTGCAACTTTTTTCTAAATTGATCGCTTTTGTAAATTTTCTCACACTTGTGCCCTTGTGCCTTCTTGCAATCGCCGATGACGCTACATAAGAATCGGGGTAATTTGACATTTTTGAACGCATAGAAAGGGAACTCAAAACAGAAAACAATTCACGAAAATCGGCGTCTGTCGCGATCCTCTAAGGCAAGTCCCACACTAAGGTGACACATAAGACATGTCGCTTCAATTCGCTGGAAGAATTTGAAACAACTTCGTTCTTTGTTTCGACCACTTTTTGCGCTACATGTTGCGGCTTTATGTCGCTTGTCGTCTCAGTGTGGGATGCGCCTTAGGCCACGTTTAAAGCCGACGCCACATCAGAAAGGTGATTAAAATACAGGGAGGAAAAAAAATCAAAATTAAAATCACGGATAAGCGTACAGTTACAAGGTGCGGGCCTTTGGATCACGTATTTGCCTACTGTACGTTTTTAAACTGTTATGCCGCTGTACAGTCGTGGAAAAAAAAGTAAACACCCCCTACTAACTCCTCAACAAATTATCGTAGAAGAAAGTGACTGGTACCGAACGATTGGAAATAAAGTCTACTTTTAAATGATGTCTATAAAATTTGCTTATGGGGGCCATCTACATATTAAAACGAACCATAACTTTGTTTTTTTTCAATAACAGTACACAATTCTGACAGCATAAATGAACTCTACATCCTTTAATTAGTCTAAAAACAAATTTTTATGCAATTCGTACCATAAGTTTCCGAGAAATTAATTATTTTAAAACGAGCGTATTTTAAGGGCTGTATCCAAATTGAAGTTCGGTACTCGATTGTTAACCGAGAGAGCTCCCTTCTTGATCAAGGCACCTTAAGCAGTCAATTAAGCGTGTTAGATTGCAGGATAGCATAAGAAATATCAAAATATTTAGTCACTTCTATCATAGACGGTCCCTTAAACCATCATTTTTCCGCTCTTTAAGCATAATTTGAAAACTACTTGGAAGAAAAATGTGAAATTTTGGATTTCCATAAAGCAGGACTTAATAAATCTGAATCCATGAAAAAAATTGTAGGTTGCAATTCATAATTTTTTTTAATATTAATTTCATAATTCATAATTCATATCAGAAAATTATAAAAATTGCAAATTCAACGTATTTATGTTTGGGTATATTAGTATTATTGCCACACAAAAAATTAGAACATTAGGATCATAATTTCAGAAGTTATAAATAAAAATATGAAAATGTAATTTAACATTAGAAGCACTAAACTTTGAATGTTTATAATTCAAAAACTTATCATTCAAATGACTTGAAATTTGGTTTCTAGATATAGTTTGAACCAAAGATTTGAAATATCTCGTTAAAATTGGGTATTGCCATTGAAAAAAATGAAGTTTGGATTCGTTTTAATATGTAGATGGCCCCCTAAGCAAATTTTATATACGTCATTTAAAAGTAGACTTTATTTCCAATCGTTCGGTACCAGTAACTTTCGTCTACGTTAATTTGTTGAGGAGTTAGTAGGGGGTGTTTACTTTTTTTTTCCCACGATTGTACATTCAAAATGAATGGGATGACACCATTCATTTTGAATTACCCTGTATTGAAGAAAACTCGGTGGCTGAATAGTCAGACGATCTTGTGCCTGGACAGTATGGGCTCAAATCCCTTTTACTTCTGATTTTTCTTTCTCCTTTTTTTTAGTTAAATATTCGATATTTTCATGATCAATGGAATATTCTTGATAAGGGTAAATAGTTTTTATTAATAACACTTACATGTTTATTTCTATTATTCATTTAAAATACTTATTTAAATACCATAAAATTAACTTTCTTGAATTTCACCACAATATTATCAAATAGGTTTACATTTTTAAAACAAATCAAAAATAAGTACTGTGCTGAAATATCCCTTTGCGTAGACGATCATTTCACCGGGTCTATCTTATGGAGCATTTCAACTGTAAATTATTGTTGAAAATAACATGTAAAGCTATTTTACGATCTAAAAGTCAATGTGGAAGATAATATAAAAGCAAAATGTAACAAGTATAATACCAATTCACTAATTTAACAAGAAATATCAGCACTGATTTTTTGATATGTGGTTTTGTGATGATTAAAATAGGGTTAAAATGTTTCTATATTGTCTACTGAAAGCATACGCAAGAACGGGGTGTCCAAAACTTCCTGGACACATTTAAAAATTCAATATAAAATTAGTAATTGTCGTACACGAGTACGGTTTGGACTAAAATGTTTTTCAGGATGAAAAGTGTTCTTCAAGCGAATGAAAATAATTAGTTCCAAATTTCGAAGACTCCCAGCACTGAGACTCGCCATTTCTGTGTCACAGCGTCAAAATGAATCTCACAATCAGAAAAACGCATGTTTGAAAGCAAATATACGGACAAGTGATCGAAATCTAAGATCGAAATTTGGAACTAATTATTTTCATTCGCTCGAAGAAAACTTTTCATCCTGAGAAACATTTTAGTCCAAACCGCACTCCTGTACGACAATTACTTGATTTTACATTGAATTTAAAAATATGTCCAGGAATTTTTGGATACCCTCTATTTTGCTTAGTCTGCATATAGTATTATATGATTTGTATTTGTTGCAACGCGTTAGTTCCATAATTTAGTTAGTTAGTTCCATAATGTTTCTCGTATTTTAGGATGTACCGGAAGACCCGTCTGGCGTTGCGCGGGTCATTAACCTTAAATGTACCTAAAAATACCTTAAATTTAATATACAAGCGAACCTAGTGGAGAAAACCTCTGAAACCTCTGAAAGATCGTTATTACTTCAATCACTACAATCACTACTTCGTTAATGAACGAAAATTAAAAAATAAACATTTTAAAATGCTATCCTAAAATTTTAGATTGTGTCCAACAATCGTAAAAATAAAGTCATACTGTTGCCAATTTATGATACTGAAGAAAAAAAATTGACCGCATGAAAATATCTTCCCGTGCTGAAATTTTTCGCCACGGGAAATAATACCACCCTTAACTTCTCTCTTTTCTCTCACGGGTACTTTGCTCCGTTTCAGAAACAAATGGATGACCTTACTTTCTTTCATAATTCATTAAAACATTTATTTCATATATTTTTTTATTTTTTAACGATTAACGAATGTTTGTTCCATACGGGGATATAAAATATAAAATTAGATGGATAAACTATCAAACAGAAATAGATTGATAAAAAAAAGTTCTCATTTCCAACAGAAAGGGGGCTTTTTTGTAAAATTGAAAAAAGTGAACAAAGAGAACTTTGTTGAAAAGAAAACAAAATTTACTAAGCTGGACTAAAACTTTGAATTTGGATTATTTTATGAGTGGGTCAAAATCATTGACAAAAGTCGAAGATCAGGGAAATACGTGAATTTTTTCGTTCAATGTAAAAAAAAAAAAAAAAAAAAAAAATCGAATTAAAATACAGTACAGAACCATTTATCCGGAATGCTTGGGGTCAGATGTATTCCGGATAACTGGTTTTTCCGGCTAACTGGTTGTGCATTAAAGCAGCATCCATTTGATAAATTTTATGGCATTATTTCTCATTTTAAATTATTAGATTAGTTGGATTAAAAATCAATGCAAGAAACATAAAAAATTAGCCAGAGTTTAAAAGAAGGCAATTTATGGGAATCCCTTAGGAACAAAAGTTGTTCTGTTTCCTCTGCATAAAAATTAAAACATCTAAAATACAACTAAATGTGATGACGAAAAATACTAGATGTTGTCATCAAATTGTACAATTGTTTCAAGCAAAGCCTATGTCAAACTGGCAATGTATGACACCTTCTTCTGCAAAGATTCTGAAATCAGTCTATCGGAAATATCATTCCGGATAACTGGTTTTCCGGTTAACTGGTTTCCGGATAAATGGTTCTATACTATTGAAAATAAGGTACATATGGACTTGTACTCTTCTATCTGGAGTCAAATTTGCAGACTTCTACATGCGATGGTATAGATATTTCAGTTTCTCTTTGAATAAGTTTGTTTATAGTTTAATCCTATGTTTTCAATGTTTTTCAATTCTTCTTTTAACGATTCATCATTAAAAGAAGAATGGAAAAACATTAAAAACATAGGTTTAAATGCAGGACGTCCCAAGAAAACTATAAATAAACTTATTCAAAGAGCAAATGATAGAATAGACCGGATCCAACCAGCACAATAAAATTTCAAATATCCCCCCCTCCGACCCCATTCCACATATGAATGGGATAGCATTAAAAATTAAAAGAAATTTTTAAGAAACTAGGCAAACATGTTCCATCCATCTCTATTTAAAGCAATAAGAAATGAAACAGGAAATTATGAAAAAACTCAAATTGCAGGTATTTATAAAATCAGTTACATAACTAGAAAAAAACGAAAAAATAAATTACACAGGAATGACTAAGAGGGAAATTCATGAAAGAGAGAAAGAGCATATCAGAGACCTGAAATTGAATAAAGAAACTACAGCTCTAGCAAAAAAGAACCTTATAACCCCCCTACAGATAGAAACTTTGCAAATTGAGAAAATTGCGAACTACGAAAATATGCATAATGCCCTATTACGTGAACAGGGTTCATACGGGTGCTTGAATTTCATAAGTAAGGAATTCTTCGGTACCAGTATTTTCTTATGGAAAATCTCTCCTGAAATAAGGCGAAATTTTGTCTGTTTAAACTACATTTATTTTTCTATAAAAAAATTCTAATATTGGGCCTTGAAAATAACGGTATCCGTACGAACCCTGCGTGAAGCTACAGAGATTCATATTTTTAAAACAAAACTTTGTAACGATATGGCACACGCACTTATTGACAGTCGGTGGATGAAAATATTTAAAGAGAGAGAAGAGGAAACAAAGGAGGGAATCGGCTGATCTCGAAACAAAATAAATAGAGGAGCGAAAGACTTTCAGTAAAGCAACTGAGGATGTTCCGGATAGGAACGAAAACGTTATTGTAATGAATTTTTGAAAGTGAGTAAAATTGTCTTTAAAATGTAAAATAATGTTTGAAATTGGCATATAAACAAAAAATTATAAATAGTGGTATTATAATCTCAAATGCAGGTAACTACATTTTTATATTTTTAACTTATTTTGACGTCGATTTCTGCGAGAAAATCAGAAAAAAATTCTTACCAAATTTTAGTGGTGAAATTGAAGCGTAAATGTTGGCAGCTATCTATGTATTTTCAACAAGATGAAGACAACTCCATGTTTTCTTTACTTTTTGGAAGAATATCGGCAAGTATCTAATGGAATCTGGCAGCTTTAAATGTATTTAAAAAAATACTTTATTATTTTTTAAATTTCAAATGTAAAGGTACATTTTTTTATGTAACACATTCTTAGTTGATTATTCATTATAATAAATTTAAATGTTTGCTTGTTTTATTGAACACATACATCAGACTTGTGTGCTTGACACCAGGGCGCGTTTATAAGTCATCGTCGACATACAGGGATAAGATAGCACAAGGAAATTTACAACACCAGAGAATTACATCCTGGGGTCTCCACAAAGTGTGTGTAACGGAACCGGCGGGATTCGAACCCGCCTCCACCTACGCTCTGAAGTTATTAGCGGCGTGGTGTCTTATCCACTCAGCCACGGTGGGCCCATAAATTTAAATAAATGGTGCTTTTATAACATAAGACATTTATTTTCTGTATTAAATTATAAAAAAGGTTAACTAACTGTTATTAAGAACTGTTTTAAATAAGTTATACTATTTTTATTAAAATCATTCGCATGCTCAAGTAAGATTTTGCTGAAATTATTGACAGGTTATTTGTAGCTAAAAACATTTATATTTCACTTTTCTCTCTTCTCTTTATTATGTACCTACGACGTACTACATTTTTGAATTTGCTGAACCTTCCAAAGCAACCACGTGGCATAGGAATCTCAAAAATATGTGAAATTCGGTAATGCTGCTATCACTAAAAACCTTGTATGTGTGCTTCGCAACCCTGAAAACAACAATAAAAAAGCATTGCTGGATGCAGCCATCTTGTTGCGTAAGAATAACAAATGCGTGAAATTCGGTAATGCCAGCGATCACTTAAACGCATGTATGTGTGATTCGCGACCACGAAAACAAAACAAAAAACTAGATACAGGAACATCGTGGCCTAAGAATCACAAAAATAAGTGAAATTCAGTCACTCCACGATCGCTAACACTCATGTATGTGTGCTTGATGCCCCTGAAAAAGAAACAAAAAAAAAATTACTGGATGCGGGAACCTGGTTGCATAAGTATCTCAAAAATGCATGCAATTCGGTACTAAGCAGCTATTTCTTCTTAAACCAAAGCATTCATTTTCTCACATGTCGTTTCAAAGACTCGTAAGAAGAATCCACCTTATTGCAAAAGCATCAAATGGGATAAACATCTTTTTATTTTCATAAACAGTTCATAATATCATAGCTTTATTATCGTTTATTTAGAAAATCATAATTTCAACAACAACAAAACATTTTAAAAACTCTCTAGTTTTAAAAACAACAACTTGAAAGTTGCCAGATTCCATTAGATATGTGATGATATTCTTGACACTTAAAAAATAACGGAAATATGGAGTTGTTGAAAACAATGCCTTTCTTGAATTGGTTGAATAGTTCTACTTTTTCTCGCGCAAATAACCGAAATTTAGTTAAGTAGTTTAGAGAAACAGGAAGAATCGTAGCGGTAGGCCAAAATGGAGAGGAAGATTTAAAGTTAGGTACTTTGATCATTTAAGGTACCTATACCCAATATGGGCACTCTAAGGAAAATCGATTTTTTTCACTCCCGTGTACACGTCATAGGAATCCAAAAATATATGACTACTATCCCTGGACTGTTGACTATAATTATTAAAATTAGCGACCTTGTAATTATTCTGGTTTAATTTTAATGATAAAACAAAAAATGTTTACAAGTGTCCATATAAGGAACCACCTGTCCCTATTATGGACATGCATGTCCATATTAGGGGCAGGTGGCTCCTTTTTGATCTACTACACAGGGTGTATGGAAGAGCCACTCTTCCAAGGGATTTTAGAGGAGAGGGGATAAAAGTATTGCGGGGGAAGGGGGACACAGTAAATATCTTCAGAACATGGACATTAGGGTCATTTTCGGTTGTGGCTCTTCGAAGACCCATGCAAAGCACTTCAGTTACTACAAAGTATTATGAAATAATATAGTTGGTTTTGCTTAGCTTTATTGCATCTGTCTGCAGAATTTACATCTATTATTACTCAGTCCTCACAGGATGGACAAATAAAAACTTCTTCATCATGGGCGGTAAGTCCCACACAGTCCTCATGGACATATATGCCGCATGTGATGCATAGCCGCATATCTGCAACAGCGTCAATACTGCATAAGAAGCAGTACCAGCTCTCCTTTGTTGAGGAAGTCATACCGCTGGTACCTGAGATTTTGCCAACAGATACCCTACTGAGGGGAGACTTCTTTTGATTTTTCTGCAAGGGCTTTTTGGAGGATTTGTTCTTGGAGGAGGTTTATTGGAGGATTGTTCAGATGACATTAAACAGATATTTTACAAATTTGTGAATCTGAAGATTCACTTGCTGTATTTCCAATGTGGATATAAGGTGTCGATATTGGGAGTCGGGCATAGTTTTACTAAATCTTGTAATAAATAAACAAAGAAACATTTTAAAGCAATATATGCAATAGCAATCGAAAATATGTTTTATCAGCTTTCTAAAACACTCTACTTTTCAATATTTAAAGTAATTTTACCATATCTAATAAGAATTTAAACTTACCTGCAATTACGATCCACCACGAAACAACAAGTTTCCTTCTAAATGGCGAACAGCGCGCTTTTTTGCACTTTCCAGGCTTAATTATCTTTTCAACTGCTTTTCTTCACGGACATGTAGCGCCATCTCTCGATCAAAACTGTTACATTTAAAGATATTAGGGGTGTCCATATTGAGAGAACTGTCCATATTGGGTACAAATATCTTATTGTAAACGGGATTAAATGAACTCTATGCACCACAAATGCTATGATTGTAATGCCGCTGTCGAGTTCTTAGCATTCCGTGGGTACAGTCGTGGAAAAAAAAAAGTAAACACCCCCTACTAACTTCTGAACAAATTATCGTAGAAGAAAGTTGCTGGTACTGAACGATTGGAAATAAAGTCTACTTTTAAATGATGAATATAAAATTTGCTTAGGGGGCCATCTACATATTAAAACGAACCATAACTATAACTTTGTTTTTTTCAATAGCAGTACACAATTCTGACAGCATAAATGAACTCTACACCTTTCAATTAGCCTATAAACAAATTTTTATGCAATTCGTGCCATAAGTTTCCGAGAAATTAATTATTTTAAAACGAGCGTATTTTAAGGGCTGTATCCAAATTGAAGTTCCGAACTCGATTGTTAACCGAGAGAGCCGCCTTCTTGATCAAGGCACGTTTAAGCGTCAATGAAACCTGTTTGATTACAGGATAGCAGAATAAATTTCAAAACTTTACTCACTTCTATCATAGACGGCCCCTTAAACCATCATTTTGCCGTTTTTTAAGCATAATTTGAAAACTACTTGGAAGAAAAATGTGAAATTTTGGATTTCCATAAAGAAGGACTTAATAAATCTAAATCCATCAAAAAAATTGTATGTTGCAATTCATAATTTTTTCGAATATTAATTTCATAATTCATAATTCATATCATAAAATTATAAAAATTGCAAATTCAACGTATTTATGTTTGGGTATTTTAGTATTATTGCTACAGAAAAAAATAGCTCATTAGGAGCATAATTTCAGGAGATGTAAATAAAAATATGAAAATGTAATTTAACATTAGAAGTACTAAATTTTGAATGTCTATAATTCAAAAACTTATCATTCGAATGACTTGAAATTTGGTTTCTAGGGATATTTTGAACCGAAGATTTGAAATATCTCGTTAAATTTGGGTACTGCCATTGAAAAAAATGAAGTTTGGATTCGTTTTAATATGTATATGGCCCCCTAAGCAAATTTTATATTCATCATTTAAAAGTAGACTTTATTTCCAATTGTTCGGTACCAGCAACTTTTGTCTACGGTAATTTGTTGAGGAGTTAGTAGGGGGTGTTTACTTTTTTTTTTCCACGACTGTACTTTGTACTAACCTATATTATGTCAGACAAATCGGTGATCTGATTGTCTGGACTTCTCGTTGTTAGTTGTCTGAGCGAAGCGAAGGCTAATACTCAGCGACGCATACAGCTACGGTGGATATTAACGCCATGTCCTACTAAATAAAAAGCCTAATAAAAATCAAGCATAACTCAAAAAATATTTGTCGGATTTCGTTTCTGATTGCACCAGAAAGTACCTATGAAGTTCGCCTACTGAATGCACCTACTATGAAAAATAAGTTCCAAACCGTTTAAAAATTATATAGAAAAAACTGATAAAAAAGTAGAATTTATCTGCATACGTCACAGAAATTTGGTGTGCGTCACTTTCACTGGTTGATGTTTTCATAGACAACTGGCTTGAACACATGGAGCAAATAAAAAAAAAAAAAAAAACGCACACAGTAATATTGAAGTGCCATAAAACACATTTAAATTTAATCAAACAGGAAAATAAATCTGTTTGTTTTTCCATTTAAAAGAAAAAAAGGCATAAAAACTTTGATTTGAGATTTTGCGATAATCTCTCAATAGCATTTTTTAATCGCCGAAAGCATATTTTATATTTCGCGTATAAAAATTAGAAACAATTGTATGATGTGTAATAAAATATTTTGCTTTATAGCATCATTTCTTCTTATTTTCTTTCTTTTAACTTCCAATTATATTTATCTGTGCCACTCAAATCTTGTGATTCATTTTTCACCCACTTCCTGTTGACATAGAGTTTTGAAATAAGGAATATGTATGTATTCCTGAGGCCAATATATGAATTGGACATTGATTTTTTAAAATTCGATCCCTAAGGGGGCAACGGTGTGGGGAGGGGGCTGAATTACTTAATGGTTGCGTTTGATTTTCTATAGAGAAATCAGCATTAGCTTCAACAATGAGTATTCGTTGAAAAGTACTAATGACAGGGTTACCACGATATCGCCAAACTTTGGCCAACGTGGCGAAATATCGCCAAATTTGGCGACAAAAAAGTTTCTATATATGAAGCCAACTTGGAGATAGCTGGCTAACTTGGCAAAATTCCCTTTTAAATCCATTTATCTTCCATAATTGAACTCACCGAATTAAATTTAAACTCCGTGCATTTAAGGTTTTTTTCAAGACTTTTCTACTATTTAGCGCATTTAAAAAACATGTATATTTTCTAAATTTTTGTTAATTTTAATAAAAGCATGATTTAAAAATAAAAAAACAATTTCCATTTATATTAATTTCTTTTTAGTCTTAAAAAATGAAATAGGTACTTTTCCTGTATAAGGGCCTTGGCGAGATAGAGAAAATTGGTTTGGAGAAACAAGCAAGCTTTTTATGCGTATTTTCGTGCAACTTATTCATTGTTTCATATACTCAAGCAATTTTTTAAAGATTTATGCAATTTATTTTGTGTTAACAAGCCACTTACCTATTTTTATATACAAGCAAAAGTAAATTGTATATAAAAAGCAATGATATATATAAATAAAATGTTTATATTTATGGCACAGATGCCATAAACGCACCGGGTTTGGCGTGATTTTTTATGCCAATTTGGCGAAAACGTCGTTTTCGAATACCAGTTACACATAGCGTGCTATAATAGTACGTTATTTTTTATTTCAATATGAAAAATAAAAGCAATTTAACAAATTACAACGACCATTTGGAAAATGATTTTTTCGAAGACTAAAATTTAAGACATAAAAAATCGCATGGAGTTGATCATACATTACGTACGCCATGAATTAAACATTAACATTCCTGGACCCATCATGAACAAATTTTAAAAGAAATTTCAGTTTTGCAATTTTCGGTACTGTAAATTTTTAAACTTCTACGGAGCTGGTCATACATTACCTACGCCACGGATTACATTTTTTGGTACTGTAAATTTTTAAGCTTCTACGGAGCTGGTCATACATTACGTACGCCATGGATTAAACATTAATATTCGTGGATCAATTACAAATGAAATTTCATTCTTAAACTTCTAAACATCCCACAATATTACTTTTTACACCGACGTATAGAGAAAAAGATGTACTTTTAAATGCAATTTGTTTGAAAGCTGTATCTCAATTTGTTTCTGAGTTATTAATTTTTTTTGTAGTTTTTATTACTTTTTTGTCATAGTGGCAACAGAAGTATCCATCTCTGTTGAAAATGAAGGGAAAATACAGATTACTGTACAGACCAATCAGAAAACGAATAAAATGCGGATTCAACTAATAAATCGCTTCGGATATGTTTTTGATTTCCTACCCTCACGAGGACAATAACCATTTTTCCAAATGGTTAATAAAGTGATAAACAAAACATTTTCTATTATTAATTATATCAATAAATGATATAATTATAGAACAAAACAATTTATAATAGCTTTATATATGGTTACATCAGTGGTGGCTCGTGACTGCCATTTTGGGGGGTACTAATTTATTCTTCTCTTACCACTATTGCTTTAAAAGAAATCTTTGCCATATTTCTTTGCAGAATATTCGACAATTAAACAAGGTAATCTTTTTCTGTCAAAAAATAATGGTAAGAAAAGAATATTAATGTCCGCCATGCATTTAGTGCCCCAAAATATGGCAGTCACAAGCCGCCACTGGTTACCATGTCAGGCAAAGTAAAGCCACTTTGGTGCCAATTAGGTACCTCGGTGCGTATATGACATCTGTGCCATATTTACGTGTAAAAATAAGCATAAACGTTCATAAGGTTTGTTTTCATAGCTATTTATATCTTTTTTCATCAAATCTCACTTTTTGAGGCGAAACTGCACAAAGATTGAAACGAAACCCTAAAAAAACTAGAAAACGGAAAGTCTGTTTTTTCAGAATTTAGTGTTACCCCCGATGAAAATAAAATATATAAATATGGATAGTACAAAACATATTTCAGTTTTAAGACTTAAAACGCAGGCTTTTATTTTGTACAGAATGACGTCATCCGCATCCGCTGAAGAATTCTTCATTTACGGTAAAGTCTTAAACAGCTTCTACAGTAAAGTACGCATAGGACTTCACTATCGCTGAATAATACACAAATCCAAAAAAAAAAAAAAAAAAAAAAAAAAAAGATGTCGTCATTCAAGAAACTCTACAAAAAAATCGGCTATCTCATGATTCATATGCCCTCATTTGTTTGTAATATTAATATAGATACTTAAAATTAAATTTTGAAAAAGAAATCATTCATTTATATTTTTTCAAAATAGCACGTATTTTAATTGCATTTTTTTTTAAATTGTTAAGGGAAAAAGGCAACAAAAAGGTATAATTACTATTTTCCAACTATATTCCCCATACTTTCTACAGAAATGGAGTATTTGACTTGCCAAAATTAAACAAATGGCGCTAAAAACTTCAAAAAAATTAATATTTCAAAAATAAATTGAGATGCAGTTTTCAAACAAATTGCACTTAAAAGTACTTTTTCTCCCCAATACGACGGTATAAACATTGAAAATGTGCGATTTTTAGAAGTTAAAAATCTTAAAATAGCAGAATAGAGAAGATTAAGTTAAATTGAAGTTAAATTGAAGTTAAATTGCAGTACAGTATTTGGTACTACTTAGTTATCCCGTCGACCAAAAATCTATCGCCAAACTGTAAGATTGAATGCCAAAATGGTTGATCGTAAATGTCGCATTCTAAGTACCTTATTACCATGCATTTAATGCTTTTCATTGTACTTCGCTGTTATATGGATTTTGGCGCTTTTGTAAAAAGCACGCAATTCGGGGTTAAGAAAGTGAGATTTATTTTGCCAAATGATATAAAGGACTATGAAAATAAAACAGAATAAGTATTATACTGGCTACTATATATATATATATATATATTTAAAAATGCATCTGCTAACATGTATTAGATAAGTTATTTATGTTTGTATATAATCTAATATATAAAAATGAAAATTTGTCTATCAGTCTGTTTGTAATTCTATACAAATCGACAGTTTGGAAGCCAAAATTGTGAAAAGATACTTACATGTGTACTAGAACACGGCCGAGGCAACTAAAGTAATCCGGAATCGAAATAATTTATATAGTTAATTTTTAATTAATAAAAAACCACCAATTTAACAGCAATTTCTTATCAAATTTAAACATTTTTTGTTATAGCAGTTGCCAACAATTAAAATACACAATAAAATTCTTACTACAACAATTAATTTTCTAACTGCAAGATTTCCACGTGAAAAATGAAAATGAAATAAATAGTTTGCCGAATTTTTAAAAAAGGGTGAATATTACGTCATAACTTTTCTATTGCAAGATATTCACATGAAAAATTAAAATGAAATAAATAGTTTGAGGAATTTAAATGAAAGTGAATATAACTTCATAACTTTTCTATTTCAAGGTTTCCACGTGAAAGAGGAAAATATTACGTTGTATTGGAAATATAAAGGACGTGGTGAATATAGTATAACGTCATATGAGTGTGAAAAAACGTATTGAAGCCTGATAAAAACCCGATTATGGAAATATTGGCGTATTTTAACATTATTGCTCCAATTATAAATTGAAATAAGTTCATTTATAGCTGTATTCTTTTGCGTCTATTATATACATTTATACATTTTTATATTGTGTTTTCATTTGATTCATGCGTACAACACTTCGACTGCTTTTTTTAATGTTTGTTTTGTGTTGTATGTTAAATTTTGAAATTGATTTTTCAGAACAAACATCCTTCAAATTCTGGTCAACGCCGGGCATTTTAGTTTGTAACAGATAAATGACTTTTGTATCTGTATATCTAATGCTAATATTATAAAGCGTTTTAATATTATAAAGTGTACAATATTATTAATGTTTGTACATTTGTGAGGTGTTATCTCTGAAACTACATAGCCAACTTAAAAAAATGTTGGTGGCCATCTCTGCTCAGAAAAAAAGACTGTATTTTATGTCAGTGCAACAAATTACATCGCTGCAGGAGCAAAAAAGTTCTAAAATTGCGATTTCTGTGATATTGATTGGGTTAAAAACTTTAAATTCGGTGTGGTGGTTACTTTTAAGATAATTGTATTTACTCGTTATGAACGCTCTCTAAAAGTTTCGAAAATTCAATTTGACAGATAAACGTAAAAATTTCTAGAAAGGTTCTAAATTATGATTTATTTGGAATACTGAAATTTCTGGGATACTGTTGGGGTTAGAAACTATAACTTTGGCATGGCAGTAATTTATAAGATGTAAATGCTCGTTGTAGAACGAATTCTAAAAAATCAAAAGACTAAACAAAGCGGGAAAAGATCTAAAGATGATCTAAGTAACGAAGTACATGGAATTGTTAGGAATATAAACATGAAAATTGACATGGCTGTATTTATCATGACGTAAATTCTCGCAATAGAACAATTTCTAAAAATGTCGCTATATAAAACACTGCAAAAACAAAAAACTTTCGAAAATTTTCTATTTCTGTGTTACTGCTGAGCTCAAAAACTTGAAATTTTGCTTCGGGTTAGTTTTAAAATATAAAATTGTCTCTATGAATGGTTTCTAAAAAATTTAAAATTTAAAAGATGAAATGAACGGAAAGCGATCTCAATTGCCATTAATTTGGAATTATTAGGTATAGCAACTCTAAATATTTCATAATGCTGCATTTCCTCCACAAAACATGCAATTTAAATGCAAACCCACTTGGCATTAAATAAATTGTGTAAATATTGAATAAAGACCTGTATGAAACAGTGAGTAGGTTCCCGAAAGTACTTGTTAAAGTGTTCCTTCTCTAGTCTTTTCTCTCTCTCGCCAAGGCCACTAACAGAGGGAAGTGCCGTTTTAAATGTGATATGAATTTTTTTTCAGATTCATTTTTCTAGACATTTTATCATAAGGTCATATTCTCAAATGTCATTAGTAGATTTTTATATATTAACTTATTCTGGTGAAATTTCATAATCGGGTTCATATTGACGCATTTTAGCTTGCATGATTTGCTTAAAAAATATGTTTGGATATGTAAATTACTTCAAAAGACACTTTGACAGCTCAAAGGTTATGCAGACGATATATTCAGATCTTGTGTCATACTTTATGTTGCAATCATTGCCGATTTCTTTTATTTAAAACACGCTAAATACAGCTCAACTTATGCAGAATATGTTTGAAAACAAACAATACAGCGTATGTAGTGGCCAGCGTACACTCATCATTTAAATCCATCGAGCATATCTAAAACACACTCTAACGACGCATTACATGCCACTGTTGATGTGTTCGGTACTTTGAAACTATATCAGATTTTGAAGAGAGAATTCCTTATCTCTTATCGACAACCTCATTGCATCCGTGGAAAGCAGATATTGTACAATATTAACTATTCCGGGCAAGCACACACCATATAAAGTATAGTCCATTCTTTTTAAACATCATATATTTGTCATTTAAAGTTACTCAAATTGGTGCTGAGCGTCTGATTATGCTCTTGGCATCATTTTATAGAGTTAAAATTTATATTTAATATAAGATAATTTAGTGTTTCATTTTCTATTTTACTTTTAATATATTGCCTACTTTCAATTTTATATCCATGCATGGCTATCTTGCATGGTTTGCTTTTCCATTTTTTAAACAGTGTATACGAATTTATATGTAAGATTTTGTAATTCTACGATTCGTTTATTTTCATCATTTCAATTTATCGCAATATATGGACAATTAAATATAATATCTCATTTTCTTTGTTTCCACATGTTATTATTAAATCTATGTTCTCAGCAATATCGCTCAGACTAATCCCTCTGAGAGAAGTCGTAGTTAAAAAATATTTACGCACACACACCAGAATGATGTTTCATTATATGCATTGTTTTGTACGATAATATAGATATTTTTATAATTTCTACGTCACTAAAACTGGTATACAAATCATATTCCGCTACTCTATTTTTTTATACTAGGAAATAGAAATGTTTAAAAATCATTGTGATTAATCAACCAAACTACCAAAACAAGTGGAACATAATCACAAAAAACTCAATCATGTGAGAAAATCGCCCGCAAGAATTTGTGGATGAAGTGGTTCTGAACACTTCTCGGTAATCCAGGTCGCATCACACCGTTCCTGAATGCTTTGAATTTTGTAGGAGTGAACATCTTATTAACGGAGCCATTTTTTTGAAAGGATATGGAGGTGTACTCGTTATCTTCACTTGTTCTGAACCAAAAAGTTAGGAAAGAATTAAATTATTTCTCCTTTGATAAGACCTTCTCAATATGTTTAACTTCTTTGCGACCTGGCAGTCTGATCGACGCACAGTGGAGTATTTGACCCAAAAACCTGGCCAAAAATGCAAAAATTAAAATTTCGTCAGCAATTGTAAAAATCATATTTTTCAATAGCTAACTAATTGTTGTATCGATCTGTGTCTATTTTAGGAACCTGAGTTATATCCGGTGGCTCCTGGCCTCAGCTGAAGAGGAAATTTCTTTCTGAAAAGACGTGGTTTTTTGTTGTTTTTTGGCATTGTTGTTATGTTTAAATATAATTTTTTTGTGGCTCAATGAATTGCTGAATTGAAACTAAACAGGGCTTAAGTGTTTAACAAAGGTCAGAGCTTAGTGTTAAACTATGTGTTAATTTAAATAGTTTCGTTTTTAGTGTAATAAAAAAAAAACATTAATTGTGTAAAAGGGTTATTTTTAAAGCGTTTTTGGCTCTCATTTATACATATCGAAAGCTTTTTAAATAAGTGCCGCACTTTGCCCAGGCATGTTTGAATTATAATCGTATTAGTTATAGTCTTGAGTGTCTGTCTATTTATGCAAAAAACTCTTCCGCATATTGTTGCCATTTTTTTATAAATTTTTTTTCGGGATGACTATTTAAATGCTCTGTTTTGCGGCCGCCGAATTAAAGAGATAAGAACTATATATTTACTGTCGTATTGCAGGTTTTTAGCTCACAGGATATTACCGGAGAGCTTTTGCACCTACATATTCTATCTGTATGTATGTACGTATGTAGTTACGTACATACGCACACAACTCGATATCTTTTGATAGAAATATCCGATCGCCTTCAAATTGTATTTACTTATTTATTCAAAAAGGGTTCCCTAATTATTGGAGCTCATGTGTGTAACATAAGGAGAGAAAGGAGGGAATTAACCCTTTCGAGGGCGGTGTCCTTAAAAAGGGACAACTAATTTTAATTCCAAAACTGACAAACGGCACCAAGAAAATTTAATTAAAATTTTCGTTTTATAATGTACGTGAAAATAAGCAACTTCATATTTTCTAATAACTCGGTTTATCAACTAAAAAGAGCAAGCCATACGGTAGCGAGACCCTACAACTTATTCTTCCAGCAAGGTCTGACGGTAGTCCCGATAAAAACCAGGAAGAGAGTGATGAAGAAGATGAAGAAGAGTTCTGAAGAATCATTTTGAAACTGGTAATATATTAAATACATTCAAATACTAGCAAAATATACTGCATAGACTCCACTTTACTGAACCTACTATTAAATATAACACTATTAAACATAAATTAAAACGTAATTTAAATGTAATAAGCATTATTAAATGTAAATAATAAGTGTCATTTATAGTCAAATTAAATACATTTAATTAAACATTAATAGTGAATAAGACAAACCTATCAACAATTACTTTCCCCTTAAAATCAGTAAATAGTTAAGGTTACAAGTCGCTCAACTTCCAAACTCCCTTCGGTAATGTTTAGTCAATGGACATGTGATTTATTCGTATTTTTAAAATATCTACTAGGTAAATTAATATTTTCACTTCTTTTTTCTTTATTCTTTTCTTAAATGATGACTCTTTTATTTTTTTCTTAATTGACAAAATATTTATAAAATGTATCTTTATTATTATGTGAAGTGTTAAAATCTTACTTACACTTCGTCAGCTTTTAAGATATAAAATATTAAACTAAGCTATGGATTTGTATGTACACTTCATAGTATGCTAAAAGTTAGTTCAGTGAAACGTATAGCAGAGTTAAAAATGTCCATTCAGTCATTTCCGCGAATAAACGAAAATGTACTTGAGAACTTTTGTGTAGCCCTGTATATGATCTATAGAATGTATCCACTCCAAGTAATATTTTTAAAAAATTGTTCTATTTTAAAATGCCTATCACAACTACAAACACACTTCCAGCAGTTATTTGACATAGACTTCAATAGTTAAATTTATTCTTCTGCCATATTCTTTTGTGTGTCCCTGTAAATGAATGATATATTCTATGCACAACATATTCTACAATAAGTGCCTTAGTACACCTTAGTGATAGATATAAATTTCAGCACGTTTACAAGTGTGATATCATTAAAATACAGAGCAAACGATTTTTCCCCATAGACCATAATGTATGGGAATTCCTTGACACACTTCGAATGCCGCATGCAGCTCGCTTCGTACGAAAAAAAGTTCTGAGTTTTGATGACAATTTCTGAAAAATGAACATACTGTCAAAACAATTTCGTCAAAAAATGTAAAAAGTAGACGTAGCAAGTTGCCGGATCACCCCGATGATTGGAAGAGATTTTCGTGTTAATCGAAGAAATTTGCGTCTTTTGACTACAGCATAATTAAATATATATATAGTAAGCTTAGATTCGCGAATTTCTTGTGTTTTTAGGGAAAATACGACAAAATTCCGTTTCAGGTCACTTTTTACACAAAATTAGAGAATTATCGGTCTTTGGAGGGAAAATAGGCAAATAAAAGCAGAGAGTTTCGTGTTTTCACCCTTTCATGGATAAATAAATGTGTTTCTGTAATGTTGAATTCGCAGTAAAATTCACAAAATATTTCATTTTAAAATAAGGAAATGCTACTACATAACTTTTCCAAAGTAAAATTTTGTTCGAAAATTCCGGTATAAATTTTGATTCAAATTAAGTGGTCTAAAAATTATCCCTCCGCCCTCAATAGGTGAACGGAAATGACATGTCAGTTCAGGGTTTACTGTGTATCCAAAATAATTGTACACAGAATGCATTGGGAAACTCTTCAGGGGATGCAATAAAAGTTAATAAAAAAGATTTTGGTTTTCGAGACAATGATGAAATGTGTAAAGTCGAAAAAATCTTACCCGTGCATTGAGAATCATTTGTTGTTCAGAGTCTCTTTGTAGAATCAATTTTTTGGCAACTATACTTAAAATGAAAGGGTACTGACAGTAGGAGAATCTGAAAAAGAAGGAAATTTAGAGTTATGTCTTTGAAGAATCAATTTTTTGGCAACTATACTTAAAATGAAAGGGTACTGACAGTAGGAGAATCTGAAAAAGAAGGAAATTTAGAGTTATGTCTTTGAAGAATCAATTTTTTGGCAACTATACTTAAAATGAAAGGGTACTGACAGTAGGAGAATCTGAAAAAGAAGGAAATTTAGAGTTATGTCTTTGAAGAATCAATTTTTTGGCAACTATACTTAAAATGAAAGGGTACTGACAGTAGGAGAATCTGAAAAAGAAGGAAATTTAGAGTTATGTCTTTGAAGAATCAATTTTTTGGCAACTATACTTAAAATGAAAGGGTACTGACAGTAGGAGAATCTGAAAAAGAAGGAAATTTAGAGTTATGTCTTTCAATAAGATCAGTTTTGTTTTAAACTGAAATGAAAAGATATTTTTTCGCTCACTACACTGAAATAAATAACATTGAATTGGAGATTATGGAAAAGTCGCTGTCTCGCTCCTACACATGTTTGGCTATTAACAGTGGTGCTCAGAGACCCAAAAATTCCCCCCAATAGACCATGGACGGTAAGAAAAATTGTTCAGTTTCGTTTACCAAACTTCAGGAGTTTTTGTAAGTTTAATCATTACATATTACTTAAAAAAATGTTGCCCAAAGGAAACGCACACATAAAAAAATGTATAAAGTGAAACCCTACTTCTACACCGGTTTGCATCATTTTACATGAAATTGGTCACTCGATATTTTTGAATGAAAAATAAAATATACACTTTCATAAACTTGTTTTTATTATGTCTTATGATGATATAATAAATAGTTTTAATAAATAAAACTACTTTCTGATTCTTAAAAGATTTTGATTATTAAAAAATAGTTATACATCTTTGCGCCTGTTTGCTTACAAATAGGTTATGGGTTTCGTTTGTAATCACGGCAGTCATTAAAATACCAAATCGCCTCAAAAGTAACTGCTCATATATAAAATATAATAAGATTTATAAACAATAGAACAAGGATTGTTTTAATAAAGACAAAAAAATGTTATTAATTCTAAAAATAATATTCTTTTTTTTCAAAGCTATAATAGAAGAAAATGAAAATAAATAACAATCATCAGTTAAAATTTGCATGAATTACACATAACTTAGGACACCATCTCTTTCCTTTAAGCTTTATTCTTGAGAAATATAATTACAAAATGCGCTAAATTAAAAAAAAAAAAACTCTATAGAGTTTTTAATATTATGATTATAAAAATAACATAAAAATATTCTATACTGAGGACTGTGCTTTAAACTATGTGCTTTCAAATAAGAAAACCCAGAAAAATATGCATATTAAGTTAAACAGAAAATGAAACAAGCTTGCATACAGTTTTAAACCTAAATATTATACTTTTGAATAACTTCTTATGGAATTAAACATGCTTTTGACGTATTCTATGATTATAAAAACATGTTTTAAAAACATACTTAATTTATTGATTTTTCAAATTTTCTAATGGAGTAAAAATGGTGCGTGCCAGTAGTATTGTGCCCTATACAAAAATATTCTATAAAAACTTATTAACAAACACAAATGAAGTGCAACATAGTATATTAATATATTCAACTTAAAAAAATATTAATTACAAAAAAAAGGAGTAAAATAAAAATACATAAAAGGATAGTACAAAAATTAAAAATATGTATATATAAATATATGTTGTGTGAAAAAAAAAAAATTAATAGTTTTATTAAAACAAAAGCATATCATATTTTTCACATAATAAACAACATTTTATTTGGCAAAGACATAATTTTTGTCGTTTATACTTTGTATAGCTATAAATAAGAAAGCTATACTTACAAGCATGTAAAAAGGGAGCATAAAATAAATAATATACATTATTCGAAAAAAGAGATAGATTGTTAAAGAATATGTTTAAAAAACATTTTCTTAGTGAATTGAATCCAATAAAAAAGTGAAATCCAATCAAACCTCTGGTATCTAAAATTTGACACAATGCTAAAAATGTTTTTTTTAATAATGTTTCAAAGCACAAAATAAAATAAACTAGTTATATATGCTAAAATTCTTCCTAATAATATAATATAAAATTACACAAAGGATTCAATACTTAAAAGATGAATAAACATCTTTTTAATTGTTTAATCATCTTTTAAGTATTGAATCATTTATGTAATTTTAAATGTTTCAAATCACAGTTTGATTTTGTGACTTGAAATTGATTAATTTATCACATTCATAATAACATAGAAGTGATTATAAGTAATTTATTTAAGGTAAGTCTAGAAAGCTTAATTAAAATTTCCAGGGCAATTAACTTAAAAAAAATAAAGGCTGATAAGGTACTTTTTAAAATATTTCATCCTCATTCAGAGTTCTTGTTGACTTTTGACCCGCATTAGCAATTTGGTTAATCAGCAAGATAAAACAGCAACCAAACGAAAAAGAATGTTACTAAAATAGATCTGTCGTGAAACACTGACCATTCGGCACTTCTTTGTTATCGTGTCTCCCAAAATTACGAATATGCCAGTTTGCAATCCATTTCAGCAAGGTCGTGTCGTGAAGCGCAAACATAACGCACACATATAATAGAGATATAAAATTAAATGAAATAATATCATATTTTATGTTTATAATAGGAATATATTACAATGTTTCATAACAATTTCTTGAATACTTCACACTTTAAAATTTTTAGTCCAATCAACTGTCACATTATCACACATATAGAGTCGCTTTTTACACTATTTTATGGGTGTTAATTTTTTTGCCTAATAATTTATAAAACTTAAAGCAGTTACGAACGGTATTCCCGAACCACTAAAATACAAAGGCCCTTTTAAAAGGGAAAAAAATACATTGCATCTCCATATAGCTTCAATACGGGCTATTAACCCTTAACGGACCAATGCCGCCATAAAAGCGGCCAAATTTATTAGCTTAGCACACTTAAAAAGAAACACTTTTATTTATACTTTGACAACATATGCAAGAGAAATTTACTAAAAAAGTTACTTTTAAAATATAGTGGTGAAAATAGAATATAAAATAGAATCATGTATTAAAAAGCAGAAAAACCAACGTTTAAAATGCACAAATAATATATGGAATAATATGTGCTGCTTTTCATATATTATTTGTGCATTTTAAACGTTGGTTTTTCTGCTTTTTAATATTGTTGCACAAAGGCTTTATTTGCTATTTTTATAGAATCATGTAGTTAACCACTTAACTGTTTTGGCCGAACTGGGTTCGGGCAGGAAGACTTTGCTTGCATCGTTATACTAAAAGCTTTTTGATACCACTAATTTGTAAACGTAAGTTCCTCTTTATCATTTGTCAGGCATTTTTCGATTATATAAGACAAATATTTTACTACGGAAAAACTGGGCTTTTTCCAGTATTGTTAATGTGTAGTGTCAAAAAAAAAAAAAAATCAAACTGTTAAGGGGTTAAAGCTACGGTCCGTTAAGGGTTAAAGAAAAACAATGAAAAATGCAATTAAAAAAAAACAAAAAATTTATGAATAATATTTTGAGACATTAACGAAAGAGCAATATGATGATAGCATAAATACATGCTATTTTTTTTATGTCTGCAAACCATTTGATGAGATTTTTCTAATTTGGTAATAATATCTATCACTTGGTGATTAAATCCTTGAGGGTCGCTATAACGGCCTATCAACTTTAATCCTGTACATGTGCCAACCGAATCCAGTTCGAGCAATTGAAAATTGCATTATTTGAGATTATTCCAATGCAATTTGATATGTGCAATACAAAAAAAAAAGCATAAAACTTAAAAGTTGTTCTTAATGTTTAACAACTTCTTCCATCGAAATAATAAATAATTTTGTAAAATTTCCATTCAATCTTATCGAAAGAGTAGTTTGGTATCCAATAAAAATAGACTTATTTTTCTCCCTCAATAAGCAAATCGGATGGACACATTAACTAAGTTTAACTAAGTGCGTTTTATGAAGAAATGAATGACATTTGCAGAAATTACTATTTATACGACGAAGAATCGAGCCACGTTTTTCTTTTTCTTATAAAAGGCGTACATCTTAAATGGGCTTCCGCAAAACAATCTTTCGCATTTCTCGTGTCTTTGAAAATCCGCTTTCATTAAAAATTTGACACTGTTATCTGAAAGATCCGATGCTTTTATAGGAAAAGAGGAAGCATGGTTAGATTGCTTTCTATCGGAATAACAGTGCATCCCAATTATATCTACTTACGAATGCAAGTGACTTCGCGAATGGGAAGAGCAGAGTTCATGATAAAAAATGAATTGAATCGCTAACGTTATTTTCATATAAACAGCGATTATGACTCGCACGCAATAGAAGACTAAAAATTGGCAAACCTTAATCTAATGCTGGTTGATTAAATCAAAAGAAAATACCCATTTCTCATTAGATTAAAAAACAATTATAATAATTAAAAAATATCCTAATGGCACCTTATCAACAGGTCGTATGCTAGACATAAATCTGCAAATATCACAAATTTTCTTTTAAAATAGGATTTTAATACTACATCAAAATAGCATTAAAATGGATATAAGAGAATAAATAAAATTGCGAAATTATGACTGGTATAACAAGATGGAAATAGTACTAGAACTAGTATTGCACTCAATGTATATTTTCCATTTTATTCTGTCACATCATTAAAATGCCCTTGGAATATTTTTTTCCTGTAACGGAAAACTTTTCATTGTCCCTGTCATTAAACTATAAACCCGATTTTCAGAAAAATTGAAATGACTCGACAGCCATTCTATATATAAAATTTCGGGTGGTTTTTGCCCTGTTATAGGTGGACAGACAGACAGACTCTAGGTGCTACGTATTTCTATAACTAAAATCATCTCTATTCCCTCATAGCATGCATGGTCACGGTGACGTCGTTGTGACGTCACTGTAAGTCACTGTGGTCACGTCACATCTGTGACCAAAATGCCACCACTCAGTGATGTCACATTGTGACTGAGATGTGAACTTCTTACAAAACTTAAAAAAATTACGAAAATTCTTTAAAACATGTTATTTACTGTAAAATTATGTTTTTCTGGCAATTAAAAAAAAATTATGAGGTCACTGTTATGTCACTGCTATGTAACGTACGTCACGTCACATATGTGACAAAAAAACCACCATATTGTAAGTCACAGTGTGACAAAAATATGAACTTCAAAAATCTTTGAAAATGAAGAGAAATATTTTAAACAGTCACGAGTTACATGGCATAAGGAATAAAATACATTAGTGGATAGCAAATGGTAAATTCTGTCACTAAAGGGGAAGGGGGGGGGGGCATAATAAATAAAGTGCACGATACAAGCATTAATAAACTAAATTTTCAGGCTATATTTTATCAATTTGATATCTAAGATAGTGAATGTATACTTTTTCATGATTTCAATTTTATCTAGCATTTGAATAATATATTTAGAATTAGGAATATTAAATTTATACACTTTACATATTTAGTTTGCTGGGAGGAAATTTATTTATTTATTTATTTTTTTACCGACCAGGATTATTCGAAACACTTCTGTGGTTTCAAAATAAAGAATTTCTATTACAGTTAAATCTGCACCTTTTAATGAGCACGTAGAAAGAGTCTTCAGAGTTTAGTCATCTATGCATTTCTTGCTTTAGAATATTTTTATAATTTGTATTCAAGTCACAAATTCTACTTCTTTCAGACTTTTTAAATAAAATTAGCATTTTCCGAAAATAAAAGAAATATACAAAATTTGTGCAAAACAAACTTTACTTAAAAAAAAAAAAAAAAAAAGGGGGGTGGGCTCGTTATTACCATTAAATTTATTTTTACACCTTTTGAAAATTTAAACAATGGTATATCTAATAAACTCTAATTATGGACATTATTATTACAATTATTTAGAAAAAATGAACTTTACAATACATTTTATCTTGAATTATTTGGTACGGATAAAAAGAAAAGGTTAAATACATTGGACATTTCTTCAAATACAAAATTTTAATTAACCATACTTTCAGAAAATTACTGCGCATTCAAGTTTCATATCTCTTGCATGCAAAAACAAATAATCTGTACCAGACCATCTGCTTGAAAATCGTCTGCCCACAAAAAAATAAACATGAGAAGACGCGGGAAATAAATAGTTCACTGTTTTTAGAACATCACCTTCACCACGTCTACAACACTTTAAGGTAAGGAAATGACCATTTTAGGGTACACGGATATTAATAGAACGTATATGTAAGTTTTATTTAATTTAAATATTTTATTCCTGATTTGTACATATGAGTTAAATAGATTTAAGTTATATTTGTAAGAGACTGATCTTTAACTGTCAGAAGCGATATTTTCAAATTCGATAACTGTAAAGAAAAATATCTTAATCTGCCATCGCTTGAAAAAAAAAAAAAACTGCGCAGAGACTGTGCATGCCTACATTCATACTGGAATTAATATAAACATTAATTTACTCTTACTTGAGATTGAAAATGTATGGAACGACAATGATTTGGAATTATTTTATCGGCTTCTTACTATTTTTTGATTACTAACACTTATAGTTATTATTATTTTGGGGTTAAATATGATGTTCGATTATCATGAGATTACGAAACTGTTTCATATTAGAAATTAACATCATACTGGGAAATTGTATTTTTACATATTACAGTAGTGAAACATTTGAAAGAATTTTCTTTTAGTGCTAATAATATTTTAAATTATCTTTCAAAATCCTAAATCTTCAAACCAATGTCTTCAGATTTAACATTTGCCGAAATTATAAAATAATAGGAATTCCTTATACCATATGGAAATATTTTTAAGATATTGTTAAATCTAATAATGCATTTAATTTATCTATTGAGTTTGCTGTTGTTTAATAGTACAATTATAAATACTAATTATTATTTTTAGTGTTTTTCAAATTGGTATATTTATTTTTAGGTAGCTTTCATTACAAAAAGTCCTTCCGGCCAGTGCCGGGAGGAAGAGGTAGCTTTCATAATCCTTATTTAAAAAAAGCCAACTTATATCATGCAAACACACGAAGCTCAATTTAGTGGAAACCGAATATAGGAGATTCAATACTAATTTTTATCAACATAATGAATGAGAATTTCGCGAAATTAGTCAGCTTTATCCAAGCTGCTTTTCTTTAAAGTAACTTATATTTGGCTGCCAAATTCGGCAATTTCTTAAAGTGCCTGTCATTTTAAGACAACATGGTGGATGAGGCTAAGCAGTGAACTTGGTCGAGACCTTAGTAATTGCTGTGCACATGCTCACTCACATCGGAATCGGTTAATATATAGGAGTGCTGTCGCATGCAAAAAATCAGATTTTTCAAAATGTCACCCACAATAGAAATTGAAACTGCTATATCTGAGCCATTTTTTAAGGTAAAGACAAACAAAAAATGCTCCTGAATCCTTATATCAAGATCAAATACTTAAGAAAGAAACCTTTTTCAATTTCTAATTTTTTTTGCACCTCACTTTAAATATATATATATTTTTTAATTTAATGGCCGCCATTTTGAAACAAGATGGCTGATGAATCTGGCCAGCGAACTTGGTCGAGGTGTTGATGTATACTATCCACATGCCTTCTTACATCGAAATAGGTGAATACGTGTGTTATCGCGTGACAAATACAAGATCGTTTCAAAATGTTAGCCATGCTAGAAATTCAAAGTGCTATAAATCAACCATTTTTTAAGATATCAACAAAAGAACAAATTTTCAGAAACAAAAACTGCACCGGAATCTTTGTATCAAAGCCAAACACATAAAAAAATCTTTTTCATTTTCCAATTTTTTAATACCTCATTTTAAATTTTAAATTTAATTTTTTTTAAAATGGCAACCCTTTTGAAACAAGATGGCGAATGAAGCTCGCCACCGAACTCGGTCGAGACATTGGTATGTACTATGTACAGACCAAGTTACATCCAAATAGGTTTATAAATACGCCTGTTATCGCGTGACAAAAATCAGGTCGTTTTAAAATGTCAGCCACACGAGAAATTCAAAATGCTATTACTCAGCCATTTTTTTTTAGATATAGACGAAAGAAAAACTGTTCCGGAATCTTTGTATTAAGGTCAAACACATACAAAAAAAATCTTTTTCATTTTCCAATTTTTTGGTATCTCATTTAAATTTTTTTATTTTTTAATTTTTTTAAATGGCCGCCATTTTGAAACAAGATGGCGGATGAAGCTGGCCAACGAACTCGGTCGAGATATTTGTATGTACTATGTACACACCAAGGTACATCCAAGTCGGTTCATAAATACGCCTGTCATTACGTGAGAAAAATCAGGACGTTTCAAAATGTCAGCAACGCTAGAAATTCAAAATGCTATCACTCAGCCATTTCTTAAGATATAGACGAAACAAAAACTGCTCCCGAATCTTTTTATCAAGGTCAAACACACAAGAAGAAAATATTATTTCAATTTTTAATTTTTGGTACCACATTTCAAATTTAAATTTTTCTTAAAAATTTAAATGGCTGCCATTTTTAAACAAGATGGCGGGTGAAGCTGGCCAACGAACCCGGTCGAGACATTGGTATGTACTATGTATAAACGAAGTTACATCCAAATCGGTTCATAAATACGCCTTTTATCGCGTGACAAATTTCAGGACGTTTCAAAATGTCAGCCACGCTAGAAATTCAAAATGCTATAACTCAGCCATTTTTTAAGATATAGACGAAACAAAAACTGCTCCGAAATCTTTGTATAAAGGTCAAATACATAAGAAAAAAATATTTTTCCATTTTCAATTTTTTGGTACCACATTTCAAATTTTAAATTTTTAAAAAATATTTAAATAGCCGCCATTTTGAAACAAAATGGCGGATGAAGCTGGCCAAAGAGCTCGGTCGAGAGATTGGTATGTACTATGTACACACCGAATTACATCCAAATCGGTTCATAAATACGCCTTTTATCGCGTGACAAAATTCAGGACGTTTCAAAATGTCAGCCACGCTAGAAATTCAAAATGCTATAACTCAGCCATTTTTTAAGATATAGACGAAACAAAAACTGCTCCGGAATCTTTGTATAAAGGTCAAATACATAAGAAAAAATTTTTTTTCCATTTTTAATTTTTAGGTACCACATTTCAAGTTTTAAATTTTTTTAAAAATTTTAAATGGCCGCCATTTTGAAACAAAACGGCGGATGGAGCTGGCCAACGAACTCGGTCGAGACATTGGTATGTACTATGTACACACCGAATTACATCGAAATCGGTTCATAATTACGGGAGTTACAGTGTGACATAGGTCAGATATATATATATATCAATTTTGAACGGAGGGTGGTTTCGGGTCTGGGGGTCATGATCGATGAAAATATACCAAAATTTTTTGAAATCGCTTTCCTCCGAACGGCTGCAATAGGTAGCTTTTTTGTAAAGAAAGCTACCTAAAAGCTACCTATTGCAGCCGTTCGGAGGAAAGCGATTTCAAAGAATTTTCGTATATTTTCATCGATCATGACCCCCAGGACCACGAAACCACCCTCCGTTCAAAAGTTTATATATATATATATATATATATATATATATATATATATCCATATATATATATATATATATATACATCTTACATTTGCCATACTGTAACTCTCGAATTTATGAACCTATTTGGATGTAATTCGGTATGTACATAGTACATACCAATGTCTCGACCGAGTTCGTCGGCCAGCTTCATCCGCCATTTTGTTTCAAAATGGCGGCCATTTAAAATTTTTTTTAAATTTTAAATTTGAAATGTGGTACCAAAGAATTGAAAATGGAAAAATATTTTTTTCTTATGTATTTGACCTTTATACAAAGATTCTGGAACAGTTTTTGTTTCGTCTATATCTTAAAAAATAGATGAGTTACAGCATTTTGAATTTCTAGCGTGGCTGACATTTTGAAACGTCCTGAAATTTGTCACGCGATAAAAGGCGTATTTATGAACTGATTTGGATGTAACTTCGTTTGTGCATAGTACATACCAATGTCTCGACCGAGTTCGTTGGCCAGCTTCACCCGCCATCTTGTTTAAAAATGGCAGCCATTTAAATTTTTAAGAAAAATTTAAATTTGAAATGTGGTACCAAAAAATTGAAAATTGAAAAAATATTTCTTTCTTATGTATTTGATCTTGATACAAAGATTAGGGAGCAGTTTTTATTTCGTCTATATCTTAAAAAATGGCTGAGTTATAGGATTTTGAATTTCTAGCGTGGCTGACATTTTGAAACGTCCTGATATTTGTCACGTGATAACAGGCGTATTTATGAACCGAGTTGGATGTACCTTGGTGTGTACATAGTACATACAAATATCTCGACTGAGTTCGTTGGCCAGCTTCATCCGCCATCTTGTTTCAAAATGGCAGCCATTTACAAAAATTTAAAAAAATTAAAATTTAAAATGAGATACCAAAAAATTGGAAAATGAAAAAGATTTTTTTGTATGTGTTTGACCTTAATACAAAGATTCCGGAACAGTTTTTCTTTCGTCTATATCTAAAAAAATGGCTGAGTTATAGCATTTTGAATTTCTATTGTGGCTGATATTTTAAAACGACCTGATTTTTGTCACGCGATAACAGGCGTATTTATGAACCGATTTGGATGTAACTTGGTCTGTACATAGTACATACCAATGTCTCGACCGAGTTCGTTGGCCAGCTTCATTCGCCATCCTGATTTTTATCAGGGCGTTTCAAAATGTCAGCCACGCTAGAAATTCAAAATGCTATAACTCAGCCATTTTTTAAGATATAGACGAAACAAAAACTGCTCCCGAATCTTTTTATCGAGGTCAAACACATAAAAAAAAAAATATTTTTTCAATTTTCAATTTTTTGGTACCACATTTCAAATTAAAATTTTTCTTAAAATTTTAAATGGCCGCCATTTTTAAACAAAATGGCGGATGAAGCTGGCCAACGAACTCGGTCGAGACATTGGTCTGTACTATGTATAAACGAAGTTACATCCAAATCGGTTCATAAATACGCCTTTTATCGCGTGACAAAATTCAGGACGTTTCAAAATGTCAGCTTCGCTAGAAATTCAAAATGCTATAACTCAGCCATTTTTTAAGATATAGACGAAACAAAAACTGCTACGGAGTCTTTGTATAAAGGTCAAATACATAAGAAAAAAATATTTTTCCATTTTCAATTTTTTGGTACCACATTTTAAATTTAAATTTTTTTAAAATTTTTAAATGCCCGCCATTTTGAAACAAAATGGCGGATGAAGCTGGCCAACGAACTCGGTCGAGACATTGGTATGTACTATGTACACACCGAATTACATCCAAATCGGTTCATAAATACGAGAGTTACAGTGTGACATAGGTCAGATATATATATATATATATATATATATATATATATTGAACGGAGGGTGGTTTCGGGGTCTGGGGGTCATGATCGATGAAAATATATCAAAATTTTTTTAAATCGCTTTCCTCCGAACCGTTGCAATAGGTAGCATTTTGTAAAGAAAGCTACCTAAATGAGGTATTAAAAAATTGGGAAATGAAAAAGACTTTTTTATGTGTTTGGCCTTGATACAAAGATTCCGGAGCAGTCTTTGTTTCTGAAAATTTGTTCTTTTGTTTATATCTTAAAAAAGTCCTTCCGGCCAATGCCGGGAGGAAGAGGTAGCTTTCATATTCCTTATTTTAAAAAAGCCAACTTATATCATTCAAGCACACGAAGCTCAATTTAGTGGAAACCGAATATAGAAGATTCAATACTAATTTTCATCAATATAATGAATGAGAATTTCGCGAAATTAGTCATCTTTATCCAAGCTACTTTTCTTTAAAGTAACTTATATTTGGCTGCCAAATTCGGCGATTTCTTAAAGTGCCTGCCATTTTAAGACAACATGGTGGATGAGGCTAACCAGTGAACTTGGTCGAGACCTTAGTAATTGCTGTGCACATGATCACTCATATCGGAATCGGTTGATATATACGAGTGGGGTCGCATGCAAAAAAAAAAAAGTTTTTTCAAAATGTCACCCACAATAGAAATTGAAACTGCTATATCTGAGCCATTTTTTAAGGTAAAGACAAACAAAAAATGCTCCTGAACCCTTATATCAAGGTCAAATACTTAAGAAAGAAACCTTTTTCAATTTATAATTTTTTTGCACCTCACTTTAAATATATATATTTTTTTAATTTAATGGCCGCCATTTTGAAACAAGATGGCTGATGAATCTGGCCAGCGAACTTGGTCGAGGTATTGATGTATACTATCCACATGCCTTCTTACATCGAAATAGGCGAATACGTGTGTTATCAAGTGACAAATACAAGATCGTTTCAAAATGTTAGCCATGCTAGAAATTCAAAGTGCTATAATTCAACCATTTTTTGAGATATAAACAAAAGAACAAATTTTCAGAAACAAAAACTGCTCCGGAATCTTTGTATCAAGGCCAAACACATAAAAAAAATCTTTTTCATTTTCCAATTTTTTAATACCTCATTTTAAATTTTAAATTTAATTTTTTTTAAAATGGCAACCCTTTTGAAACAAGATGGCGAATGAAGCTCGCCACCGAACTCGGTCGAGACATTGGTATGTACTATGTACAGACCAAGTTACATCCAAATCGGTTCATAAATACGCTTGTTATCGCGTGACAAAAATCAGGTTGTTTTAAAATGTCAGCCAAAATAGAAATTCAAAATGCTATTACTCAGCCATTTTTTTAGATATAGACGAAACAAAAACTGTTCCCGATCTTTTTATCAAGGTCAAACACATAAGAAGAAAATATTTTTTTCAATTTTCAATTTTTTGGTACAACATTTCAAATTTAAATTTTTGTTAAAAATTTAAATGGCCGCCATTTTTAAAGAAGATGGCGGATGAAGCTGGCCAACGAACCCGGTCGAGACATTGGTATGTACTATGTATAAACGAAGTTACATCCAAATCGGTTCATAAATACGCCTTTTATCGCGTGACAAAATTCAGGACGTTTCAAAATGTCAGCCACGCTAGAAATTCAAAATGCTGCAACTCAGCCATTTTTAAGATATAGACGAAACAAAAACTGTTCCGAAATCTTTGTATAAAGGTCAAATACATAAAAAAAATATTTTTCCATTTTCAATTTTTTGGTACTACATTTCAAATTTTAAATTTTTTTTTTAAATTTTAAATGGCCGCCATTTTGAAAAAATATGGCAGTTGAAGCTGGCCAACAAACTCGGTCGAGAAACTTGTTTGTACTATGTACACACCGAGTATCATCCAAATCGGTTCATAAATACGAGAGTTACAGTGTGACATATGTCAGATATATATATATATATATATATATCAATTTTGAACGGAGGGTGGTTTCGGGGTCTGGGGGTCATGATCGATGAAAATATACTAAAATTTTTTGAAATCGCTTTCCTCCGAACGGCTGCAATAGGTAGCTTTTTGTAATGAAAGCTACCTAAAATGGTTGAATTATAGCACTTTGAATTTCTAGCATGGCTAACATTTTGAAACGATCTTGTATTTGTCACGCGATAACACACGTATTCGTCTATTTCCATGTAAGAAGGCATGTGGATAGTATACATCAACATCTCAGCCAAATATAAGTTACTTTAAATAAAAGCAGCTTGAATAAAGCTGACTAATTTCGCGAAATTCTCATTCATAAAGATTTAGTATTGATAAAAATTAGTATTGAATCTCCTATATTCGGTTTCCACTAAATTGAGCTTCGTGTGTTTGAATAATATAAGTTGGCTTTTTTAAAATAAGCAATTTGAAAGGTACCTGTTCCTCCCGGCACTGGCCGGAAGGACTTTTTTAAATTCTATGTAAGCATTTTTTCTGTTTGTGATTTTAATCAAACATTTAATTATAGACATTCTGAATCGGTTATTAAATTTTCTTCTATTGTAAATTCATTTTCTACGTTTTTGATACGCGTAATTATTGGCACAAAAAAAGTAAAATATGATATTTAAGCATTGAAACAAAGTGTTTTTCATGCCTGATGGGAAGTTATAGATTAAACTGCTTTAGTATATATTTTTTAAAAGTTCATATAATACAGGATACATAATATAGGACACAAGTTGAAAAGTGCTTATGACTTCGGTTTGTCTCTCCGTCTGTCCGTCTAGCAGTCTGTCCGCACTCTAACTTTCAAAAATATACTCGGATTGCCCTGAAATTTTTGGATGTTATTGACGTTTACCATAGCACGGTACCTATTTGTAATGAAGTTTGTAGCATGCTTTGTTCATTTACAGGGACAGCCAAAATTTTTCCGTTACATTACAGCCTATGGGGAAAAATCGTTTCAAATGATTTTTTATGATTTTACGCACGCTTTCAAACAGAATAAAATTTATATGCATTTATGAAGTGCACTAAAATATGCATTCTGTTGACTATGCGATGCAAAGAATAGTTATTGTTCATTTGCAGGGCTAAAAAAGGATTTCAAATACATAATGATATAGGGGTGGAGGGAACTGTTTGCGGCATACTTTAATTATGTTAATCTATTTCATATATAATGAAATTGATATATGTCGCTGAGGTTTACATACTATAAATTATTTCATGTATAATACGAATAATACGTATATAGCATTTACAGGGACAGACAAAATATTTCAGATACTATATTGTATCCGATGTACTGTTCATTAGCGACGATTGCTGGAAAAGTATTTTTAATTATGATATGCGCTTTTATGATTCACTATATTTAAGCATAGTATCGTGTATATAAATGCTATAATTCCTATACAAGGCTACACAAAAGTATTCGTAAGGATTACTGGGGATGGGCGCAAATTGCTTAAAGGTGGTTTTTAAATGAGTTATGCTTTTTTTCGCTGAACTGCATTTAATTTACCAAGAAATGTTTGTTGAATATGGGTAAAATGATACACAGGGTCACGCAAGGAAATGGATACATGGCCGTCTATAAATGATAATTTCTGGAAATGTGATTTCAGCAGTTTTAAGAGTGTCTTAGTTTGAATTAAATTTTAACTAAATAGTGGCATGTAATAAAGATTCTAGGTAAACTACAGGGTTGTACAAAAGTATTCAAGTATGTTTCCATACATTAGTATAAATTGCTGAAAAAGAATTTCAACCTGTTAGGCGTTTTCTTGCTAAACTAGATTTTCCCATTATATAGTATATATACACTTAAAAAAATGGGAAGTCAAAATTGAGTAAAAAGTACTCAATTTTAAATGCGTCACATACTCAAAATAGCTCCGATCCAAATGTACTCAAAGTTGAGAAACACATGTACTCATTTTTTATTCATTGGTTGTGATCAAATATGAATCGTTATGTACTGCCCCCCCTCCCCCAAAAAAAAGAAAAACCTAAAATTTAAAGTAAAAATGCACTGACATTTATTTCCCGTTCAAAGTTCTTAACAAGAAATGTTTAATTGATTATTTATTAAGAAAAATAGCAAAATTCTTAACAAGATACTCAAATCGAATATTTTTATGACAAGAGCATTATTTCCAAGCACTTTTAAATTATTTTTAAAATGCTGTGCATAATTTAATATTTACATTAATAAACATCATTTATGCCGCCATAAATGAAATGAACCATTACAGATTACAAAACTATTCGTTTGTTTGGGTTTGATAACATGTGATGTTTCAAAATAGAGAAATCATGGGTTCATTTTTGATCCAAAAATATTCAATTCGATATGAGTACGTCCGTTTACTTATTTTTGAGTACTTCATTTTTCTCAGTGTATCAACCTACAGATCAAATACAGGGCTGTTCAAAAGAATTGGAAAACATATTTGGCTATGGACGGTAACTGCTGAAATCAATTTTTCAAATGTTTTATGAATTTTCTAAAATGTTTACTTAGTTATCTTATTTACGTCATTTCCCTAAATTACGATGTCTTGTTAAAGCATTCAGAAAGTGTTGGAAAGTATTTTATAATCTATGATTAACGCATGATTTCTCTTACTCGTTTTTTTCTATTTCCCAGATCAGTCTTTTCCTATAAAATATACCAAATCTATTTAGCTCATATTCACAAAATACAATATACACAGGAATAAAAAATTTAAATAAATATCGCTTATCATGCCGCTCTATAAATAATAGTTGTATTAATATCCGTTTGTCTCCATGTTCGTATTTAATAAAGCAATGACAAATCACAACAAATTAAAAAATTTACACATTCTAAATATCAAGCTTGAACTCAATATCAATCATAGAACTTAATATCAAGCATAGAACTGAATAAAAACATATGTCAGTTGATAAGCATTGTTTTTTAAGTGGAAAAATTTAAAATGTTTTAGAATAATAGGACTCCAATATAGCGATATTTTGCTAAAAAGTACGGTAAAAAGGTAAGATTTTATATTTACAGCAAAAGGTTATTTCAAAATTCATCGCTGTGTTAATACTTAGAAATTTTTCCAGAGAGAATCCTTCGCCTTATGTACAATATTTCAAATGAAAATCAAATATCAAATTAATTGCTTAAAAGGCGCAAAGGCCAACATAGTGAAAAAGATTCCATGCCGGGACTCGAACCCGAGCCATCAGTATAGCACACTGATATTCTACCGACTAAACCACATGGAACGACGCCCAGTCTGTAAAATTTCTCACTATTACAGGTTGGCAAGGCACAAGATGGAATATTTATCGTGAGCCACCGACATGGGGTGAACACGAAACTTAATGAAATCCAGCATCGATTGAAACTATATTAATAATTGGAAATTTTTCCAGGGAGAAACATTCGCCTTGCATAAACATTTCAAATTAAAATTGCCTTTTAAGCAATTAATTTGAAATTTGATTTTCATTTGAAATATTGTATGCAAGGCGAATGGTTCTCTCTGGAAAAATTTCCAAGTATTAATATAATTTCAATCGATGCTGGATTTAATTAAGTTTCGTGTTTGCATCATGTTGGTGGCTCACGCTAAATATTCCATCTTGTGCTGAGTTTGTAGCCTCGCCATCATGTAATAGTGAGAAATTTTCCAGCCTGTGTATCGTTCCATGTGATTTAGTCGGTAGAATGTCAGTGCGCTGTACTAATGGCCCGGGTTCGAGTTCCAGCATGGAATCTTTTTCACTATTTGCGTCTTTTAAGCAATTAATTTGAAATTTGATTTTCATTTGAAATCACAGTGTTTATGACAAGTTCGTCACAAATGACACATATTTCACAAATTGGTCACTGTGACTTCAAAGCATTGTCGCTTTCGTCACAGGTTCGTCACAAAGTTAATGCCAAAATAGTCACAAATGACACACTTTTCACAAATTTGTCACACCGTGACTTCACAAAGTGGTCACAATGTGACGTCACAAACGACCTCTAAAACGGCCATAACGACCTCGCATTCTAGTCACTATGACGTCACATCGACGTCACGTGACGTCACATCGACGGTCCCAAAATCACAGTGTGACTTCACAACGACGTCGCCGTGACGTCACCATGCCTTACGGGTTGTCTATTTCAGATTTATTGAACAACTAAGGAATTCCTACTTATTGGCTCATTTCCTGCAATGGAAAGTATTCTTAAGAAACGTTTAATAATTCATTTATTTTAAATGTTTAAAATCCAAATCAATATGACCGTATTTTTTTACCTATTTCTTTCGTGCATTTTAATTTTTAATACTTCTGGAGCGAAGGTTTTATTTTATTAAAGTGTAACAGTTATTTTGAAAGTGACTCAGTAGTCCCAAATAACTGGAATAGAAAAGGACCTCTCAATGGTCAATGATTGGCTAATGAGGATGTCAAATACCCAGGGCTCGCATTCTGTAGGGAAATTTTATTGTTCTGATCACTATTTTGAAAATAATATCTTCAACGTGCCTTCCTATAGCTTATCTTAAATAAAATTATCATGAAAATAACTGATTAAGGGTTCTGATCGGACCAATCAAATTTTCCCTATAGAATGCGACCCCTGAATACCAAAAATAGCGTCTATTTGGAGTTCATCATTGTTTAATTCAAAACCTATTTAAAAACAGGAATTAAATAGAAATTTATATAGTAAATGTTATAACATAATTTATTATATATAGTTATAATTATTATATATTATATTATATATAGTTATAACATTATATATTATTATTTATTATTTTGTTGATTTTTATTTTGGGAATGAAAAAGGGTTAACCGATTATTATCCTCTATTTAAATTCAAAATAGGCAATTCCATACTCATAAATAAAATTGCACTACTATACCATTTAACATCAAGCTAATGATTAAATGACAAAAGATTTCCTGAGCGATTTTTCTAATCGAAACCTAGTTAAATTAAAGAAGAAAAATAATCACCCATCAAGAAAAAGAAAAGTAAATTTTTAATCTCTTCACGGATGTTTTTAAATTCTGTATATCTGTTTCTAATTCGCTTACAACGTTATGTTAGGTTTTAACTTAAGACTGGAAAGACGGATAGCGGTCATTTTGACCGCTACCAAATGAATATATTTCGGTTCAAACCAGAAATTTCTTTATAAAACTACAGTGGAACCCGGTTAAGACGCGTTTCAAGGGAGTGGACAAAAGTCGCGTATTAAGCGGGATCGCGTATTAAACGTGATTTGTATAATGTTGCAGGAACTGGGATTATTTACAAATCTAATTGTCTAAATGAACTTTAAAGCTTTCATTTATATGCTTACGGTGGAAAATTGTGTGTTTTATATATATTTAGGTTAAAATTTAATTGTATTTCACTTTAACTCATTCGGTTTTTTTATAGGACCGATTGGAATAAACACGGGAAAAAAATGTAGATTCCAACATGATTTTATTGTTGATTTGTACGTTGCAACCAAAAATAAAACAACAAAAGTTACTATTTTTTTTTCTTTTAACAGAAAGAAAAAATCTTTAAATCTTTGGAGCACAACCCAGTTTTTAAAATCATATTTAGTACTTGTGTTAATGAGTGCCCTTCTTTTTAATATAAGAAAAAAAAACATTTTTATTAATTTTCATGTACATAATATTGTTAGCATGACAAAAAGTAAAATAAACATAAAAGAATTTAATAATAGTCATTGTTATGACGTATCTGAGTAACCTGAACTTACTACAGTAAAAACATATATGACAAAGAATGTTAGGAGGCGGGATCAAAGAAGAATTGCAGTTTCACTAATGTAGCTGGGTTTTGTTTTATTCAAATATGTACCACTATCTCCGATTGGTAATTTTCGCATTAATTAATCTGTTATTAAATAAAGTAAATAATACTATTAGAAAACAGTGTTTTTTATCTGAATAAAAATAATCCACAACATAGGCAATACTTGAGAAGAGAGAAGGAATTCGAATCTTGATCAATGAATTCGCGTCTTAAGCGTGATTTTTTTCCTCAGAGAACCGAAAATTTATCGCGTATTAAGCGGGATCGCGTAATAACCGTTCGTGTATTAAACGTGATATTTTTGCATTATCGTTATGGGCGATATTAAAGGGATCGGAAAAAAACCGCGTATTAAGCGGGATCGCGTATTAACCGTGAGCGTCTTAACCGGGTCCGACTGTAGTTTAAAAGATACGAAGAAAAAAAAACAAGTTAAATAAATATGTTAATAATTTAAAATAAAAATTGTGGTGAATTCCAATTTTATAAAATTGGATCAAGTGTTAAAGAACGACTTGATCCGATTCGCCTACCTTTCGTTTTATTTTTACGCGATGCTTGGTTCTTTTGATATCTGATATTTTTCGCTGGCATGTTTGGACGAATGAGTATTATTTGGAGACGTTGAACGCCCAATTGCATTCACTCGTGTAGAGTCGTGTGGTAAGGCAGTCCATAGGCTAAAGAGATCCAAAAGGTTTGAAAAAATGTATCCTTTCAGAATGTTCTACAAAAGGACGGTCTTACTTAGGGACTCGTTTCATACGCAAGGCAATAGAGACCGTATAGGGACTCTAATTAATGGTAGTACTGAAAATCGGCTTTCTAGATGTTTTTTGGGTCAACTTCCCACCAAAAGTTCCCCCACCAACCCACCCAAATTTTGGTAAAAAGCCCCCCAAAAAACGTTTTTATTGTTTTAGGAGAAAAGTAGCTAGAAATTCAGAAAGTAGACAAAATTTCCAACAAATTAAATATATGACATTATGACTTAGGATGAAGGGGAAGGGGGAATCTGCCTCGGAACATGCGCCGCAGTGCTGCGTGGACTAAGTTGCGCAATTCCACTTAACCACTCACACGTTTACATTAGCCCTCCCATCTTCCCTCTGAACTTTCTCTATAAGGTTTGCTTTAAGTTTTTTGGGTCGATGTATCCGTATTTTTAACTTACCCCCAAAATGTTCCCCCCCGAACCCCCCCCCCCCAAATAGTTGTTTTTAACTTAAATTTCTTATTGTTTTAGTTGAAAAGCATTACGAAATTACGAAACTACACAAAATTTGCAACAAACAGGATATATGACATTATGACGTAGGATAAACGGGGAGAGAGGGGGCTGCGTCGGAACATATTCCCCGCGCGCTTTTCTCAAAAACCAAATTTTTTCAAAAAATCAATATTTTGGGGGGTTGCCGGGTGAAATTTTGGTGGGAAGTTACAAATTCAGATTCAGCGACCCAAAAAAACATAAAGTGAGTCGAAATCCAGAACTAGTATTAATTTTGCCAGATAAAAACCCCTATTGCCTGGACTTCATAATTTAGTGCACGTAGCGCCGCAGTGCATGTTCAGAGGCAGCCCTCACCCTCCCCGTTCATCCTAATTCATAATGTCATATGTCCTATTTGTTGCAAATTTTGTCTAGTTTCAGAATTTCGTAATGCTTTTTCCCTAAAACAATAAGAAATTTAAGTTAAAAACAACTATTTGGGGAGGGGGGGGGGGGGGGGTTCGGGGGTGGGGAAATTTTGGGGGGAAAGTTAAAAATTTGGATTCAGCGACCCAAAAATCTTAAAGTAAACTTTATAGAGAAAGTTCGCAGGGGAGATGGGAGGGCGAATGTAAACGTGTGAGTGGTTAAGTGGAATTGCGCAATTTAGTTTACGCAGCACCTCGCGCATGGTCCGAGGCAGATACCCCCTTCCACTTCATCCTAAGTCATAATGTCATATATCTAATTTGTTGGAAATTTTGTCTACTTTCTGAATTTCTAGATACTTTTCCCCTAAAACAATAAAAAAATTGATTATTTTAATAAAAATCTTTTTTGGGGGGCTTTTTACCAAAATTTGGGGTGGGGGTTGCCGGGGGAAATTTTGGTGGGAAGTTACAAATTCGGATTCAGCGACCGAAAAAACATCTAGAAAGCCGATTTCCAGTACTACCATTAATTTTGCTAGGTAAAATTCCCTATTGCCTGGACTATCATTCTTTTTATTTAAATACAGAAAATTAAATTATCTACGATTTTTTTCAACAAAAAATAGGATCCATTTTTATGGATTCTAATTTTTTGAAACGATTTTTCTTTTTGATATTATCGAGAAACGTCTTAAGCAGTTTAAACACTCCAAAATAGGGATCCTGGGCATCCAAATCGTGGCAAAAATAGTTTGAGTCGTACACTAGTCAAATTTTTGTTAGTGTGTTTTACCATTGAACAAATACAGTAGAACCTCTTTTATCCGAAACTCTCGGTTAACAAAAATCCCTTTTTAAAGCTTTTTTTTTTTTTTTTTACTATCACATTTCTTGTGTGCAAATCCATTTTGAAAGTGTTTTCTAATTATCATATTCCTTGTGTGCAAGCGGTCCTTTCCGAACTACTAGTACATATAAATATTTTCGATCCCCTTTCTTAGAGTTCCTTCAAATTTAACTTTAGGTCCCGTAAGCTGCGAAGTGGAACAAAGAAAACGGAAAAATTAGCAATTCTGAAGCATTTGAATGTTTTGCAAAAGGTTTGGCATGGCTGAAGCAGCAGAAAGACTGATACTGGTGAACCAACAATATTTAAAAACTAGAGGGGCATTCCACATCAAATCAGGCAGTAAAATATCAATATCTAACCCACCATCACAGATTTTAATCAAACTGCGTGTGTTTGTTCTTACTGTTAAGATATGATCACCACTAAATTTTTTTGCTCCTTGGTGAAATAGTTTCTGAGAAAAAAATTGTCAAAATTTTGAAAAACTGCCGTCAGTTGGCATTCTTGACGGCTCGGTTTTCAAACGTAGCACGTCATATATATAATCATATTTCAATATCTACGCTACAAATCATCATCAAATAATTTATGCATAATATTTAGGGTACACAGTTTATGAAAAAAAATATATTGTTACGCTTATAACATTTTAAGTGTGTCTAAAAAAATGTTTAAACTTTGAAGTCGTGAATTTTTTATGAAAAATAATGCATTAACAAAAAAAGCATAATCAACAAAAGGCGGTATTTTTATCAAATTTATTTTTTGTGGGAGATATACTTAAAGGTGTCCTTTACTTGATTGTGAAATAAAAATAGTGGGATTTTGGGTGTTTTTAGTAGTATTTTCTAATTTAAAATATTTTGAGGTGCATTTGAAATCAAATCAAGTAGAGTCATTCCATGTCAGTTCCCCTAAGCCATTTAATCACTGTCACAAATTTCAATGAAACTGGGTTTGTTTATAGCTCATTTAAGACGTAATCACCTTTCATTTTCTTGATCCTAAGTAAAATATTTTTTAAGATAAAAAAATATCAAAATTTTGAAAAATTGTTTTAAATTTTTTTAATAACAGTTCTATATTCAAAGACTGCATTAAAAAAAAGTCATTTCAATATAAAATCACCAAATAGGTTTCAAATAATGTATATGTGACAAATAATGTAGGCAGATTATTATTTCTTGTTTTTTGTCATGTTTAAACACTAAGAGTGTCTTTTATCTTGTGAATTTTTAAAATCAAGAATTTTGTCAAAAATAATGTGTTAATCAAAAATTTATTATTTTTGGTCGGCTGTATTTATTCTACTCCGGCAGGGTGTTATTGCTTTTTTTAATTGTACGTAAAAATATCTTTTAAATGGTTATAAAATAAAAATAGTGAAAATATGAGAAAAAATTATCAAAGTTTTGGAAAATTGCCACGAGTTGCCATTAATGATTGTTCGATGTTCAAAGGCCTCCTTTTATATATAAAATCATATTTCAATAACTAATAAAGAAATCTTCTTCAAATAATTTAAGCAAGGTAAATAAAGTATGTAAATTATGAAAAAAATATTGCTGTAATGTTAAAAAATATTTAAATGTGTCTAAAAAATTGTAAAATCTTTGAAATCAAAAATATTTTACAAAAAATAATGAAATTATAAAAAAAGCTTTATCAATCAGAGGCGGAGTTTCTATGACTAATTTTTTTTTTTATTTTAAGTTGTACATAATACTACATTATAACTGGATCTGAAATAAAAATAGTGGGATTTTGGTTGGTTTTAGTAGTATTTAAATCATATTTAAAATTATCAATATTTTCAAATGTAATATCTATCCAATGTATCAGCCCTGGAAATATTTTTATTTATACATTTATTTTATTTTTCAAATGATCTTTTATGTTCATTTCTTAAGGAAAAAAAATAAACAATATTGTTTTATAGTAAAACTTCTTGGGCGAAGAGCAATTATCCCTTTCAAAAAAAGAGAAAAATCACTAGCTCCTCACCGCCCAATAGAAATTTTCAAAATGACACTCCCAATATTTAAACTCATATTTGGCTACTAATATTGAAAATTTAGCATTGAGCTGCATAAAATTGAGAAAAAAATACCAAATTTCACTCTTTTGAAAAAAATTTTGACATATTGTGCTTTAAATATATGCAAAAAATGCATAATTCATTACATTTATATCTTTCAAATAACTATATCTAAAAATTATTTAAAGCTTAATGAGTTGCACCTTTTTAACTTTATTCAGTTTCTAATTATATGTAATTTGATTTATTTCATCAAAATATTGCTGAAAGATGGATTTTCAACATATATATGTCTGTATATATATGTGTGTATATATATCCCTGTTCTCAAACAAATTATTTAAAAATTATTCATTTATGTTTAATAAAGCATATATATTGTTTATACACTTATAGAAAATACATATGGTAAATTTTATGATATGCCAATAATATCTAAAAGTAAAGAACTTATATAATAGTATGTAACGAAAAATTTAACATCTGGTGTAACGACAACAAAATTTTATATTTTTTTTACTTAATTTGGATGAATGAAAAATCGTACATGTTTATATTTTATTGAAGTACAGGCGAAAATGTCACAAAGACATTCCTATCTCAACAACAACTGAGTATGTCACATTCACACTACAGCTGATGTTTTCTTTTTGAACTTTCGGGTTTGATTTCAGATGGTAATGAATTAATTAGTTTTGTTAGAAGTGTCATTGCAGTCAGCATATTATGTTCACTATTTTATTTTATAATTTATTTTGATTGACTCGATGAACAACAGCATTTAAAGCGGACCATTTCATGAATTTTCAATTAAAAGCTGATTTATAAATTCATTATGTTGTTTAGTTATTATTATCGTCTTAAGATAATAAGTTGGTACTAAGATTTTTAAATGTAGTTTATTTATTATTTGAACTGTTGAAAGTATTTTTCAATAAGTGTGGGCTGTTGATTTTAAGTCGGCTGTTGAGCAGTGTAGTGTTGGTAAAGGAACTGGTACTGTTTAATTTAATTTTTATTGCTGTAAATAATATTTGTTATTTTATTATTGTATGTATTATATTTAAGCAAGAGTAGCAATACACGATATCCTAGTCATTATAGTTCATCTTAGCATGAAAAGCTTCAATATTTATGATTAAACATTCACATTTTATGGAAATTTTGTTAAAATTGCTCATATTTTCACTATTTTTATTTTATAACTATTGAAAAGATATTTTTACGTACAATTAAAAAAAGTAATAACAGCCTGCCTTCGGTTAATTATAAATTTTTGATTAACACATTATTTTTCACAAAATTCTTGATTTTAAAAATTCACAAGATTAAACACACTCTTAGTGTTTAAACATGACAAACAACAATAAATAATAATCTGTCTACATTATTTGTCACATATACATTATTTGAAACTTATTTAGTGATTTTATATTGAAATGACTTTTTATGCAGTCTTTGAATATAGATCTGTCATTAAAAACATTTTGAAAAAAATTCAAAATTTAGATTTTTTTTTATCTTAAAAAATATTTTACTTAGGATCAAGGAAATTAAAGGTGATTACGTCTTAAAATGAGCTATAAACATACCCAGTTTCATTGAAATTTGTGATAGTGAATTAAATGTCTTAGGCGAACTGACATGGAATGACTCTGCTTGATTTGATTTGAAATACGCCTCAAAATATTTTTAAATAGGAAATACTACTAAAAACACCCAAAATCCCACTATTTTTATTTCAGAATCAGGTAAAGGACACCTTTAAGTATATCCCCCACAAAAAATAAATTTAATAAAAATACCGCCTTTTGTTGATAATGCTTTTTAGTTAAGGCATTATTTTTCATAAAAAATCATGATTTCAAAGTTTAAACATTTTTTTAGACACACTTAAAATGTTATAAGCGTAACAGTATTTTTTTTCATAAAATGCGTACCCTATATATTATGCATAAATTATTTGAAGATGATTTGTAGAGTAGATATTGAAATATGATCATTTTTATGTCATGCTACATTTGAAAACCGATCAGTCAAGAATGCCAATTGACGGTAGTTTTTCAAAATTTTGACAATTTTTTTTTTCTCAGAAACTATTTGACCAAGGAGTAAAAAAAATACTGGTGATCATATCTTAATAATTTCACCAAAATCTGTGATGGTGTGTTACATGACTGCCTGAACTGACATGGAATGACCCTAGAGTTCAAAGCAAAGGCAACCGAAACTGCGACCCACAAAACATTTTTTCAAACCTTTGTGATATATGTAAAATGTACTTAATTTCAAAATAAAAATCCAGGTATTTCATTCTTGTTTTTATTTTGCTATTGCTTTATTTTTATTAAGCACTTGTAACTATAATAAGAAATATTGTATATGTTTCTCCTTAATCTTAAAATTGAAGTAATCTCGATTATCCGAAAGAGAGTCGGTCCCAATTACTTCGGAAAATCGAGGTTCTACTGTAGATTTTTAATGTTTCAAAACACCAATAAATAAATGCAAAAAGAAGTCAGGGTCTGAATGAAGGTCGAGGTTCTTCACGAGAGTCCAGCGCGGAGTCGAACCCGAACATTCTGCTTCTAGTCAACCCGAGCACAACACACTTCAACCCGAATTTGAACTCTTGAAACCCGAACCCGAAGGGATAGAAAATGAATCTTCATTTAACACAATGATTGGAAAGAAGGGATTGAATGCTGCAATTCTATCTGAACTATACCATTTTACAATTTTATCTCTCCTATCCATTTTATGTTTTTTGAAATAAAAATGAAACCCAATTCAGGGGAAGAAATAGAACATTCTTTTGAAAAATCGGGGGCGCCCGAAATAGTCCAAACCCAAAACATTTAAAGTCGACTCTATTACTATTCCACGATTCAATTTCAGTCAAACTTTTTGGGTCCCGTTATGAAAAGCAAAACCTTCAATCCAATTGAATGGGGTTTGATTCTTCTAAATCTTTGATCGCTGTTAAGGCCCTACTTCAGTCAGGCGAAAAGACCCGTTCGCTAATGCTATTCCTATAGAAGAAATTTATAAAGATATCTCGGTCGCATTTCAATATTTTTAGATGATTTTTTTTTGCAGTGGCTAGCTGAGGTCGATCTGTAAAAAGGCCGTTTTTTACTTTTTCGATTTTCATTGGGGATTTTTTTCAAGAGGATGCTTTCATTTTAGGAACCGGTTCTGAAAATAAAAGTGTCCTGTAAACGAAATTGAAAAAGTAGAAAACGGCCTGCATACAGATCGACCTCAGCTAGCCACCGCAAAAAAAATCATCTAAAAATATTAAAATGCGACCGAGATATCTTTATAAATTTCTTCCATAGGAATAGCATTAGCGAACGGGTCTTTTCGCCTGACTGAAGTAGGGCCTTAAGTACACCAAAGCGATATAGCTTATCTTAAATGGGAGAGGTAACCGCAAGATTAAAGGCGAGGTCACATCAATCAAGGTTGCATGTCACGTAGCGAACAACAGAAAGATGCCTAATTCTTTTCTTCTTTATGGTTAATCTATTAATTGCACATCTATGAAATAACTGCGCAAGCGCCAACATCGTGTTTTCATTTGTTTGTAGCACTTATATTCTGACAGTAATATAATGTTCTATTAATTTTTATTCGTGTTTTTTGACTTATTTATTATAGTTAATTATTTAAATAAAAACAGTTCTTTTTAAGAACTAATATTATTTGTTAATATGGCAAAATGTTGGCAATCGAATAACTCTAGTTTTCGAAATTGTAAGAAAATTCTTTTTCTTATAGAATTCATATGTCCTTTTCCAAAGAGCAAAGCAAGTTAGTTACGTATTTTAACTTTAGTTTATTAAAAAAAAATAAAATATTATTCGATATATATTATAAAATGTTGTTGATTTAAATACGCTCGATTTTAATTATTTTCTTTTAATGAAATGAAAAATGACGCATAAAAATTAGTAAGTAGTTAATGTGTAAAGATTGAATTTTGTAGTCTTAATTTTACTCAATTCTTGATGTGCTAAAGTTATAAAAAATGATATACACGGTTCTATTCCAGATGAAAATAGAATGTTTATCAAGGTTTAGAATATGTATAGAATTTAATAATAAATAAAATATTCAATTTTAAGCCTTTTTTTCGTTTATCAAGCGCAGACGATACATCGAAAACTTATTCCAATATTCTTTTGATCGTATTGTATTCATGTTATTTAAATTACAAATAATTCATTTATTTAATTTAAAATTCATTTTATTTTATATTCAGAATCACTTTAATTTAAAATGCATGCATTAAATGCTGTACTATTAAACGAGCAAGTATTGTTAATTTAGTATTTGTTTAAATATTTTGCGAGTCCAGACAATAACTGCAAAAGTTTCCTGAAATCACCAGATTAGATATATATATATATTTTTTCTTGAAGCAGACAAAGCCATTTAGAGAATCCCTGTAAAAAATTCTAATACGAATTTCAGATTGTTACTTACTCACAGAAGATAAATCTTTTTTGCCAGATATATTGCAAAATATTTTTGTTACAGCTTGTTTTGATAAAAATATGTGTATTTAAAAAAAAAATCGCAATGTCATTTTAGTTTAAGGGCTAAAGGCAGTAATGCTTTCGTAGCATTAGTGCTTTTCTCCCGAAATTGAAATGATATTGCGATTACTTTTTTTTTAAATGTGCATAATTTTATCAAAACAAACTGTAATAAAAATATTTTGCAATAAAACTGGGAAACAAGATTCATCTTCCATAAGTGAGTAAAGAATCAGAAAATATGCGCAAGAGATACGCAGATAGTAGATATTCTGTCATATATGACGTCATACTGAAAACCCGCGTATTTGCATTATTCACTCCGTCCACTAGATGGCGCAGATGTGTCAATATACTCCAGATTCCAGTATTGACATTGTACGCTTACTTATATCGCTTTGAAGTACACCCTTGAAGCTATCCCATTCAAATACATCTACCTAGTGAGTGTTTTTCCAAATGTTTCTGCTCTCAAAGCTGGTAGACGGGAGGTGCTCGGTTCGAACCCAATCACCTAATCGTTCGGAGTTTTCCGTAGTTTTCTTCGAACCTTGGATTTCCTTTTGCTCCCTCCCCTTGGGTTTGGTTCCCTTAGAAAGACCCCTCTAAACCAGGTAAAACAGATTTCTAACCGGAAAATATTTTAGATGTATCATTAGCTATTTAATTTGCTGCCTCTACATGGGACTTATTTGATATCATTTGTTTAAAAAAAAATTCTGCTTCGAAACATGTTTAGCCTGGTTTAAGCCTTAAATGCCTGGTGTTGCTTTTCGGCAACATACCCAATTTAGGCTCTAAAATACTACAGTAGACTCCCTCCAGTCCGCGACCCTAAAATCCGCGTATTTTGTCAGATGTAAACAATGAAATTTACAGTTAAGATGCAGGCACAAAATTCAAGATGGCGCCGAAATCAGCGACTACCGCCATGTTTTTTTTTACTCAATTTTTATTTAATTATTCTCTTTTGGCTATTACAGCTGATTTATTACTAAATAAATTTATATTACTTTTGATTTTTATATAAATTAGCATATCTATATCAAAAATTCCAGGGCTCAAAATGGAAAAATCTACGAAACAGAACGCTATTTAAAAATTATTGTTGCCAATTTTTTTTTTTTTTTTAAGTATAGACAAATTTATTTCTAAACATACAAAGCAATATAAAAACAAACATTCAAGACTCTAAATAACAATGAAAACAGTAACAGAGAGCGCAATAAGCTATATTAAACAGCAACAATGTTTTAATAAAAATATGAAACGGAACGATATTTACCATAATTTTACGAATCGGAACTTTATTTATCATAATTTCAAGAACCGGAATATCGCCCCGATTTGTTCCAGTACATTTCGAGCCTTGAAAAGTTCACCTTTATTGTATTTTCTGTAGAATATTAGCAAGTGTAAACTGTAGTGGAATTGTTTACTTTTCTTCCGTTCGTTTCCTCGTGTTTCAATATTTATTATTTTTTCAATATTACATACGCATTTTAATATGTAATTCTGATTAATACGACTAAATGCAAGCTTTTTTATGAAGAAAAATATGAATTTACTTCCAAAAAAAATCTAATGGCCCTGTTTTGTAAATACAGTAAAGCGCTTATCTGTGCGTATAGGCGACTGAGAAAAATCTTGAGAAAGAGGAAATGCGCGGAGCGAATGCGCGAAGCAACGGAACATGGCAAATAAAGTTTTAGTTTCGTTTTGAGATCACAGCGTGAAAGAGGTATCTACGTCAGTTTTCATCAATGTTGAATTCAGACACTTTTTTCCGGGAGGGATTTCTGTGGCTCCTGTGAGGGGGGGGGGGGGGGGGATTGCACTTTTTGGCCATTGAAAACACAATCTCAAATCTTCCGAAGGGGAGCATCTCATTGCTCCGGGGAGGAATGTCCCCCCCAGGCCACCTCCTGAATTCAACACTGGTTTTAATCTAATGATTTTTATTTATTTATTTTTAATTTTACGTACGTATTTTAATATGTAATTCTGATTAATATGACTGAACTCAAGTTTTTTCATAAAGAAAATACGCATTTATTTCCGAAATAAATAAAGATGGCGCTAATATCATCGGCGATCGCGATCGTTTTCCAAAATATTTTTTAATTAATCAAGCTTTTTCGCTTATTAAATCTGGATAAACATGGCATAAAATTTCTTTATTTTAAAATTCTGGTGTAAATTATTTGATTATCCAAAATAAAAATACAGTGCAACAGTATCTTTTGCATAATAACTGTAACTGTTGAGACCCTCTTGTTTCAGTTTCGGTTTTGAATCTATTGTTTCTTGCGAAATTCTACCAATATGGATTATCCAGATTTTCCTGATGAAAAATTCAGTAAAAGAAAACATGTCACTTTGACTATAATGCACAAAGTTGAAATTATTAAAAAACTGAATTCTGGTTCTTCTGTTCATTTTTTGGCTAAATCTTATGGAATAAGCCCTAGAACAGTATATGACATTAAGAAACAAAAAGAAAAATTTTGAATTTTTATATGAATAGTGACAGCAATGCTGGTATTGCAGAAAGAAAAACAATGCATGCAGCCAGATCTGGTGATCTAGACAAGGTGCTTTATGAATGGTTCAAACAACGTAGGAGTGAAGGTGTTCCTATAACAGGGCCTCTTTTCTGTGAAAAAGCCAAAGACCTTCATAAAAAGTTGAATATAGAAGTTCCATATACTTTTTCTTCAGGGTGGTTAACTCGTTTTAAACAGAGGCATGGAATAAAATATCTAAAGACATGTGGGGAAAAATTATCTGGAGATTCATTATCTGCAGAAGAATTTATTGATGATTTTACCAATTTTGTCAAAGAAGAACAATTGAGTTCAGAGCAGATCTACAACATGGACAAAACGGGACTTTTTTGGCGCAGCTTACCACGAAAAACTTTAGCAACTGCTGATGAGAAGAATCCGTCAAGCATTAAAGAAGATAAGCAACGAATCACCGTTCTTGTTTGCAGCAACGCTGCTGGCACCCACAAGTGTCAGTTATTGGTACTGGGGAAAAGTGCAAAACCTCGTGCATTAAAAAATATCAAACTTCCCGTTATATATAAAGCTAACAAGAAAGCTTGGATTACTAAAGATATAATAAATGAATGGTTTGAGAACAATTTTGTTCCTGAAGCACTTGAACATAGTAAGAAATTAGGATTGAACAAAGATAGTAAAATTCTGTTATTATTCGATCACTGCTCAGCGCATCCTGTTTCATTAAGCAAAGAAAATGTAACAGCACAGTTTTTTCCACCAAACACAACTTCTCTCATTCAGCCGATGGATCAAGGGATCATACGTGCAATGAAGTGCAATTATAAAAAAAAGGTTCTGCAAAAGTTGCTAAGCTTAGATCCATCGGCTGATATTCTTGAAAGATTTCAAAAAGTTTTCACTCTAAAAGAATGTCTTTTTCTCTTGGCAGATGCTTGGAATGCTATGTCGCAAGACACCTTGATACATGCATGGCATAATTTATGGCCACCATCGTTGTTCATAGAATCCAAGAGTGATGATTTAACATTTGATGGGTTTCATCCCAGTGCTGCCCAAGCTAAAACTAATGATTTACTGGTTTTTGCAAAGCAGTCTTTGAGTAACGTCATTGATAATTTAGATGACAGTGAAGTTCTAAACTGGATTTCTTGTGACGATAACATCCCAACAGTAGAAACAAAATCTGACCAAGAAATAATTTCCAGTGCCCTGCATATTGATGCAGATTCTTCATCAGAAACTGAATCTGATGAAGAACTTGAAAAAATTAATCTTGAAGAAGGGCTAGCCATAGGAGAAAAATATTTGAGCTTCCTGAAGCAGCAGAGCTTTATATCTGAGCAACAGATAATGAATCATCAGCAGTTTCAGGATGCAATAACAAAAGAACGAAACAAAAAATTAAAGCAAACAACCATTTTATCCATGTTTCAAAAATATAAAATAAAAAAATAAGTAGAGTTTGTAAAAAAAAATAAGAAAAATTTATTTTTCCTCATTATTATATGTATATTTAGTATTGTATGTTTGTATTTAGTGTTATTTATATGTATATTTATATATTATTTTATATTTATATTTATATTATATTGTTTATTTATATGTGCATTTAGTATTGTATCTTAATTATTATTTACATGACTTAATTTTTAATATTTTTCTAAATATTTATTTTGCATAATTATTTTATTTAATAATTACTTACTTTTAAACTAATAAATTATTTTAATATTTTACTTAATTATTTTAATGTTTCACTTTATTGTAACCATTCATTATAATTTCCATTGTTCAACTACCAATCAAATTAATGTTCAAAAATGTAAACAAATAAATGACCAGAAATACGCAAAATTCTAAAATCCGCACAACCTCTGGTTCCAAACTGTGCGGATTTGAGGGAGTCTACTGTATTAGAATAATATTGAAGCTATAATGCCTAATGTTGTCGATAAAATGCAGTCTGAAAATATTATTAAATCGATTTTGAACATTTAGATGGCAACACTTGTGCTGTTTAAGAATAAAGATAAATTTATTTTTTCAAATGTTTCTATTTCTTCCTTTTGTTTTGTTTGGAAGCTTGCGAAATACCCTATTTTGACCTGCAGTCAGCAAGTAAAATTTATTTCTTATTAAAGTTCCTAAAATTCTTGTGTGTTTAATATTGTAGAATTTTATCAAGGGAAATTATTTTTTCAATTAAACACCAGTATTGCCGATTAGTAAGAAACTGTTTTTTAGCCGTAAACTATACTTAAAACAAAATATGATTTTTTAAAGTATTTTTCCTATGATTTATTTAAAAAATGAAAGCCGAAAAACATTATTACAATGATTTTTGAAAAATCAGGCATTTAAGGGTTAAATGAACTCTCATTTTACGGAAGTTGTCAATGATGAAGTAGTAGACGTTCGAACTTACTTGTGATGCTTGTTCGGGTTCTGCCATCTGTAGTATTCCGCCATAAGATTGATATGGTCCAAGGCACTGTTATAAAACTCTGTGTAGGAAATTAAGTTGGGATTGTTTCTGTTGTTCGCTGTATCTAAAATAAATACAATACAATTTCAAATTTCCTATAAGAAAACATACCATTCGATTAACGGAAAAGAAGCCTCTTTTTTGTTTTTAGCATACGTAGTTAATGAGCACAAAGGATCTTATAATGTAACAAAACTTCCAAATTATGGTTTTCTGGAAGATCCAGCTACATGCAAATCCTATCGACATCTATTTTCACGAAAACATTTTCTATGCAATGGCTAAATTTTAACAATTTTCAATAAAAAGAAATTAAAATATTTTTTTCGATGTCAAATACTTCGAGTATGATAAAGAAAAAAAAAACTGGAATTTTCGTTAGTCATTTGATAGTTTCGAAATTTTGAAGTCTTTCTTGATAAATTGCTCCGAATCCTTGATTATTCCTACCAGTAATTTTTAGAAATAAATTTTACTTTATTATAAAACAGAGCTTTTGAGATTAAATTAGGCAAAAATTTTCATTTGTCAATACCAGTTATAAAAGTTTAAAAAATCCGTAAAGTATACTCATCGGGAAATGTTAAGAATTAATTTTTTAAGGGATGCTCCGAAATAAAAATATTTTCATGATAATTGAAACTATGAAATACGTCTGAGTAATAGTAAATCTCAATTTAATTACGTGAATTTTTATTCACGTAATTCAATTCAGATTTACTATTTCTCGGGCGTCAATTCACGTAATTAAATCCAGATTTACTATTTCTCGAGCATATTTCATCGTTTCAATTATTATATATGTTACATTATTAGATCTAATTCCGCGATTTCCTTATCTTATTCTAAATTACTACTTTATATTCACTAAATCCTTATTCTTAAATAATCTCTATCGTTAACTCTGTGAAATTCCCTTTAATTTAATGTCTCACTTATCTAAATTGCTTAAATATTACGCTTTTAGTATTCTTAAATTAAATGTTCCATTTCCGCACTTTTTAATTTCTAGAAACTTTAACTCTCTTTAACTTCTCTTTTAACAACCATTTTATTTTCTCTTCCGAATTTTACTTTCCCGCGCATTTCCGAGGTTATCCTTTTTCCCTTCAAATTCATCCGATCGCTCTGTCCGCGCTCTTTCCATGGCGTGGTTTTCTTAATTATTCATTGGTTGAGAGCGCGATCTACGTCATATTTGTATTCCTACACTTGACGAACTAAAAGCCGATGCTCGTTGTGTTTCAGCAGATTTGAGTCGTATTTCTATTTTTCATACCACCCCCTGGCCACCGTCCATTTATTCGATTAGCTACAATTTTGTTTAGCCCTAATTACTACTATGGGGAGATGGCTAATATTCCTGGTGGAAACTGCGCCGCCGAAAGATGTTTTAATAAATTGCTGAGCTGATGTTACGTTTTGTCTCAATTATTTCTAAGGAAACTTTCACGGAAAAATGTATTCCATAGCCGTCACTCGTCGACTGCTACAGCTTCCAATCATCATCCAATCTTCGTTATACTAATACAACAGGATCTAATTACCTTTTTCTGACAATTTATATTACGCTATTACTGTTGGATGTGATTCACTACTGCTATCGAGACAGCCAGTAACTTCATTTTCAACTATAGAAATAATCCAATGTTGCTATTAATGCGTGCTGTATTATAACATATATACTGGGTGGTTCAAAACTTATCGTTCAAATTTCATGGGGAGGTAGGGAATACGCCAGGAAACCGATTTTACATAGGAAAGTATGTCCGCATATGTAGGCGTGTGTACCCAACTTTCCATTGTGTCCAAATCATTGTTTTGACTTTCATAAAGCTAGTATTATTTCTTCTCCTATTTCCACTTCTCATTTCGACTGCCAAGAAGCTTTTTACATCTTTAAAAACTCCAAAAATCACGTTAATGACCTTTATTCAACACCTTCATTATCTGACGCCTGGAAACTTCTCGTTTAGTTTTGTTCTTTCCGAAGTCGTTAAATAAAGGTCATTAACGAGATTTTTGGAATTTTTAAAAATGTAAAATGCTTCGTGAATATCCAAATGAGAAGTGGAAATAGGAAAAGAAATAATACTAGCTTTAGGAAAGTCAAAACAATGATTGGGATGCATTGGAAGGTTGGGTACACACAGCGCCCTCTACATACGCATGCGTAAATTTGCAGGCACACTTTCCTATGTAAAATCGATTTCCTGAAGTATACCCTACCTCCCCACGAAATTTGAACGATAAGTTTTAAATCACCCTGTATTCAGATTTTATTTTCCCTTAATAATATGCATGTAATTGTTTCAATGGAATATGACAAAAACATGATAATTAGACATTTGTCTGTAATTTATACAAGTATAACATATAAGGTACAAATAACTATTTACACTATTTTTTTCTTAAAAATTTTCAAAAATTATTTATGTTACTATTTTTATATAAGTTCATATTGAATGGATCTGTTCCCCGGCGGAACGAATCTTGTTTAATAATTTTTTTCGCCTATCTTCTCTTACCTGTACCCTGCCGCGTTAGGTTTTTTCCCACCTGGCAGGTGCGGCCCTGACACGGGATTTTATATACATACCGCCCACTGTCGTGATTCGGGCGGCTTCAGCCATGGCTGAAAACTGTATTTTTTAAGACCTTAATAAAGGCGACCGGGAGGGAAACTATGCTCTACAGACTTGGTTTCCTTGTCTGAGGCAATCAAAATCACCCTGTATATATTAATCGATGCTGGATTCATTTGGACTCATGTTTGCCGCACGGTTGTGGTTCATGAAGTTAACCCATCTTGTGCTTACCAACAAATAAGAGCGAAGGCTAGGATGTGCTGTCCAGGTGGCTGAGTGGGCACAACGTTGGTGTGCTGAACCAAAGACCCAGGTTCGGACCCTGGCTTGGACACTTTTTTACTCTGTGGGTTAGCCTACTCCTTGCTAGCAATGTGAATAATCAAATTGAAGTAATTAAATTGAGATTATTTTAGTAGGCTTTTCAGTATTATATTCATATACTAGCTGATAAGCCCGGCGATGCCGGACCCGTGATGAATAACCCTTTAAAACACTTTCCGGCGCGGTGTCCCTAAGAAAGGACACCAAATTCAAAACTTTCAAAAGAAAAGAAAACCGTAGTAAAATTTCAAAAACCCTAGAAAAAGTTGCAATTAGTTTCATTTTATCACAATAGATGGCAGCACTAAGCATAAAGTTTCTATTCTAGTATTAATCTTATATTTAAATTGCTCTCTTTCTAAACTTAAATATTGATTTTTTTTTTTTTATTCTTAAAAATTACGATTTTCGAAAAAATGATGGGGCCATTGGCTTTTAGTTTCTTTTAAATTTTATAATTCATCCTAAATATTTTTCTATTTTATTTAGTCAAATTTAATTTTTAGTTTATATTAGTATTAAATTGAATTAGTTTTAATTTTGTTTAATTTACTTAATTTAGAATAATTTTTGTAGTATATTTTAAAAATTTTTGTATTTAAAATTTTTTAAATCATTTTAAATATCTTCGAACACAAATAAAAGTGTTTAAAAACTTTAAAAAAAATCATTTGTAAAATTTCAAAAACTCCAGAAAAAGTTGCAATTGGTTTCATTTTACCATAATAGATGGCAGAACTAAGCATTAAGGTTCCTATTCTGGTATTACTTAAAATTGCTCTATTTCTAAACTGAAATACTGAATTTTTTTGAGTTCTTAAAAATTACGATTTTCGAAAAATGATGGGGCCAGGTTTTCGTTTCTTTTAAATGTTATAATTCATCCTAAATAATTTTCTATTTTATGTAGCCAAATTTAATTTTAAGTTTATATTAGTATTAAATTGAATTCGTTTTAATTTTGTTTAATTTACTTAATTTAGAATAAGTTTTGTAGTAGATTAAAAAAAAATTGTATTTTAAATTTTTTAAATCATTTTAAATTTCTTCGAACACAAATAAAAGAGTTTAAAAACTTTTTAAAAAAAAAATCTGTAGTAAAATTTCAAGAACTCCAGAAAAAGGTTGCAATTAGTTTCATTTTACAATAATAGATGGCAGCACTAAGCATTTCATAGTTACTGTTATTGTTATAAGAAATTTACGCAATCCTTTCAGATTTCTTATGTATTAAAATGAGCTTGCATATAAATGAAATTCAAAAATATCAGAATAAAAAAATGAAATTTCTTTTGTTAAAACAACATTTTATCTTTGGTAGTTCCGAGTATCGAAACAGGGAACTTCGCTTTGGAAGGATCCTTAAAATAGAAAAAAACTACTAATTCAAATTTCAACTTTTGAAGAAGGATTCAGCTTTATAATCATATATTTGACTTGTCAGTACCTTTAAAATTGCATCCTGGGGAGGTGTTGTAATAATGGATAAAAACGTTTTACAGAAAAACGATCCTTTTTTAACTTTTTTTTTTCAAGGGGTTAATTGTGATATATTTTTTAATTGATCGCAGCATTTGAGACGTAAGAGCACAATCTTTCAGAACATTGTAATATATTTTTGTATTATTTATTATATTGGCAACAGCTAACTGTAAGTTGTGGTAACTGTAAGTTTACCCATCTTGGGCATCTGGTAAAGTAATGTTTTTATCTTAATTTGTAATATATATTTAACCTAGAAGTTATTAAATTATATAACTATCTTAAATTATAACAATGGCACCGATGTATTTCGGCGAACAGTAAGTTTACCGTATATTTATAATCGTTTTGCAAATTGTATCGACCATGTCGAAGTTAGGCCTAGTTGGTCAACTGTCAGTATTTGACGACAGTAACGAGGATTTTTCGCTGTATGTAGAAAGGCTTGAACAATATTTTCTTGCCAATGATATCGATGAAGCAAAACGAGTACCTGTATTAATCTCAGTATTGGGACCAAAAACGTATAAACTGTCACGTAGTTTATTGACACCTCAGTTACCAAAGGATTCAACATATGATGACTTGATTAAGAAGCTGCAAGACCATTTTCGCTCGGCACCCATTACAATTGCGGAAAGATTTTGATTTCACCGAAGGAATCAAAACGATCGTGAAAGTATTTCCGAATATATCGCTGATTTAAAGCGTTTGACATCCACGTGTGACTTTGGAACTTTTCTGCCAGAAGCTCTACGTGATCGCTTCGTCTGTGGAATTCGGTGTGAGGCAACTCAAAAACGCTTACTTGCAAAAAAAGATCTCAAACTTGATGAGGCTTGTGAAATTGCCTTGGCAAATAGAATTAGCAGAGCAACATGCCAGTAACATCAAAGTGGCAGTACCTGCACTTTCAAATGTCAACAAAGTGAATAAAGTTCAAAGTAAGTCGTATAAAAATTCTAAAAATAATACTCAGAAATGCTATCGCTGTGGTGCATCACACGATGCAAATAATTGTAAATACAAAACGGGTAAGTGTCATTTTTGTCACAAAATTGGCCATATTTCACCTGTGTGTAGATTAAAAGATAAAAGTGCTAATCCTTCTGCTAAGAAAGTATCAGCTAACTGTGTGCAGAGTAATTCTGAAGAGTATAATCTATTTTCCATAAATGTAAATAAAGTAAATAATTATTCTAACTATATTGTTCACGTTAAAATATGCAACCAAATACTAGATATGGAATTAGATACTGCTGCAGATGTTAGTATAATTTCTGAAACATGGTTAAAACAAAATTTACCACACATAGTGCCTAAAAGTATACCAGTTATACTCAAAGATTATAATCAACAACCCATTGCAATTGCTGGGGAAGTGTCTGTTAGTGTTTCGTATGAAATCAAATGTGTGATTTACAAGCTATTGTAGTAAAAGGTGACCGACCATCCTTATTTGGGAAGGATTGGGTCAGAAAATTTAAATTAAATTGGCACAAAATTTTCTCTGTGCATAAAATACTTAAGGATATGTCGGTTAAAGTTGATTCTATTAGTGCATTGACAAACAAGTATAGCAAACTTTTTGAGGAAAGTTCAGAACCTATTAAACATATAAAGGCTTAATTAAAAATGAAAAAGGAAACCCAACCTGTGTTCTTTAAAGCGCGTCCAGTACCATATTCTTTAAAAAATAAAGTTGCTGATGTGGCAATGATGTGTAGTTCAGGCAATAGGGAATTTTACCTAGCAAAATTAATGGTAGTACTGGAAATCGGCTCTTTAGATGTTTTTTGGGTCGCTGAATTCGAATTTGTAACTTCCCACTAAAATTTCCCCCTGCAACCTCCCCAAATTTTGGTAAAAAGCCCCCCCAAAAAAGGTTTTTATTAAAAAAAGGACGGTCGTACTTAGGGACTCGTTTCATACGCAAGGCAATAGAGACCGTATAGGGACTCTAATTAATGGTAGTACTGAAAATCGGCTTTCTAGATGTTTTTTGGGTCAACTTCTCACCAAAATTTCCCCCGCCAACCCACCCAAATTTTGGTAAAAAGCCCCCCAAAAAACGTTTTTATTGTTTTAGGAGAAAAGTAGCTAGAAATTCAGAAAGTAGACAAAATTTCCAACAAATTAAATATATGACATTATGACTTAGGATGAAGGGGAAGGGGGAATCTGCCTCGGAACATGCGCCGCAGTGCTGCGTGGACTAAGTTGCGCAATTCCACTTAACCACTCACACGTTTACATTAGCCCTCCCATCTTCCCTCTGAACTTTCTCTATAAGGTTTGCTTTAAGTTTTTTGGGTCGATGTATCCGTATTTTTAACTTACCCCCAAAATTTGCAACAAATAGGACATATGACATTATGAATTAGGATGAACGGGGAGGGTGAGGGCTGCCTCTGAACATGCACTGCGGCGCTACGTGCACTAAATTATGAAGTCCAGGCAATAGGGGATTTTATCTGGCAAAATTAATATTAATTCTGAATTTCGACTCACTTTATGTTTTTTGGGTCGCTGAATCCGAATTTGTAACTTCCCACCAAAATTTCACCCGGCAACCCCCCCAAAAAATTGATTTTTTGAAAAAATTTGGTTTTTGAGAAAAGCGCGCGGGGAATGTTCCGAGGCAGCCCCCTCTCTCCCCGTTTATCCTACGTCATAATGTCATATAGGGGAGACTAGGGAGGGTTGACCATACGGGAGGCTTGACCCGCCCATCAGTTTTCATATTTAAAATAATTTCAGAGTTTTACCAATAGATGTCAACCAAAGCTATTGGAATGCTCAAACAACAGTCTTTGTTTCATACAGCTAATCGAAATAGGTGTGGAAAAATCAAATGGGGAGCGTTTTCAACCTAAAAAGTGCGTTTTTTAGAAATAATTTGTAAGCTTTTTTCAGATAAAATATATCATACAAATTTAATTAAGTAGGTTTAATGTAATCCAGAAATAACGAGCTTTCATTCCAGGCATAAAGATTGTACCGTAAGTTAGGCTTAAGATAACAATATGCTATTATTTAGAAAAGTGGTATGTGGGGAGGTTTGACCCAGTCAATGTGAGGGTGGGTTGACCAGATGCTCAAGGCTCCCTTAATTAAGTGGTTTTGGCAATCTGTTTATTATACACTGTGCATAATGAAAAGGATTATATATAAAAAAGAATATATATTTATCCTGTAAAGCTACTGTAAAATGGGGTGATGGAAAAGAAAGTGTTTGAAACTGATTAAAGAAAGATGTAAAAAATTGCTGTAGTATCCACTGCAAAAAAATACTTAATGAAATATAAATGGGAAAGTTGATAGGAACTTTTCTCCATCTAAATATTACTTAAAATAGGTAAATAGAAACAGTGGAAAAGAATAGAAAGTATGAAAACAGCAATTTTAACCATTTCAGGGACAGTGGCATGTTTATGAAACCACCTAATTTTAATTCCCAAACGCTAGAATAACACCAGAATTTTACTAAAATGTTTTCCATTTAATATGTATGTGAAATATAGCCTTTTTCTTATTTCCAAATAAATTTGTTCGTAAATTCCGGTGCCAGTCATTTATTTCAACATTTTAGTACTGAAAGTACTTTGCTCCCGAAAGGCCTAAACGATGTTAATAATAAGTTAAGTGCCCAATGCAGCTGCAAAAGAAAATAGCATTGATCGAAAAACTTCAGGAAGGCATGTAGACAAATTTCACCAGGATGAATAAAGTTAGATGAAGCCAAACTATGTGACAACTATGTTGTTAGGTCGAGTGTCACAAAAAGTAGGACAAGGAGACAAAAAAAAAGGCGGGACAGTGTTTCCTAAATCCAGACATATTCATACATGAAACCCTATGAAAACGGAACCTGTCTCTACCGGAATAGTGTCTTAAATGTTAAAATTTCATTTTCCCTGCTGTACAATTATATATGCTCAGACAAAATACTGTTTAAAACAAATGTTTTCTCCTATGACTTGCGATTGCGTCAAAACAGGTTTTTTTAAACGTCATGTTTTCAAAAATATTTTTTTAATAATTAAAGCATGTAGCATAAAGTTATTCTGTTTTTTTTAACTGATTTTATTCTCTTCTCAAATATTTCAATATAATACAAAGTGGGTCAAGCCCCCCATATAGTGGGTCAACCGTCCCGTATGCGGGGAGCCTTGACCCATTATTTTGTCATGAATAAAATCACTCATTTTTCAAATTTCTTATATATTACACTTATGTAGCAATTTTATTTTGATAACTGATTGTATAACGAATAAAATGATATATAAAACTTTATTCTACGTTCAATATTTAAAAAATAAAAAATCATTTTGTAAAAAGTGGGTGAACCCTCCCTAGTCTCCCCTATCCTATTTGTTGCAAATTTTGTCTAGTTTCTGAATTTCGTAATGTTTTTCCCCTAAAACAATAAGAAATTTAAGTTAAACAACTATTTGGGGGGGGGGGATTTTCGGGGTAAGTTAAAAATTCAGATTCAGCGACCCAAAAAACTTAAAGTAAACCTTATAGAGAAAGTTCGGAGGGAAGATGGGAGGGCTAATGTAAACGTGTGAGTGGTTAAGTGGAATTGCGCAACTTAGTCCACGTAGCACTGCGGCGCATGTTCCGAGGTAGATCCCCCGTTCCCCTTCATCCTAAGTCATAATGTCATATATCTAATTTGTTGCAAATTTTGTCTACTTTCTGAAATTCTAGCTACTTTTCCCCTAAAGCAATAAAAAAATGGAATTTTTTAATAAAAACCTTTTTTGGGGGGCTTTTTACCATAATTTGGGGGGGGGGGGTGTTGCCGGGGGAAATTTTGATGGGAAGTTACAAATTCGGATTCAGCGACCTAAAAAACATCTAGAAAGCCGATTTTCAGTACTACCATTAATTTTGCTAGATAGAGTCCCTTATATGGTCTCTATTGCCTGGACTATGAAGAAATTCTAAATTCCAAGCAGAGAGGTGTTTGGGACTTTGTGCAACATTCCAGTTGGGCAACTCCACTTGTGATTGTTCCCAAGAAAAATGGTGATGTACGGCTGTGTGGTGACTTTAAGGTTACTGTTAATAAGTTTATTGATCAAAATCAGTACCGTTTGCCGACTCAACAAGATTTGTTTGCAACTCTTAATGGTGGACAGTACTTCTCAAAATTAGATTTGCGTCATGCGTATGAGCAGATTGAATTAGATGAATCTTCCCAAGAGTATCTTACTCTGAATACCCATCTTGGTTTAGTACGTCCCTTAAGATTATTATATGGCATTAACAGTGCATCAGCAATTTTTCAGTCAACAATTGAAAAAATTCTTCAGGGTATAGAATTAGTGATTTGTTTTCAAGATGATATCCTTATTACCGGTGCCACATATGAAGAGCACCTAAGCACTTTGGAAAAAGTATTTCAGCGATTTAGTGAGTACAATGTTAAGCTCAACTTATCGAAATGTAGTTTTTTACAGAAAAGTGTAGAATTTTTAGGCCATGTAATTGATAGTGAGAGCATTCATTCTACAGATGAGAAAGTACAATGCATTAAGAAAATAAATGCTTCCTTCAAATGTAACTGAGCTAAAATCATTTTTGGGTCTTTTGAATTATTATTCAAAATTTACACACAATTCTGCCATGCTGCTTGCTCCCCTTTACAAATTACTCCATAAGGACACTCCTTGGATGTGGTCATAAGAATGTGAAGAAACTTTTCAGAAATGTAAAAATCTTCTTACATCAGATGCTGTTTTAGTGCACTACGATGACAAATTGCCTTTAAAAGTATCCTGTGATGCCTCGCCTGTGGGTCTTGGTGTTGTTTTATCTCGCATCATTGACAACGATGAACGTCCAATTGCTTATGCATCAACAACTCTTTCCAAAGCTGAACAAAACTACTCGCAAATTGAGAAGGAAGCAGCAGCAATAATATATGGAATAAAGAAGTTTCAGCAATATCTCTTTGGCAGAAAGTTTATATTGGTTACAGACCATCAACCATTAATAAGTATTTTTGCACCTAACAAAGCTGTTCCTGCCATTGCAGCAGCTAGACTTCAAAGATGGGCAGTGTTATTATCGTCTTTCAACTACAGCATTGAGTATTAAAAAGGCTCAGAACACTGCAATGCTAATGCCTTATCACGTGCTCCTGTTGAATCTGAAGTTGAAACATCATCAGAAATATTTAAAATCTCGTATTGTGAAGACCTGCCAGTAACCAGCATTGAAATTGCAAAAGCAACTCGTAATGATGCAGTTTTAGGACCAGCTCTGAAGTATGTTCAAAATGGTTGGCTATGGAAGATAGACAACGAAGCACTTAAGCCATTTTTTAACCGTCAAGATCAACTGTCAGTTGATAATAATTGTCTTCTGTGGGGAATGAGAGTCATTATACCAGAAAAATTCAGGAAGAGACTCTTGGATCAGCTGCATGATACCCACTCAGGAATTTCGAAGATGAAAGCCATAGCTCGTAGCCATATATGGTGGCCAAAATTGGACGAAGATATTGAAAAAGTTGCAAAACATTGTCCTGCCTGTCAGAAGAATAGTCGTTCCTCCTCCTGGTACACCACTTCAACCATGGACTTGGTCTAAACATCCTTGGGATAGAGTGCATATTGACTATGCACAGAAAGACAAGAAGAACTACTTACTACTTGTTGATAGCCCCTCAAAATGGTTAGAGGTCATGCAGATGCCTTCCACGACTTCTTCACACACCATTGAAGCTCTACAGCAGATTTTTTCACGATATGGATTGCCATTAGAGTTAGTATCTGACAATGGTCCTCAATTAATATCCGAAGAATTTGGATGGTTTCTGAAGTCTAACGGAATAAAACATACTCCTATTCCAACCTACCATCCACAATCAAACGGCTTGGCCGAAAGAAGTGTGCAGACATTCAAAGAGGCATTAAGTAAAATGAACAGTGATGCTACAGATCATAGCTCACTGAACAGAAATATTTCTCGTTTCCCTATGAGCTATCGCTCAACGCCTCACTCTACTACTGGACTTTCTCCTGCTGAATTGTTTTTATCCAGACCAATGCGCACACCACTAGCACTTGTGCATCCCAGCACTCAGGCTCGTGTTGAGCAAAACCAGTGTACTCAGAAGAAATATTATGACAGAAGCCATACCAGTAATAGACGTTTTATGCCTGATGAAACAGTTTTGGTTCGCTCCCATAAAAACCAGAATGGAGCAGTGGAACTTTAATCAAACCACAAGGTAATAAAACTTGGGTTGTCAACATCAACGACAAGATGTATCTTGCACATGTTGATCAGCTTCATCATGGGTACAGTAAAGATGACCAAGAATCCACAAAGCTCGGTAATTTGGTCAACCAGAGTTGTCACATTAATGTTGACATACTGGAAAGCATTGATGCAGATGAAACGCCAGCAGAAACTCGCCCAGTGGAGAGAAATACTTCTACCATCCCAGATAATACTGAAATCTTCGAAACTGATGCTAATGGAAGGAACGAGAAAACACCAACCACCATACAAGCAGAGAAACCGTCAGATGATACCACAAGCATACCAGCTGTTGAACTAGAAAAGAAAATTGATATGAATGTTCGTCGTAACCCACCACGCACTCGTAAGAAACCTCTTCGTCTGGACTTATAAATATCTGGACATTCAAACTTTTTAAGGGAAAGTACTGTAATATATTTTTGTATTACTTATTATATTGGCAACAGCTAACTGTAAGTTGTGGTAACTGTAAGTTTAACCTAGACGCCATACCGGCAGATCGTATCTCTGTATCAAACATGCGTACTTGCATGGCATCTGGTAAAGTAATGTTTTTATCTTAATTTGTATATATATATTTAACCTAGAAGTTATTAAATTATATAACTATCTTAAATTATAACAAACATGTCTTCCAAACTTTACTAAGCTGTTTGGACGATGTTAGTGGATAAATAATGACAAAATACCGCCGAAATATTTCTTTCCGTTCTTCATTTGCGTATCAGCGCCTTCAGCGTATGCGTCAGACATTTTCCCTTTCGAAATGCATTTTTAATCAAAGTGAGTGTCGGTTGATAATTAATAACTCAGCTGTTAATTAGAATATTAAAATTCTGAAGCTATGGTGCATTATGAGACACTTTGGGCTAGCTTCAAAAAAATTTTGAGCCTCATACGTTTCGTAGATTTTGCTAGCCATCGCACACAGACAGACAGACAGACAGACAGACAGAGCGATTTGTTCTTTTATTAGTATAGATGACTTTCAAAGTGATCCATCACTTGGTAGGAAGTAAGTTGAGCTGGGAAAGTCTTTCAATAGAGATGTTTTTCTATTTGACTATTTGACTGAGATGTTGACATTTTGAGGGGAAAAGCATCCTTTTCTCTGAATGGCCCAACACGAATCTTTCCTAAAACGGATTTCTGTCAAGCTTTTGGTCTTTTGGCCGCTTTCAAAATAGATAGCATTTAAACACTAACTTTGCGCTGTTAGAATTTCAAGTACTTATAAATCACACACGTGGAATGGATCATTATAATAGAAATTTTTAGAAGTTAAATAGCAGTGAATTTTAGGACCTTTCATGACCTTTGTAATATTTGGACCACCTGTTTTAGTGAATTTGGCATTATTGTATAATAAGGGGACTCGGTACGCTTTGAAATAATGAATCCAGCCACTTTAGCGTTTTCATTAGGAATAATTTTAGTTGTTTTTGACAGAGAATTTTGTAACGTCACTCTAAACGATACATTAAAAGTCCTCGACATTCTACTGTAAGCTTCTCTCATTATTTTGTTGGGGTGGGAGGTTAGGGGGAAAGAGGCAAAATTGTAATTTATGTTTGCAGTTTTCAAAATATTATTTTAGACACAGCTATTTGCAAAAGTGTAGGAGGTCTGACAACTCAAGAGAAAACATACCCTGACAACACGTAAATAATAGGTCATCACTTCTTTTAGACCACTTCCGGTCAATGGATCCTAGGACGGATATGGACATGTTGAATAATCCAAGCCTTAAAAATGATTTTAAAAACCAGTGAATTTTCATCGTCTGAAGCAATCCCTTTTTAATGAAGACATCGGTCAAACGTTATTATATACATTAAACAAAAACATAATTTGAAGAACAAATAAAAAAAACTAAATTTATTTCCAACATTGTTTAAGCCCGAGAAGGGACAGATGTTAAGATATTTCATTCAATTAGTTCTATATTTAATGTTAAATTTTTGTAACAAATTAGTTAAGTCATTGAAGATTAAAAAATTAAAATAAAATTCATACAATATGATACTTAAAACACCCTAAAAAATTAGATTCCGTTCAAATGAAATCGAAATAAATCTTAGACTTCTTCCATTTTTAATTGAAAATATTTGTATTGCATATTTTGTATTATGTTTATGACAATTGTACATAAAATGATAAGATGCATGCAAAATACAAAACTTAAAAGAAAAGTCGCGTGCATCCCGATCACGAATGACTAAACCGTTTTCACTTAACCCCTTGAAGGGCGGTGGGATATAATATATCCCACTTAATTCCATAACGCCACAATGGCGCTGGAATTTTTAAATGAAATTTTACTTTTATAATTATACGTGAAGAAAATGTTTTACTTATTTTCTAATAAATAGGTTCTTAAATGCAGGTGTGATTCAATGATTTCAACATTTTATTAACATAAGTACTTTGCCCCTGAAAGGGTTAAAACACTATAAATAATTCAGCTTTGTTTCCGGCAATCATTCTATAACGAAATTAAAAGTGGATCCATCAATAATAAAATAATATAAATAAAACAGACATTTAATAGTCATGTCACTGAACTACGCGCTTAAACTATTGAAGTGATTAGAATTAAAAAGGCATCGTTGGGGATTTCTTTGGTTTTATGTAACTAATACGAAAGCATTCCCTTTTAATCAATTTCCAAACTTTATTTCAACCCATTCTTGATATTTTTCACCTAAAAATGCTTTTTGGTGGTGTTCTAAAGAAATCGATTAAAGTTTTTAATGAAAAAATGCTGTTCTGTAACGTGGGATCGGGTGTTCGAGCAGGAATGCTTTAAAGCGGAAAATGGTGTCCTTTTTAGGGTAGCGAGCCCCCTTTAAGATCCGATATTTGTTTAAAGCAGCCATACTCAAAAATTTTTACGCAACAAACTTAAAAAAGGTAAAAAAATAGAGTCATTAAAATAATAAGATAACATAAGTAGTAGAACAAAGCAATACAAAAAAGTTGACATTATTAGTAGGGTTGAATGGTAGCAACGACGTTTAACACCACTATTTCAAATCAATAAATTTCGTCGTAGATTTCTATTGCAAATGTTGTAGAGATAGGTCACGAAGTTTTTTGTTTGGAAATAGTGGTGTAAATAATTTTTTGCCTCCGCTCAAAAGCATTATTAGCTGTATATCTATATATATAAAAGAAAGTCTGAATTTTGTATTAATCAACGCGCAGCCCAAACTACTGAACCTAAAGTCTTAAAATTTGAGGTAAAAATTCTTCTTATGACATAGAGTGCCGCTAAGAAAGGATATTTTAATATTCCACCCCTAAGGGGGGTAAAAAATCGAACGAACTTTTAAAAAATTCCTTAAAAATCTGATTTCATAGCTATTTTTCAACTGATAACATATTTTGGTGCATTTTTGTATGCTGAATCGAATGGTACTAAATAAATTCTTTTAAGCCCAATAGTTCGCAAGATATTTTATATATTTCTAATTTGGCGATGTCTTTGGTGCCAAAACCTCGAAATATAAAAACCTTCGATTCCTGGCTCTGGCTAATTTTTCACTCCAGTTGGGTTTATTGTATTTATTGTATGTATGTCTGTAAAATATTTATATATACCTTTAACTGTTGAATGCAGGCGTTATTTATGTGTGAATGTGTGCTTTAATGTATATTGTAGTATGTGTGTTTATTATTATAAGTGATAGTTCATCCATATTCATTCATCTTATACATCCGTTACTGTAGCAACGGAAGAAATTCGAATTAAATCTTTCTGTTAAATCTTTTGGTTAAAGGATTGAACCGGCTATATGAGTTTGAAAAAAAAAAAAAATAAATAAATACAAACGCCTTGAAAAAAAGAAAAATATATATATTGAATGTATTTAAAATATCATACAAGGAAGCGATCCACTTAGAAATTAACATTATAAAACGAAAATATTTAAAAAATGAAAGCAATGTTTGTACGACTTTAAAAATTTTGTGGTACTTACATCCGGGCCATGTCAGATACAACTGCGCCAAGCATGGCAATTACATTAATTACAGCAAGCCTTATTTTTTGTCCATTTGATAGTTTATTTAGTATAGTTTTAAATTAATTTTATTATTATAATTTTTATTTATTATAATTTATAGTATGTTGTTTTATGTTATATATTTTATTTATTTATTTACTTAAAACAATTTGCCATTTTTAACAAGATTATGTATTTAAGAATGTTAAATTACTTTTTTGAACGTAACTGGCAAACGATAAACAAGTTTGGCAATTGTCAACCATTTTTGGAGATCTATCTCATGGTCGAATAATGCGTAAGTATTACTTTTTTTAATGGAAGAAATTGGAATTGAAATAATACATCGCGATTTATCACTTGCTCCTGGATAAGAAAAAAAAATGGATACTTTTATGTCAGCCGTATCCGTATGTTAATATCGCCATTAGCATTTTTAAAATTGCCAATAGCAGTAGTTACATTTCGCGTATGTAAATTAAAAACAATTCTTTGTTTTACGTTATGGCATTATTTCCTATTGTTTTACTTTTCATCTTTTTCAATGACATTAGTGTAAAGCATGTATTATAAATGAAATGAGTGAAATGTTTTTATTTTGAATGAAAATAATAAAATAAGAATAAGATATGGAAACAACCTTTGTTGATTTATTACTTGCGCCCGGCTAACATAAAAGTTTCACAAAATCCATATATTCAGCTTTCTTTGGGTAGTTGTTCATGGAATTTCTGGTTAATCTTCCGTAATCGGATACTTCTTCAATCGGTGTATTAATTACAATATTGAAAGAATCGTTTATGTATGAAGCGAAAACTTCATGATGAATTCTATTACAGAAAACCGTATTATCATCATCCACTACATATTTAAAACGGAAATTTGCATTTTATTCCTATTCTTTATAATATTTTGATAGGATATGCCACTATTAGTTAGGTAATGTTTTTGGAACGGTTTTTATGTATACACACAGTGTTCTTACGTTGCTTAGTTTTAGTTATAGAGCTATTGGAAAAGCTATACAGAAAGGTGGACGCAATTATGAAAGATACATCTACTGTAATTATATAAAATGCAAATTTGCTTTTCCTTCCACCCGTTTATAATTTGAGTTTTGCTGGATGTATTTTAATGGTACTTACACTGTTAATTAATTGTTTTGTGGATGATTGGTACTTCTTGCATGCATGGTACTTCTCTGTAGCGAAGTTTTCTTCTGGCTTATTGTTTTTCTGAAGCACAAACTTGGCAACAAATCAGATTGCAGAAAATTAGATTACAAGAGAAAGTTCCAAAACTAGGTGAACCCGAATGTGAAAGATTACCTTTTATTTAAAGTTCTACTGAACGTATTTTGATTGGAGTTGCACAGTTAGGTAATATTAGGGATTGTTGTATTTGAAATGCCATTCTACATTTTTAGTTATGGAACTATGAGGAAAGTTCTCAGTGGTGTAGTTGAAAAAAAAGTAGGATAAAATCTACAGGCAGAGGGTATATATTAGAGAGTATATATGTTATAGCTATGGAATGCAGAGTTTCTAAAAAACACCAGAAGGTCTACGTCGTATAGTCTATGCTACATTCCTAAAAATTCTACAATCACGTTAACTTGATTATGAAAGATATATTTAACTATCAACTTCAAATGTAAAATAAAAAGGGCGATTTCGGTCCCACCGCTTATAACTTGAGTTCTTTTCAATGGATTTTGAGAAGATTTGCATTGTTAGATAAATTTTCAAGAAAGTGTTTCATATATAACACATATTATTCTACGTTGCTCAGTTATAGAATTATGTGCGAAAGTTTTTTAATCAGTGAACCCTATTTTGAAATATTAGCCTTTTTAAAAGGTTCTACTGAGTTAATTAGCAGTGTTGTTAGATATTATTTCAGGAAAGATTTTAGTATATAACACATATTGTTGTACGTTGCTTTGCTATAGAATTATAACTGAATGTTGTATTATCTGGTGAACCCGATTATGAAAATTATCTTATTAGAAGGTTTTACTGAACTGATTTTGATGAGATTTGCATTTTTTAATTTTCAGGGATGATTTTAATATGCTACATATTGTTATTCCGTTCTTTTTTATATTGAATTACAAATAATCAACTAAAAGATTTGCTTCATAACAGTCCAAATTTTGTCTGTGACATTAGAAGATATAAAACCGTAATGGCGTTCATATTGTTTTCAGCAACGCGGATGATCATTAGAGATAAATGTATTTATTGCTATAAAACACAAGATCAAATACACCGATATACACTGCTCAAAACAATTAAAGGATATTGCAGTTTTAGGTGGATTTTGTATCTGGTAAACTGTTTAGCTGATTGATACATGGTCGACAGACATAGTAGGTTATATGAGAATAAATTACACATGTTTGGCAGAAAAAAATGCATTTTATTGCGCATTTGTGTACTAAAGGAAAAAACACAATTTGTGCATATGAGAAAAAAAGAATAAGAAAAGGTGTTTTCTTCAAAGAAAGTCATTTTCAGTAGGGGGTATGGTTTCCACGGGCAGCCAGCAACGTTGAACACCTTTGAGGCATGGACTCAATGAGGCTATTAATGACGAGTTGGGGTATTCTGCCCCACTCTTCCAGAAGAGCTCTTTCCAGTTCTTGGAGAGTTTGTGGGGGTTGTTGGCGGCCAGAAACTCGTCTTCCTAGAGCGTCCCAAACGTGCTCGATTGGATTCATGTCTGGAGAACACGCTGGCCATTCCATTCGAACGATTCCTTCCTCGAAAAGGAAATCCTCCACCAGGTTTGCACGATGTGGCCTGCAGTTATCGTCCATTAAAATGAAGTTATCTCCGATTGCTGCAGCGTAAGGGACTACAATAGGTCTGAGAATCTCATCCCTATATCGGCGACCAGTCAGAGCTCCATCTCGAATGATGTAGAGGTCAGTGCGCCCGTCAATGGAGATGCCACCATACACCAACACTCCTCCACCGCCAAATCTGACACTTTCGTGCACGAACGCAGGATTATTCCTACTGCCACGGTCCCTCCAGATGAAAATACGCCTATTATCCGGATGCACAGAAAAACGGGACTCGTCAGAAAACAGAATATTGCTCCATTCATTTCCCCTCCAGTTGATATGCTCGGTTGCCCACTCCCTGCGGTCGCGACGATGCCTTGATGTTAATCTAACACATACCATCGGTCGGCGAGCATACAGACCTACAGCATGGAGCCGGTTTCGGACAGTCTGAGTTGAAATCGTGATGCCTGTAGCCGAGCGAAGGTGTTGTTGGAGAAGAGTAGCGTTCATGGTTCGGTGTCTCCGAGCTGTTAACGGTAAATACCGATCTTCATTGGGCGTTGTTGCCCGTCTACGACCTTGCCCTGGTCTTCGGCCTGCACATCCACTCTCCAAAAAACGGTTCCAGATCCTGGAAATGACACTTTGTGACACTCCAATGGCTTGCGCTACTTCGGCTTGAGTTTGGCCCCCTTCTAACCTACCAACAATTCTCAAAGCTTCTGAATCTGTCAAATGACTTCGCTGAGACATCGTACTCATCGAAACAAAGCAATCACTGAATGCCGATCATCCTTGTCTTCATTCTCTTTTATCCAGTTGAAAGTCAAATTTCATTCGCTGCCGCTGAAGCGACGTTTTTGACGTCGAACTCAAAATTTGCATACTCCACAGTTTGAAAACCAGAAAAATTTGCATTTGTGATTCTCTTCTTCTATTTTCGGCAAAAAAATTTCGTTTATATCTTTATTTTATATAAAACTTCAAATATCCTTTAATTGTTTTGAGCAGTGTATTTCGTTTGATTAAAGTTTCGCTTGGAGAAACCGACCAGCGTAGCGGACGAAGGCTTCTATTACTATATGTAAAGCGTAAATTCCTATTTAATTCCGATTGATTATAACTCAGATTCTACTGAACATAAATGCAGAACTGACACTATTAGATAGTAAATTTGGTTCATAAATAGAGTAATCTAAAAACCATCGTTCCAAGTTGCTTAGTAATAGTTACGAGAGTTCTAGAATTAGGTGAACTCGATTAGGAAAGATTTCAAGTTTTACTGAATGGATTTTAATGACAGTTGCACAGTTAGTTAGATAACATTTCATAGAATATTTATCATATCTTTCAAAATTGTTTAGTTACGAAGCTATGCGGAAAAAGTTCTCTGTGGTATAGTAAATAAAATTGGAGGATAATACGCTACACACAAAGGATGTATACTAGAATGCTATAGTTATGGAAGTTGTGCAGAGTTTCTTTAAAAATCCAGAAATGATGCGACGTATACCTACCCCTACATCCCGGAGATAATCAGGTTAACGTGATTATGATAGCTATATTTAACCATCTCAATGTATATAAAATGCAAAGAGAAATATCATTCCGGCCGCTTTTAAATTTACTTCTACTGAATTGATTTTGATGGGGCTTACATTGTTAGTTAGATAATTTACAGAAAAGATGTTAGTATAAAATATAATGTTCTACGTTGCTTAATTAAATAATTATGGGTAAAGATCAGATGAACCCAATTTCGAAAGATTGGCTTTTTTTAAGGTTCCGCTGAATGAATTTTCACGGGATTTAAACTGTTAAAATGTTTCGGTACATTTTCCAGTTTAAAAGTTCCTACTAAGTGGATTTCGATGGAACTTGCTCGGCTAGTTAATTTTTCAGTGAATGTTTTAGTATAAAGCACATATCATTCGCTTGGTGTTGCTTGGTCGTCAGGTTGCTTGATTATAGAATTAAGACAATGTTTTAGAAGCAGGCGAACCAAATTATGAATGATTAGCCTTTACAGTATGTCCAATTAACAGATTCTGATGAGATTTGCATTGATAATTTTTCATGAACCCTTTTAGTATATTACATATTGTTCTATCGTTCTTCACCGAATACTACACTAAATGATCAACGAAAGAAGTTGGCCCTTAAAAGCCTAAATTTTGTATGGCTCAAAAGATATAATAGCGTAATAACGTTCATATTTTTTTCACCAATTAGATTGGGCATTCCAGGTAAATATCCATATTGCTTTAAAATGCACGATCAAATTCACAAATATATTTCGTTTGATTCAAGGTTCTTTAGAAAAATTGACCAGCGTAGCGGGCGTTAGGCTGCTAGTTAAGTATAAAAAGCAATAATGTAAGTATGTAGAATTTCCACGTTCTAAGGGGAAAAATAAGTAGATTTTCTCTAATAAATTCAGTCTTTTTCTCAATGTAAAATCTTTTCATTCATTTTTAATTTCAGAAATAGAGAGTGAAAATTCAATGAATTCGGAATAATATTGGAAGATTGCATCACTGTAGTATAAATAGAAAGGAATAAAAGAAGATTTAAATTTCTTTTTATTTTCTTTCTAAAGAATGAAAAGAATTTTTGACTCAGAAAACGGCATTTAAGATGTTTTAAGAAGGATTTTGTCTATATAAAACAAGGTTTACCTACCCGATTGCTTTTTGAAATACCTTTTATGCACATTTCAATTGATGGACTAAATATGGATGAATGAGTACGAAAGTTGAATCCATTCTTAAATGGAAATATTAGCAAAAGCATGGGAAGCTGGTTAAATACTTACTTATAAGAGCCAATATTCGAGTTGCACAAGGAATCCACCACCTACTTTTGCTGATGGAAGGAAGTTTCTGGCCATTGGCTGGTGGGAATTCCCGAATAGTTATGAATTGAAGAATCCTTTTCACAAGCTCACGCAGTCTTTCAGGCTGACTTCTGAAAAAATCGATTGCTTTTATTTAGAGAAAAGATTTTTTCAATTATTAGCTTTTATATTTGTAAAGACTGCATATTATAGGATGTTTCTTACTTACAGTGCTGATTTCTGAAAACTCAAAATTTCGCACATGTCTAATATTTTAAATGTTTCATGCGCATTCCTAATGATCAGACTCTTTTGAAATACTAAATAAATGTTAGCATTAAAAGTTTCATATTTTAGTGTTGAAATTTATATGTATATGAAAATAGGTAGCTACTTAAAAAAAATCATAATTAGAAATATATATTTCTGCTTATATGCCAACTTCCATTGTCATTATGATATGTATCTCATCCATAAATTGTGGCCTATTTTATGCGCATGGGACATTTTAAAATAGAACAACTATTCATTATTTTAAAAATTTAAATAGTGAATAATTTAAAAACTTTATATAATTTAAAAACCAAATTTTGAATCTATTTAAGCTTGCCATTAATAAGTCTTCCAATTTTCAAGTGAATTCATTGAAAATGGAAGGATTTGATTTTTAATATCCAGTACCTCCTTCAAGAAGGTGTAGATCCCACCGAAAAAATGGAACTCAATCCGTTGAGAAACAACGAAGCGTCCATGACTTCGAACTTATTCATTACTTTAAAGACGGTTGTATGGAATATCATTAATAGGCCCTAAGAAACTCAAGTTGGAAAAAATACTTAATACGGTTCAACTTATTTGAAGGTGTACAGCATTTAGCGTAGAAAAGATTGGCAATAAAATGTTGCGTAAATAGTAGAGTAGAAGCTTAAGAATTCCAAAAAAGGATTTTTCGACAGAGTTCTTTCTTCAAATAACGGGTGAACTGAGTTCGATAGAGCCATGGACGTGATCTCTAGGCATAGTAAAATGGGTGGGATGGGATTTTTCGCATCGCACCCTAGCGGTAAAATCATGAAATAACTTATTTTATGCGGCATTCTAACGGGATGCCTATTTACTAATAAAACTGGCACAAGTAGGTTAGATTTGAATATGAACAAGTCGGAAATTGTCCGTCAATGAGGTGCGTTCGTACTAGAACTAGTTTCAGAAATATTCAGATCGTAGTGGAATAGCTGTTGCATACAAATTTTATTACGATTCTATCAGTGGCGTGGCGTCCGGTCATCGCTGGATGCGGCGATGACCAAGCAATATTTTAAAACTCTTAATAAGCTTTTAAAACTCTACGATCCAGTTTTAGCAGAACATTTGGAGTTCATGTATAAGTGAAGGTAAGATTTAAAGTTTCTTTTTTGAACATTCAACCATTGAATTTTAGAGTTAATAATTTTTCACCACAAACTTAAATAATTGCGATGACCACCGAAAATTTTCACGCCACGCCACTGGATTCTATATACTAAATTCAGTAATATGGAAATAATAGGATTGGGCGTCATCAACTTGGCAATCTAGAATCATGACCTATCATGGTATATCATTGAATTAAAGACGTATTTAATAAAATGAAGAAAATTTTTATTAATATCGTTTTAAGTTTGGATTCGAAATGACTCGACACAATTGGTTATATATATTAAATTTCCAACTATTCGGTTGGGTAATTTTTGCGTTGGACTAGACGAATTCCCCATACACAATAATGTAATGGAATACTTTTGAGTGTCTCCGTAAATAAACAATAAACGCTACATACTTTATTTTCAATATCGAACATGGCATAGTAAATCCCAATAATATATATATCAATTACAGAGCAATTCAACTCTATTGTCGCGTTACAGTTTGGACAGACAGATAAACCGAATTCATAAACACTTTTCAACTGTGTTGGAAAGTGTTAAAAACGCATAACAGGTTGAAATTTCACTTTCAGGAATTTATACCAACTGACAGAAACATACTTGAATACTTTTGTACAGCCCTGTATTTTACCTACTATCTTTATATTCACGTCATTATTTAGCTAAAATTTAATTAAGACTAAGACACGCTTAAAACTACTGAAATCACACTTCCAGAGATTATCATCCATAGACGGCCATGTAACCAATTCTTTGCGTGGCCCTGTATATCATTTTATCTATACTCTACAAATATATCTTAGTATATACTCAATGGAGTTGAGCGTAAAAATGCATAACTCATTTAAAACCACCTTTAAGCTAATGTCGTTCATACTTAGTAACCTTTACGAATTATTTTGTCTAGTCCTGTATATAATTACAACATTTATACACACTACGTAATATCTCAACTAAAAATGATCTTCCAGAAATCATCGCTAATATACAGTAAAGTATCCGAAATCTTTTGTGTGTTCCTCTAAATACTAAGCACTTTTTATTATAGAGAAAGTAACTTGTAGTAAACCTCAGCAACGTATATCAATTTCATTATATGTGAAATAGTTTAACATAATTAAAATACTCCACAAACAATGTTCCCTCCTATACTATTATGTAATGAAATTCTTTTGTGTGACTCTGTAAATTAATAATAAACATTCTTTGAACCGCATATTGTACAGAATGTATACTTCAGTACACTTCATAAATGCATATCAATTTCATTATGTTCGAAAGGGTGTACATCATTAAAATCCACTTGAAAGTATTTTTTCCAATTGACCGTCATGTAACGGAATAATTTTGACTGTCCCTGTCATTGAGCTATACATCCGACTTTCATAAAATTTGAAATGACTCGACAAAATCCTGCAACGAAAAAAATTAAAAAAATTTATTATTAAAAATTTCAAACCATTCGGTTGGGTAGTTTTTGCGCTGTTCTATGCGGAACAGACGACGACTATAGGTGTTATGCATTTATATAATTACGAAAGCAACTAAATGCAATGAATCATGCACATTCAGAATGAACACAATTCACTCGCTTTTTTTTTCAAAGCACGTCTTAGTTTTATTAGCAAATATGTATCCTCTTTATAATGCCACATTTCTGTACATATGTGTCTGAACACTTAAAGTGTCTTAATATGAAATTTCATTAAAATGCATTAGTGCCTTACTAAGATCATAGTATAAAACGAATAGAGAAAAATGTCTAAATAATGATGATATGTCTGAAATGAAGACATTTAAAGATTCACACACTTAAGTGTCTGAATGTGATACTATTATATTAAAAAAATATTTCAACACAATACGAATTCTTGATTAAATGATATTGACGACGTGTTCAGTATATCTTATACTGAATATTAATTAAAAGAGGTGAATTATGGCACGTCAAAGTCAATAAAGTTCTCAATGAAGTTTTTATCGTAAGAGAAAATACTTCCTCTTCCGTAGAAGGTGTATTTGACTTTTGTATTTGACAGGAGGTTGATTATCTTTCCTCGCTATGTGACAGCATTCGTTCCCTTCTGTACTTGGAAGTAGAAACCTTTCTCTCAACTAAAACCAACCCCAAGAAACAAATCTCTACCTCAAACAAAAATAGAATCACAATTCCATTCGAAAGCTGCTTACAATTCCCTTGCATTCGCTTATATAGCCTCTGCATCTTTCACAGAGAACAAAGGCTGTGTTTTCTATCCATTCGGATCCTAGTGCATGATGTCACTAACAAGGTTCGTTCTCATTGGATGAAAGAGTATTTCATGATTTCATAGTAGAAGAGATTCGGTTTGGCGCAATGGATTTCACCGGGTGCTCTTCGGTGAATTGAAAGAGAGATTTCTCCCCCCTTCGCTTTGAAGCAACCTTCGCTATAACGTCAACTGGGATGATGGGTGATGACCGATCGAACCTTTTGAAGTTTAGCGGCAGTTTTCTGGACTTAGCCAAAAATCAGAACAAGTTGCTTTTACACTGCTTTCCCTATGCTGTTTTCTGAGCAGTATACAGGAGTTTTGAGTGAGATATTGTAGATTTCTCACAGTGCATTAAGTAATTAATGAATTGCGTTTCAAAAAACATATAACTACCACTAAAAATTACATGCATTCATGGGCGGTAAGAGAAGGGTCGTCCTCAATAAATATTTGTAAATGGTGACTTGAAATACTAAGAGACATTAGAAAGTTCTCGCCACGTCATTTTCGACATTTATATTTTGCGGGGCCTATTATTAATATTTACTATCCTTTTTTTTTTAAACGTTTTGTTTAACTTTTTTCAATTTTCAATTGAATGTTTACGTTAGCCGTGCGCAGACGATAAACCGTCCAATATTGATAATAATTTCCTTTACATAATAAGAGTTAATACCATAACCCAAGACCATTTTATTTCAATATCCACGCATATCTGTTTTATTTTCTATATAGGACGTTCTATTCATGTTTTTTTTTTTTTAATTCTTAATTTTTTTAATTTCATTTTCTATATTCACGTGAAAATCTTTCAACTGAAAATTAATTGTTACGGAGAAATTATTATTCCGTGTTTTGGTTTTTTGGCAACGATATAGAAAGAGGGTTCAATCTTATAGGGAAAATGTCAATGGATTCTCTATGAAAACAATGAAATTTTGAATTATTTAAAAATATATAATAAAATAAATAAAACATAGCCTCTGTTTATTTCTGGGTTATAATCCATTTATATGCAAAGACAGGATGGCATTCATTCATCCATTTTACGTTGACTTGACTCAAAAATTCACACATACTTTCACATTTTTAATATTATTAGGATATTTATAAAACTTACTAAAACTGGTTCAGTGTGAAGAAAAAAAAATGTTGTCTACACTCTACCCAACACATGGATTTGAAGATTAGTATAACAAAGCAGTATTTTTTAAAACTTTTCATTGTATCGCGATAATCGCTCAATCACGATTTATTTTACTTATTTATTTTTACTGGCGTACAGATACCGCCGTTTTTTTTTTAAACAAGTATACACGAGAAGAATAATCCGTTTTCTCAGTATGCGCTTATGGAGAATTTATCTGAGAATTAGCTTGTCCAAAAGGCGCATTTTTCACCAAAATGAACAAAAACTTGGTTTTGAAATGTATGTTGTATTTCTCAAATATCTGGATCCAATAGGCTTGTTCTTCAAGACAAAAATCTCATTCATATATATCACTTCATATTCTAATAAAGTGAGAAGCTTCTTTTAAAATCAACTTCAGTTCTATAGCAGATGGTTTTTTATTTCTATTCATTTATAAGGTGGGTAAATAATTTTTGATAAGTTTACTGCACTTATTTTATATAAATATTATTTTATTTCGAAAAGTAAATAACTATATAGATAAGAATTACATGTTTTGTAAAAATCCCCCAAACGAATTTTAATCCCAATAATCTTTAAGATTTCTTCATCTGTTGGATGTCCAAAATTTGTCATCAATCTTATAGGGTTCCGACAAAATGAAAATTATTTTGGAGAAATGGAAGAAAAATGTGTTACTATTTACGAAATAAAAGACATGAAAGCCAAAGAAAGCGCAGTAACCTTGGAAGTCGTTACCTTGGTACACAAACTCCAAAACAGACCGGAACTATTGACTGGATGCAAACATTATCGATCAGAATGTCAAATGACCCCTTTCGAATTTAGATCATTAAAAGGAATTGTTCAATGGCGGACAAAATGGGTTGCAAAAGGTACAAGTATTCTCTCATTTTGAAATGCCATTTCGTGACTCTTAAATCAAACCCATCCAAACAATATTGAATGATAATGTAAGTATTTAAATAGAAAACAGTATTGAAACAAAGAATTTAAAAATAAAATATTTCGTATCAGAATGGATTGTAGCTATTCTACCAATTTTTTTTTTCTATTTGAAAATATCTCTCGCTTTTTTCTTGAAATCGCAATTGATTAATATAAGTTTTCTATTTTTATGATCCCTCCTCGGATGAAGATAAGTTGTATGAAATGGCTTTAAAAACAAATGAATATATACTTTCAAGCATCAAGGATTCTGCTCCAAACGAAATACCATTTTAAAAGGAATACAAATGAAAGATTTCACAATAGTGTGTGCATACATTCTTTAATTCTCGAAATTTAATTTCAGTTAATGAGACCCAATAAACTTTACTCTCGTAAGTGAATAAGATGCTTTTCAAAATTTCTAAAGGATTATCAATATATTAAGTTGTATCAAAAATATTTTCGTTTTCTCAGTCAAACCTTTCTTATAATATTTCACCATAAAATAAACATATCACAAATCAATGTAGCAACCATGAAATTCTATCGTTTCTTTTCATCTTCTTACAAATTGAACACTATCATTTTGATACCAATTTGTAATTGGATTTGTTTTGGATTTGTAAGCAAAAAAGTCTAGACAACACCGCTCCAGATCGTCAAATTAGAGAAGCTGCTTTTCCGAAAAAAATTATGCCATAGAACGAAATACTTGATAGTCCGAAAGAGCAAAGTCCGGACTATATAAGGGATGAAGTAAAAGTTGAATTTCTTCAAACTCTTCTATTTTATTGCGATTCATACGGGACGTGTGCAGTCTTGCATTGTCTTGTTTAAGAAGCTGACCAATGGAGGGTATTTGCTTTTCAAAGAAGATATATACTGTTCACAATAAATTTCAGAGTTGACCGATCGACTATGTGGCATGATTTCAAAATGAATGACTTGCTCAAAGACTCTGATCATGAACTTCTTCTCAAACCGCCTTTGTTTTACAACAGGTTGGATTGTTTGGCCCACATCCAACCATTGTTTCGGATTATCTGGGATTCGTAGATATACCCATTTGTCATTACATGTTACTATACTGCAAATCATGCGGCTTTTCCAAAAGAGTTTTACACATTTCCACTCTTATGATTTGATTGCTGCGAAGTCAGTTCATGAGGAACTTCGCTAGAGTTTTTGTACGTTTTTTGTAGTTTATGAAAAGCTTGGAATATAGAGTGCTTGAACGGTCCTAGCTCCTGTGAAAGTTCTCCACTTTTTGCTTCAAATCTTCTAAAGATAAAAAGGTGATGGCATCCCACTTCTGGGTTTCATTTCAAGAGATAAATCCCCTCCCTTAAAACGTTTGGACCACTTTCGAGCTGTCATTCACTTCAACCTCTCGAATTGTACGAGCTGCTTCAGCAGCTGTATGACCCCTTTTAAAATAATCTCTTAAGATGGATACTATTTCAATATTTGTATCAGCCATTATATAGCCTACAAAGAGATAAAAGAATAGGTATTACTGTAATATAATATGGCGGAACATGTACTCTTTAATTTAACATTTTGCATTGGTCATTAATTATAAGATAGTGCCATCTATAACCTTTCATATATAGGTATTCAAAAAACGAAAATACTTGTGATACACCCTAATATATATATAGTAAACTTGAATATACAGGGTGTCCGGTCTCAACGGTGTCCAATGGCTAATTCCTAAACCGTTAGTCATAGACGTATAGTTTCAATTACAAAAATGTTTAAAACCAGATAAAGAAATATTTTAAAAGCGATTTGGGTCAATAAAAACATTTCTTAAAAAATTACGAAATTTAAATTTTTATACGGTACCCCGGTCCTATAAGTTATATTTAGTAAAATTTTCCTTTAACACTGACAAGTAATACACCAAAAGTCCCGTTATTCTACGATTAAAATTGACCGAGTAATAGCTGTTTAAAGTTGGAGTACATTTTTTGCTGCAAATTGGGGGTCATTCACAAATTTAGTCGAAATATAATTTCGTCAGATATATTAAAAAATGGTTGAGAGTAAAATTAACATTGCAATATAAATTTGAAATCTTTAATCATTCTGACATATTAATGCAAAATATACAATTTGTAATAAACATTTAAGAGGAAAGATAAAACAGTTTTTGTTAAATAAAATGATGCTAAATTAACAGTCTCAATTCTTTACAAAATGACACGTATTTTAAAATATTATTAGATTACACTAGCCTGCAAAAGTTGGGTTATGTCATTTTTTTAGCTTTTGATAATTGATTCTTATGTATTCTGTACTGCTGAATCTGAAATTGACCTTCATTTTTATCCATCACATAAGGAATTTTCGCAAATTTCAAAGTTAAAAAGTTGAAAGTTAAAATTGAATCTCCTCCCTCATCTCATCGGACCACTCAGCTATTTAGTTGTAAGAATACCAGAATAAGCAAAAATATCGAATAAATTATTGAATAAAATAAAATAAAATAAAACAAAAAAAGTTTTACATATGTTTTATATGAGAGTTTCGCTATATTTTAACTTACACATTTACTATTTGCAAAAAAAAAAATTCTAACGTGATGGTTAAAAAGGAAGGTCATTTTCAGATTCAATGCTAAAAAGTACGTAGAAATCAATTATCAAAAGTTAAAAAACACAACCATCTCCTCTACTTATCCGATTTTTGTTATTCTTTAAATTTGACAATTTATGATTTGCGAAATATCCTGACATGATGGTTAAAAATTAATGTAACTTTCGGATTTTGTGCTAAAAAATGCATAAAAGTTAAAAAAACCAACAATCGCAGTCTTGCATTATCTAATCTAAAACTTTTTCTTAAACTTCTTGGCGGTATTCTGTGCGAAATTTTTTGTGCTATCCTGTAAAATAAGTATAAATAGTAACCACCGAAAATCATAATAATATTAGATTGTTATTGGATTTGCGCCAGTATGTAAAATGTAATCTCGATTGGATATTTAAAAGTGAGTTAAAGTTCGAGTAAAACTTTTGAACTGGAAAAACATACATACGATCGTTGAAGTAACATGAAAACTTATAAAAATAACATAATTTTTGTTAAAAGAAATCATATAAGAAACAGTCTCAAATCCTGACAAAATAAAACGTATGTTATTTTAGCCAATCTGAAACTTAATAAATGTTAACTTAATCGTAATACTTGTACGATTTTTTCAAAGCGCAGATACACATGAAATAAGATCTTCGAATACTTTAAGCACTTGGTATGTGATCCCTCAAAGCCAAGCCGAACTCATTTGTTTTCAGAGTAGAAAAGTGGCATAAGTCATGCATTTTTAAAGTTTCATAACTCGCTCAATTTTAATGTTATATGAATGGGACTTTTTTTGTTTTACTTGTCAGTGTAATAGGATATTTTTACTAAATATAACTTATAGGACCGGGGGACCGTATAAAAATTTAAATTTCGTAATTTTTTAAGAAATGTTTTTATTGATGCAAATCGCTTTTAAAATATTTCTTTACCTGATTTAAAAGATTTTTGTAATTGGAAGTATCTATGATGTATATGATATATGTATATGATATATGTATATGATATATGTATATGACGGTTGGTTTAGGAATTAGCCATTGGACACCCTGTAGGGGAGACTAGGGAGGGTTGAACCACTTTTTACAAAATTAGTTTTTATTTTTTAAATATTGAACGTAGAATAAAGTTTTATATATCATTTTATTCGATATACAATCAGTTATCAAAAGAAAATTACGACATAAGTGTAGCAAATAAGAAATTTGAAAAATGATTGATTTTAATCATGAAATAATAATGGGTCAAGGTTCCCCACGTATGGGAGGGTTGACCCACTATATGGGAGGCTTAACCCGCTTTGTTTTATATTGCAATATTTGTGAAGAAAAATAAAATCAGTTTAAAAAATGCAAAAGAACTCTATACTACATGCTTTAATTATTATTTTAAAAAAATATTTTTTTAAATACGATGCCTAAACAAACCGATTGAGACGCCATCGCAAGTCAGAGGAGAAAAAATTTGTTCTAAACAGGATTTTGTCTGAGCAGGTATAATTGTATAGCAGGGAAAATGAAATTTTAACATTTAAGGCAGTATTCTGTTAGAGAAACTTTCTGTTTTCACAGTGTTTCATTTCATTATGTTATTCATTATGTGTTTCATTTAGGAGCCCCTGCCCCGCTTTATTTTCTCCTTGTCCTATTTTCTTGACACTCGACATGACAATGTAAACTATGTGACAACTCTAGATGTCACATAGCTTGGCTTCATCTCACTGTAGTCACCCTGGTGAAATTTGTCTACATACCTTCCTAAAGTTTTTCGATCGATGCAATGTTCTTTTGCAGCCGTATGAGTATTTAACTTATCATTAACATGATTTAAACCTTTAAAGGGCAAAGTAATTTCAGTATTAAAATGTTGAAATAAATGATTAACATCGGAATTTATGAACAAATTTATTTGGAAATAAGGAAAAGTATATTTCAAATGGAAAAGATTTTAGCAAAATTCTAGTGCCATTGTGACGTTTTGGAATTAAAATTAAGTGGTTTTATAAGCATACCTCTACCACTGAAAGGGTTAAGACTGTTGATTTCATCCTTTCTAGTCTTTCCCACTGTTTCTATTTACCTATTGTAAGTAATATTTAAATGGAAAAAAGTTCCTATCAATTTTCCCATTTTCTAGCATTTTTTCACTTCTATCTTTAGTCAGTTTTAAACATTTTCTTTTCCGTGACACCATTTTACTGTAGCTTTACCGAATAAATTTACATTATTTTATATATATAACCATTAATTTTTCATTCTGCACGGTCCAAATAAAAATATTACCAAAACCGCTCAATTAATGGAGCCTTTAGCATCTGATCAACCCTCCCTCACATTGACTGGGTCAAGCGTCCCTTCATAGACCTTTTCTAAAGAAGAGCACATTGTTATGTTAAGCCTAACTTACTGTACAATATTTATGCCTGAAATGAAAGCTCAATATTTCTGCATTACTTTAAACCTACTTACTTAAATTTATATGAAATAATTTACCTGAAAAAAGCTTACAAAATATTTCTAAAAAACACAACTTTTAGGTTGAAAACACCTCCCCATTGATTTTTTCCACACCTATTTCGATTATTTCTATGAAACGAAGACTGTCGTTTAAGCATTCCAGTAGCTTTGGTTGACACCTATTGATAAAACTCTGAAATCTTTTTAAATATGAAAAATTATGGGTGGGTCAAGCCTCCCGTATGGTCAACCGTCCCTAGTCTCCCCTATATATTTTTTACTACTATATGCTACACTTTTTACTACTATTTACTACTTTTTCCTCATAAAAATAGAACCTATTTTTAATTTACTACATTACCTTTAAATATTCGCAAAATTTCTTTCTATTATCTGATTTGCTAAAATTCTAATATGACAAGATAGGATGTGGTGTTTCAATACTTTTTTCGCAATCAAAGTTGTTGTTTTAAATCAGTGATTGAATGAAGGTGATTTTATAGGAGAAAAGGAACCTTAGCTTAATTTAATTTTTATTATTTACTATTCAAAATAGTGAACTGCATGGAGGAGAATTGAACATGGCCACTTTATTTCCTTTTCATTGGATTCGTTAGAAGATCCCTAAATCCAAATACACTGGCCTCCAACAGTAAAGGTACAACCAGTGTTTTCTGTCTAATATCGAAACAAATTGGGATTTCTATAATTATTTATGGAATCTTGCCGAATTTTAACATAAAGCATGATTTAAAAATAAACAAATCCATTTTTTGTATAAATCTCAAATTTGTGTGAAAAAAATTGAAATCCATGTACGGTCAGTTATGTTGTAGGATACTGGAATCCGTGGAGTCCCAGCTCATTGAACGAGGACATAAAAGATTCATCAACAAGCCTAGCTTGATAATGGCTAGAAGTGCGTTTTTAGTATTTCAGACTAAACTCACTTTTTTATAGATAAGATTTTTCGTTTACAAATGTACAGAGATCGGATGAAATTCAAAAGCATTCCTACGATGTAGGAAAAATAGGTTCTTACACTTTTTATTAAGATTAAAAATATATTTAAAAATGACTCATTTAAGTAAAAAATAATGATTCTCTATTCGATTCGAAATGGAAAACTTTTCTATTGGACAATGCTTAGTTATACTATAGAAGTTAAAATTGTAATCTTGTTGCTAAAACAAAAAAGCTTTACCTGCTTTGATGACTTTGAAAAATGGTTGTGCAAGTAAACACACTATCCGAACAGATGATATTTAAATAAAAAAAGAATCGAATTTTTTGTAGTGTTTCTGTCAATGAAAGAGAAATTTTGTTCATAATGGATCCTAATTTACAGAAAGGATGTTGAGTCCAACTAAGTGATGCCTATTAAAATGCGCATAGACCCTAACGAAACTTTTCTGTATCATCATTTTATCTCAACTAACTGAAAGCAAAATAATTAAGTCAAGTAATTACTTAGCAAACCAATTAATGAGCAGTTGATGATCTCCGCTGCTGAGTCCAACAGTCCGCCGAAGAAGATGAGCAAAAACTGTATAGGAAACTTGATTACTAAATAAGGGATTCTAAAAAACGAAACAAACAATCAAAATCTCAAACTCAGTGCTTCTCAAATGTATTTCCAGTAAGTGCACTTACTTGGAGTAAAGCAAACAGAGCTTTCGTTTCATCTTTGGCTTTCAACCTAGTTTCGGGAAAGAAAATTCAATTATACACTTTCTACTCATTCTAGTTTCTTAAATCTTTTCATTTCTGAGTTCGCTCCTTTTAGAGTAAAAAAATTAAAATTTTTAAATTGGGTTGTGACACAAAAATGGCATTGTCTCCCATTTATCATATATTGGACGTAAAAAAGAACACCTGTATCTTAAATCTTGCTTATGCATCATCGTGTTCGAACGTATTTTATTTAGATTCTGTTGTGAGTCATAAGAATCTGATTTCTTAAAACACCGGGTAGGCCAAAAGTTCGTTAAAACTTTAAAAACTCATAAGAAAGGAAGAAATTATGATAAAGGCTCACAAGGTAGTCGGATGTTTTTTAGCAGCAAAAGGAAATTAGTTAAAAAATCACATGTCGAGGGCGCTGACGACTCGAAACACAATGATCAGGACAGCAGTTGTGTCGTAGAATGTTCTGGAGGTGTTATTGGAAGAACAAATGAATGGAGCGTATTGTTGTCCTGTTTATTGTGTTTCGTGTCGTCAACACCTTCTACATGTGATTTTTTAACTACATTTTTTTTGGCTGCTAAAATACTTTGTGAGCCCTTTCTTGCAAACCGCGATACCTTATCATAATTTCTTCCTTTTTTATGATTTTTTAAAATTTTTAACGAACTTTTGGCTCACCTGGTAGTATCCTGAGTTCATTTTTCCACCATGAGCATCCACGGAAATGATGCAAAAGCAGTCATATTTTTGAAATTTCTTTTAGAAGCACACATGTTCAAGGCTCGTTTTTGTCAAATGGTTCAGCAAATGTGCATGTTTCCATTTCAAAAATTTTGAGAAGATGTAGCACAACACCCCATGCATTTTAATCATCAAAATGGCGCAGAGAAAAACGAATAGAGCCATACCATTTGGAATGATGTGCTCTTTCAATGGATCGTTAAGGTGGCTCACCAATCAAATTCCCTGCTCAACAACGCGAAAATTTATGACTTATTTTTAAATGTAAAGGCATAAAATGAACAACCTTGGCTTTTACAGCGATTTGGAATCGAATACCGTTTTTCCATTTTTGGATAAATAAATGACCCATCGAGTTAGAAACGATTGTTGTCACCCGGTCACAGGTTTTTCTCCTTTTCCTCGCTTCGTGTCTGGAAATTCGGTTCCAAGCACCCACTTTGGCAGTATTTTCTGAATGAGTCCCTGCCTTTACCAAAAAATGGAAAACGTCATTCAATGACATAGTTTCTGAATAAGAACACCTGCCCATTTCATGCACATCCGAAGAAAAATGAGCTCAGAAATGTGTTAGAAAGTAGCTCCTTCGTATTTAAAAACAGCCTTAATAAAGACTTGTCTTCCTTAAAAAATTGTAACAAACTTTAAAATTTTCACATTTTATTTGATTTTTATTCTAGACTAGCAAACGAAAAGTCATGTAGTTTAGGAATTAAAGTTTTCAAATCCTAATGTTAAATTGATCTAGAATAATAAAGGTAGAAATTTGTGTGTCTGTCTGTGTGCTGTGTTCTAAAGAGACAGTGCTCCAAGATTTGGCGCCTTTCTATATCTAGTTACACAACTCGAAGCCAGTTTTGGAATTTTGGAATTCATTTCTAGCGTTTTTACACGTTTCGCAACGATTTTTCCTCATTAGTATAGTAAATTTTGTCCTCTTTTAAATAAAATTTATTCGGAATTCGTACAGCAAATTTTGAATATTTCGCGAATGTTTTATGCACTTTTTAGAGTTTTTTCGCGTCCCGTTGCGACTTTTTGACATTCGGAGAAGAAATTCAGTTTCAAACTTTTAGTCTAGTGGAGTAAATTTTATTCTCCGCAAATTTTCAAATTTTATCAATTTTCAAAGCGATTTTAGTGTCTTTGCGCTTTCCGCGGCGATTTTTTGTCATTCATGAAAGAATACCGGTTACAATATTTTAGCTCACTATAGTCAGTCTTCAGCGATTTTTGAATTTTTAGAGATTTTTTTTCTCGTTTCGCGGCGATTTTTCCCTTTTAGTAAAAGAAATAGGGTTTTAATCTTCCACTCAATGCCGTCTTTTCAATAAAGTTTATTTGGCAAAGTTATTATGCCAAAGTTTATTTGGAATAAATACGGCAATTTCTGAATTTATAGCTAATTTTCTATACGAGTTTTAAACTTTATTACGTCGATTTTTTTCGCATTTATAAAGGGAATTAGGTTTGAAACTTATAGCCAAATAAGGTTCTTGAACAAAATAACGTTTGAGGTGACAGTAAAGTGTCAAATTGAATCAGAACTAGCATTTTAAATGTTGTTGGATGTAACATATTTTTCTAATCATGAATTCTGTATACTCCTGACGCTGTTTAATTTTGGCCAGGAGAATGAAGAGCAAAAAACTTTTAAGTACCTTTATTAGAAGCATGTGTTCTAAATATTTTTAATGAATGATTTGACATTAATTAAAAGATATTTTCCAGGTATTACACTAAAATAGAACAAAAGAAAGAGTAATACACTATTCTGTGTTTGCTCTATTTACAGCTAAAACTGCTTCTACCAATGACCCTTCAATCTATTGAGCTTTCTTAACCACTCATTTTAAATGTTGTTGGATGTAACATATTTTTCTAATAATGAATTCTGTATATTCCTGACGCTGTTTAATTTTGGCCAGGAGAATGAAGAGCAAAAAACTTTTAAGTACCTTTATTAGAAGCATGTGTTCTAAATATTTTTAATGAATGATTTGACATTAATTAAAAGATATTTTCCAGGTATTACACTAAAATAGAACAAAAGAAAGAGTAATACACTATTCTGTGTTTGCTCTATTTACAGCCAAAACTGCTTCTACCAATGACCCTTCACTCTATTGAGCTTTCTTAACCACCCATTTTAAATGTTGTTGGATGTAACATATTTTTCTAATAATGAATTCTGTATACTCCTGACGCTGTTTAATTTTGGCCAGGAGAATGAAGAGCAAAAAACTTTTAAGTACCTTTATTAGAAGCATGTGTTCTAAATATTTTTAATGAATGATTTGACATTAATTAAAAGATATTTTCCAGATATTACACTAAAATAGAACAAAAGAAAGAGTAATACACTATTCTGTGTTTGCTCTATTTACAGCCAAAACTGCTTCTACCAATGATCCTTCACTCTATTGAGCTTTCTTAACCACCCATTTTAAATGTTGTTGGATGTAACATATTTTTCTAATAATGAATTCTGTATACTCCTGACGCTGTTTAATTTTGGCCAGGAGAATGAAGAGCGAAAAACTTTTAAGTACCTTTATTAGAAGCACGTGTTCTAAATATTTTTAATGAATGATTTGACATTAATTAAAAGATATTTTCCAGGTATTACACTAAAATAGAACAAAAGAAAGAGTAATACACTATTCTGTGTTTGCTCTATTTACAGCCAAAACTGCTTCTACCAATGACCCTTCACTCTATTGAGCTTTCTTAACCACCCATTTTAAATGCTGTTGGATGTAACATATTTTTCTAATAATGAATTCTGTATACTCCTGACGCTGTTTAATTTTGGCCAGGAGAATGAAGAGCAAAAAACTTTTAAGTACCTTTATTAGAAGCATGTGTTCTAAATATTTATAATGAATGATTTGACATTAATTAAAAGTTATTTTCCAGGTATTACACTAAAATAGAACAAAAGAAAGAGTAATACACTATTCTGTGTTTGCTCTATTTACAGCCAAAACTGCTTCTACCAATGACCCTTCACTCTATTGAGCTTTCTTAACCACCCATTTTAAATGTTGTTGGATGTAACATATTTTTCTAATAATGAATTCTGTATACTCCTGACGCTGTTTAATTTTGGCCAGGAGAATGAAGAGCAAAAAACTTTTAAGTACCTTTATTAGAAGGATGTGTTCTAAATATTTTTAATGAATGATTTGACATTAATTAAAAGATATTTTCCAGGTATTACATTAAAATAGAACAAAAGAAAGAGCAATACACTATTCTGTGTTTGCTCTATTTACAGCCAAAACTGCTTCTACCAATGACCCTTCACTCTATTGAGCTTTCTTAACCACCCATTTTAAATGTTGTTGGATGTAACATATTTTTCTAATAATGAATTCTGTATACTCCTGACGCTGTTTAATTTTGGCCAGGAGAATGAAGAGCAAAAAACTTTTAAGTACCTTTATTAGAAGCATGTGTTCTAAATATTTTTAATGAATGATTTGACATTAATTAAAAGATATTTTCCAGGTATTACACTAAAATAGAATAAAAGAAAGAGTAATACACTATTCTGTGTTTGCTCTATTTACAGCTAAAACTGCTTCTACCAATGACCCTTCACTCTATTGAGCTTTCTTAACCACTCATTTTAAATGTTGTTGGATGTAACATATTTTTCTAATAATGAATTCTGTATATTCCTGACGCTGTTTAATTTTGGCCAGGAGAATGAAGAGCGAAAAACTTTTAAGTACCTTTATTAGAAGCACGTGTTCTAAATATTTTTAATGAATGATTTGACATTAATTAAAAGATATTTTCCAGGTATTACACTAAAATAGAACAAAAGAAAGAGTAATACACTATTCTGTGTTTGCTCTATTTACAGCCAAAACTGCTTCTACCAATGACCCTTCCCTCTATTGAGCTTTCTTAACCACCCATTTTAAATGCTGTTGGATGTAACATATTTTTCTAATAATGAATTCTGTATACTCCTGACGCTGTTTAATTTTGGCCAGGAGAATGAAGAGCAAAAAACTTTTAAGTACCTTTATTAGAAGCATGTGTTCTAAATATTTATAATGAATGATTTGACATTAATTAAAAGTTATTTTCCAGGTATTACACTAAAATAGAACAAAAGAAAGAGTAATACACTATTCTGTGTTTGCTCTATTTACAGCCAAAACTGCTTCTACCAATGACCCTTCACTCTATTGAGCTTTCTTAACCACCCATTTTAAATGTTGTTGGATGTAACATATTTTTCTAATAATGAATTCTGTATACTCCTGACGCTGTTTAATTTTGGCCAGGAGAATGAAGAGCAAAAAACTTTTAAGTACCTTTATTAGAAGCATGTGTTCTAAATATTTTTAATGAATGATTTGACATTAATTAAAAGATATTTTCCAGGTATTACATTAAAATAGAACAAAAGAAAGAGCAATACACTATTCTGTGTTTGCTCTATTTACAGCCAAAACTGCTTCTACCAATGACCCTTCACTCTATTGAGCTTTCTTAACCACCCATTTTAAATGTTGTTGGATGTAACATATTTTTCTAATAATGAATCCTGTATACTCCTGACGCTGTTTAATTTTGGCCAGGAGAATGAAGAGCAAAAAACTTTTAAGTACCTTTATTAGAAGCATGTGTTCTAAATATTTTTAATGAATGATTTGACATTAATTAAAAGATATTTTCCAGGTATTACACTAAAATAGAACAAAAGAAAGAGTAATACACTATTCTGTGTTTGCTCTATTTACAGCTAAAACTGCTTCTACCAATGACCTTTCACTCTACTGAGCTTTCTTAACCACCCATTTTAAATGTTGTTGGATGTAACATATTTTTCTAATAATGAATTCTGTATATTCCTGACGCTGTTTAATTTTGGCCAGGAGAATGACGAGCAAAAAACTTTTAAGTACCTTTATTAGAAGCATGTGTTCTAAATATTTTTAATGAATGATTTGACATTAATTAAAAGATATTTTCCAGGTATTACACTAAAATAGAACAAAAGAAAGAGTAATACACTATTCTGTGTTTGCTCTATTTACAGCCAAAACTGCTTCTACCAATGACCCTTCACTCTATTGAGCTTTCTTAACCACCCATTTTAAATGTTGTTGGATGTAACATATTTTTCTAATAATGAATTCTGTATACTCCTGACGCTGTTTAATTTTGGCCAGGAGAATGAAGAGCAAAAAACTTTTAAGTACCTTTATTGGAAGCATGTGTTCTAAATATTTATAATGAATGATTTGACATTAATTAAAAGTTATTTTCCAGGTATTACACTAAAATAGAACAAAAGAAAGAGTAATACACTATTCTGTGTTTGCTCTATTTACAGCCAAAACTGCTTCTACCAATGACCCTTCACTCTATTGAGCTTTCTTAACCACCCATTTTAAATGTTGTTGGATGTAACATATTTTTCTAATAACGAATTCTGTATACTCCTGACGCTGTTTAATTTTGGCCAGGAGAATGAAGAGCAAAAAACTTTTAAGTACCTTTATTAGAAGCATGTGTTCTAAATATTTTTAATGAATGATTTGACATTAATTAAAAGATATTTTCCAGGTATTACACTAAAATAGAACAAAAGAAAGAGTAATACACTATTCTGTGTTTGCTCTATTTACAGCCAAAACTGCTTCTACCAATGACCCTTCACTCTATTGAGCTCTCTTAACCACCCATTTTAAATGTTGTTGGATGTAACATATTTTTCTAATAATGAATTCTGTATACTCCTGACGCTGTTTAATTTTGGCCAGGAGAATGAAGAGCAAAAAACTTTTAAGTACCTTTATTAGAAGCATGTGTTCTAAATATTTTTAATGAATGATTTGACATTAATTAAAAGATATTTTCCAGGTATTACACTAAAATAGAACAAAAGAAAGAGTAATACACTATTCTGTGTTTGCTCTATTTACAGCTAAAACTGCTTCTACCAATGACCCTTCACTCTATTGAGCTTTCTTAACCACCCATTTTAAATGTTGTTGGATGTAACATATTTTTCTAATAATGAATTCTGTATATTCCTGACGCTGTTTAATTTTGGCCAGGAGAATGAAGAGCAAAAAACTTTTAAGTACCTTTATTAGAAGCATGTGTTCTAAATATTTTTAATGAATGATTTGACATTAATTAAAAGATATTTTCCAGGTATTACACTAAAATAGAACAAAAGAAAGAGTAATACACTATTCTGTGTTTGCTCTATTTACAGCCAAAACTGCTTCTACCAATGACCCTTCACTCTATTGAGCTTTCTTAACCACCCATTTTAAATGTTGTTGGATGTAACATATTTTTCTAATAATGAATTCTGTATACTCCTGACGCTGTTTAATTTTGGCCAGGAGAATGAAGAGCAAAAAACTTTTAAGTACCTTTATTAGAAGCATGTGTTCTAAATATTTTTAATGAATGATTTGACATTAATTAAAAGATATTTTCCAGATATTACACTAAAATAGAACAAAAGAAAGAGTAATACACTATTCTGTGTTTGCTCTATTTACAGCCAAAACTGCTTCTACCAATGACCCTTCACTCTATTGAGCTTTCTTAACCCCCCATTTTAAATGTTGTTGGATGTAACATATTTTTCTAATAATGAATTCTGTATACTCCTGACGCTGTTTAATTTTGGCCAGGAGAATGAAGAGCAAAAAACTTTTAAGTACTTTTATTAGAAGCATGTGTTCTAAATATTTTTAATGAATGATTTGACATTAATTAAAAGATATTTTCCAGGTATTACACTAAAATAGAACAAAAGAAAGAGCAATACACTATTCTGTGTTTGCTCTATTTACAGCCAAAACTGCTTCTACCAATGATCCTTCACTCTATTGAGCTTTCTTAACCACCCATTTTAAATGTTGTTGGATGTAACATATTTTTCTAATAATGAATTCTGTATACTCCTGACGCTGTTTAATTTTGGCCAGGAGAATGAAGAGCAAAAAACTTTTAAGTACCTTTATTAGAAGCATGTGTTCTAAATATTTTTAATGAATGATTTGACATTAATTAAAAGATATTTTCCAGATATTACACTAAAATAGAACAAAAGAAAGAGTAATACACTATTCTGTGTTTGCTCTATTTACAGCCAAAACTGCTTCTACCAATGACCCTTCACTCTATTGAGCTTTCTTAACCCCCCATTTTAAATGTTGTTGGATGTAACATATTTTTCTAATAATGAATTCTGTATACTCCTGACGCTGTTTAATTTTGGCCAGGAGAATGAAGAGCAAAAAACTTTTAAGTACTTTTATTAGAAGCATGTGTTCTAAATATTTTTAATGAATGATTTGACATTAATTAAAAGATATTTTCCAGGTATTACACTAAAATAGAACAAAAGAAAGAGCAATACACTATTCTGTGTTTGCTCTATTTACAGCCAAAACTGCTTCTACCAATGATCCTTCACTCTATTGAGCTTTCTTAACCACTAATTTAAAATGTTGTTGGATGTAACATATTTTTCTAATAATGAATTCTGTATATTCCTGACGCTGTTTAATTTTGGCCAGGAGAATGAAGAGCGAAAAACTTTTAAGTACCTTTATTAGAAGCACGTGTTCTAAATATTTTTAATGAATGATTTGACATTAATTAAAAGATATTTTCCAGGTATTACACTAAAATAGAACAAAAGAAAGAGTAATACACTATTCTGTGTTTGCTCTATTTACAGCCAAAACTGCTTCTACCAATGACCCTTCCCTCTATTGAGCTTTCTTAACCACCCATTTTAAATGCTGTTGGATGTAACATATTTTTCTAATAATGAATTCTGTATACTCCTGACGCTGTTTAATTTTGGCCAGGAGAATGAAGAGCAAAAAACTTTTAAGTACCTTTATTAGAAGCATGTGTTCTAAATATTTTTAATGAATGATTTGACATTAATTAAAAGATATTTTCCAGGTATTACATTAAAATAGAACAAAAGAAAGAGCAATACACTATTCTGTGTTTGCTCTATTTACAGCCAAAACTGCTTCTACCAATGACCCTTCACTCTATTGAGCTTTCTTAACCACCCATTTTAAATGTTGTTGGATGTAACATATTTTTCTAATAATGAATTCTGTATACTCCTGACGCTGTTTAATTTTGGCCAGGAGAATGAAGAGCAAAAAACTTTTAAGTACCTTTATTAGAAGCATGTGTTCTAAATATTTTTAATGAATGATTTGACATTAATTAAAAGATATTTTCCAGGTATTACACTAAAATAGAACAAAAGAAAGAGTAATACACTATTCTGTGTTTGCTCTATTTACAGCTAAAACTGCTTCTACCAATGACCCTTCACTCTACTGAGCTTTCTTAACCACCCATTTTAAATGTTGTTGGATGTAACATATTTTTCTAATAATGAATTCTGTATATTCCTGACGCTGTTTAATTTTGGCCAGGAGAATGACGAGCAAAAAACTTTTAAGTACCTTTATTAGAAGCATGTGTTCTAAATATTTTTAATGAATGATTTGACATTAATTAAAAGATATTTTCCAGGTATTACACTAAAATAGAACAAAAGAAAGAGTAATACACTATTCTGTGTTTGCTCTATTTACAGCCAAAACTGCTTCTACCAATGACCCTTCACTCTATTGAGCTTTCTTAACCACCCATTTTAAATGTTGTTGGATGTAACATATTTTTCTAATAATGAATTCTGTATACTCCTGACGCTGTTTAATTTTGGCCAGGAGAATGAAGAGCAAAAAACTTTTAAGTACCTTTATTGGAAGCATGTGTTCTAAATATTTATAATGAATGATTTGACATTAATTAAAAGTTATTTTCCAGGTATTACACTAAAATAGAACAAAAGAAAGAGTAATACACTATTCTGTGTTTGCTCTATTTACAGCCAAAACTGCTTCTACCAATGACCCTTCACTCTATTGAGCTTTCTTAACCACCCATTTTAAATGTTGTTGGATGTAACATATTTTTCTAATAATGAATTCTGTATACTCCTGACGCTGTTTAATTTTGGCCAGGAGAATGAAGAGCAAAAAACTTTTAAGTACCTTTATTAGAAGCATGTGTTCTAAATATTTTTAATGAATGATTTGACATTAATTAAAAGATATTTTCCAGGTATTACACTAAAATAGAACAAAAGAAAGAGTAATACACTATACTGTGTTTGCTCTATTTACAGCCAAAACTGCTTCTACCAATGACCCTTCACTCTATTGAGCTCTCTTAACCACCCATTTTAAATGTTGTTGGATGTAACATATTTTTCTAATAATGAATTCTGTATACTCCTGACGCTGTTTAATTTTGGCCAGGAGAATGAAGAGCAAAAAACTTTTAAGTACCTTTATTAGAAGCATGTGTTCTAAATATTTTTAATGAATGATTTGACATTAATTAAAAGATATTTTCCAGGTATTACACTAAAATAGAACAAAAGAAAGAGTAATACACTATTCTGTGTTTGCTCTATTTACAGCTAAAACTGCTTCTACCAATGACCCTTCACTCTATTGAGCTTTCTTAACCACCCATTTTAAATGTTGTTGGATGTAACATATTTTTCTAATAATGAATTCTGTATATTCCTGACGCTGTTTAATTTTGGCCAGGAGAATGAAGAGCAAAAAACTTTTAAGTACCTTTATTAGAAGCATGTGTTCTAAATATTTTTAATGAATGATTTGACATTAATTAAAAGATATTTTCCAGGTATTACACTAAAATAGAACAAAAGAAAGAGTAATACACTATTCTGTGTTTGCTCTATTTACAGCCAAAACTGCTTCTACCAATGACCCTTCACTCTATTGAGCTTTCTTAACCACCCATTTTAAATGTTGTTGGATGTAACATATTTTTCTAATAATGAATTCTGTATACTCCTGACGCTGTTTAATTTTGGCCAGGAGAATGAAGAGCAAAAAACTTTTAAGTACCTTTATTAGAAGCATGTGTTCTAAATATTTTTAATGAATGATTTGACATTAATTAAAAGATATTTTCCAGATATTACACTAAAATAGAACAAAAGAAAGAGTAATACACTATTCTGTGTTTGCTCTATTTACAGCCAAAACTGCTTCTACCAATGACCCTTCACTCTATTGAGCTTTCTTAACCCCCCATTTTAAATGTTGTTGGATGTAACATATTTTTCTAATAATGAATTCTGTATACTCCTGACGCTGTTTAATTTTGGCCAGGAGAATGAAGAGCAAAAAACTTTTAAGTACTTTTATTAGAAGCATGTGTTCTAAATATTTTTAATGAATGATTTGACATTAATTAAAAGATATTTTCCAGGTATTACACTAAAATAGAACAAAAGAAAGAGCAATACACTATTCTGTGTTTGCTCTATTTACAGCCAAAACTGCTTCTACCAATGATCCTTCACTCTATTGAGCTTTCTTAACCACCCATTTTAAATGTTGTTGGATGTAACATATTTTTCTAATAATGAATTCTGTATACTCCTGACGCTGTTTAATTTTGGCCAGGAGAATGAAGAGCAAAAAACTTTTAAGTACCTTTATTAGAAGCATGTGTTCTAAATATTTTTAATGAATGATTTGACATTAATTAAAAGATATTTTCCAGATATTACACTAAAATAGAACAAAAGAAAGAGTAATACACTATTCTGTGTTTGCTCTATTTACAGCCAAAACTGCTTCTACCAATGACCCTTTACTCTATTGAGCTTTCTTAACCCCCCATTTTAAATGTTGTTGGATGTAACATATTTTTCTAATAATGAATTCTGTATACTCCTGACGCTGTTTAATTTTGGCCAGGAGAATGAAGAGCAAAAAACTTTTAAGTACTTTTATTAGAAGCATGTGTTCTAAATATTTTTAATGAATGATTTGACATTAATTAAAAGATATTTTCCAGGTATTACACTAAAATAGAACAAAAGAAAGAGCAATACACTATTCTGTGTTTGCTCTATTTACAGCCAAAACTGCTTCTACCAATGATCCTTCACTCTATTGAGCTTTCTTAACCACCCATTTTAAATGTTGTTGGATGTAACATATTTTTCTAATAATGAATTCTGTATACTCCTGACGCTGTTTAATTTTGGCCAGGAGAATGAAGAGCAAAAAACTTTTAAGTACCTTTATTAGAAGCATGTGTTCTAAATATTTTTAATGAATGATTTGACATTAATTAAAAGATATTTTCCAGGTATTACACTAAAATAGAACAAAAGAAAGGGTAATACACTATTCTGTGTTTGCTCTATTTACAGCCAAAACTGCTTCTACCAAAGACCTTTCACTGTATTGTGCTCTCTTAACCACCCATTTTAAATGTTGTTGGATGTAACATATTTTTCTAATAATGAATTCTGTATACTCCTGACGCTGTTTAATTTTGGCCAGGAGAATGAAGAGCAAAAAACTTTTAAGTACCTTTATTAGAAGCATGTGTTCTAAATATTTTTAATGAATGATTTGACATTAATTAAAAGATATTTTCCAGGTATTACACTAAAATAGAACAAAAGAAAGAGTAATACACTATTCTGTGTTTGCTCTATTTACAGCTAAAACTGCTTCTACCAATGACCCTTCACTCTACTGAGCTTTCTTAACCACCCATTTTAAATGTTGTTGGATGTAACATATTTTTCTAATAATGAATTCTGTATATTCCTGACGCTGTTTAATTTTGGCCAGGAGAATGAAGAACAAAAAACTTTTAAGTACCTTTATTAGAAGCATGTGTTCTAAATATTTTTAATGAATGATTTGACATTAATTAAAAGATATTTTCCAGGTATTACACTAAAATAGAACAAAAGAAAGAGTAATACACTATTCTGTGTTTGCTCTATTTACAGCCAAATCTGCTTCTACCAATGACCTTTCACTCTATTGAGCTCTCTTAACCACCCATTTTAAATGTTGTTGGATGTAACATATTTTTCTAATAATGAATTCTGTATACTCCGGACGCTGTTTAATTTTGGCCAGGAGAATGAAGAGCAAAAAACTTTTAAGTACCTTTATTAGAAGCATGTGTTCTAAATATTTTTAATGAATGATTTGACATTAATTAAAAGATATTTTCCAGGTATTACACTAAAATAGAACAAAAGAAAGAGTAATACACTATTCTGTGTTTGCTCTATTTACAGCCAAAACTGCTTCTACCAATGACCCTTCACTCTATTGAGCTTTCTTAACCACCCATTTTAAATGTTGTTGGATGTAACATATTTTTCTAATAATGAATTCTGTATACTCCTGACGCTGTTTAATTTTGGCCAGGAGAATGAAGAGCAAAAAACTTTTAAGTACCTTTATTAGAAGCATGTGTTCTAAATATTTTTAATGAATGATTTGACATTAATTAAAAGATATTTTCCAGATATTACACTAAAATAGAACAAAAGAAAGAGTAATACACTATTCTGTGTTTGCTCTATTTACAGCCAAAACTGCTTCTACCAATGACCCTTCACTCTATTGAGCTTTCTTAACCCCCCATTTTAAATGTTGTTGGATGTAACATATTTTTCTAATAATGAATTCTGTATACTCCTGACGCTGTTTAATTTTGGCCAGGAGAATGAAGAGCAAAAAACTTTTAAGTACCTTTATTAGAAGCATGTGTTCTAAATATTTTTAATGAATGATTTGACATTAATTAAAAGATATTTTCCAGGTATTACACTAAAATAGAACAAAAGAAAGAGCAATACACTATTCTGTGTTTGCTCTATTTACAGCAAAAACTGCTTCTACCAATGATCCTTCACTCTATTGAGCTTTCTTAACCACCCATTTTAAATGTTGTTGGATGTAACATATTTTTCTAATAATGAATTCTGTATACTCCTGACGCTGTTTAATTTTGGCCAGGAGAATGAAGAGCAAAAAACTTTTAAGTACCTTTATTAGAAGCATGTGTTCTAAATATTTTTAATGAATGATTTGACATTAATTAAAAGATATTTTCCAGGTATTACACTAAAATAGAACAAAAGAAAGGGTAATACACTATTCTGTGTTTGCTCTATTTACAGCTAAAACTGCTTCTACCAATGACCCTTCACTCTATTGAGCTTTCTTAACCACCCATTTTAAATGTTGTTGGATGTAACATATTTTTCTAATATTGAATTCTGTATATTCCTGACGCTGTTTAATTTTGGCCAGGAGAATGAAGAGCAAAAAACTTTTAAGTACCTTTATTAGGAGCATGTGTTCTAAATATTTTTAATGAATGATTTGACATTAATTAAAAGATATTTTCCAGGTATTACACTAAAATAGAACAAAAGAAAGAGTAATACACTATTCTGTGTTTGCTCTATTTACAGCCAAAACTGCTTCTACCAATGACCCTTCACTCTATTGAGCTTTCTTAACCACCCATTTTAAATGTTGTTGGATGTAACATATTTTTCTAATAATGAATTCTGTATACTCCTGACGCTGTTTAATTTTGGCCAGGAGAATGAAGAGCAAAAAACTTTTAAGTACCTTTATTAGAAGCATGTGTTCTAAATATTTTTAATGAATGATTTGACATTAATTAAAAGATATTTTCCAGATATTACACTAAAATAGAACAAAAGAAAGAGTAATACACTATTCTGTGTTTGCTCTATTTACAGCCAAAACTGCTTCTACCAATGACCCTTCACTCTATTGAGCTTTCTTAACCACCCATTTTGATAGATTCCACAGTTTTCTACAAATATTAGCCAAGAAATAAATTTATTAGCTTTGTTAATGGTAATAGAAGATGAAAGTGAAGTGAGCAAGCTTCCTATTATCAGGGGATTTCTGTTTTTTACATATTTTACTTTCAAACACAAACAGAATTAAAGATTATTTCAATGTACACGCTAAAAGATCGTTAAATTCAAAGATGATTTCATATGAAAATCTATAACTGTTTTGGAAAGATTCAATTGTCTGAAAAATACGACTAAGCCGATATCGGTTGAGGTCGAACATGTCAAGGACACATAAACTATCAGGTATACGGACACAGCTTCCTGTAAGATATAAGGTGGTGGCCTTATTAAGGTATATGCCTACGTTCGGAGTGCTTTTTTTTTTTAAATTTACGCTATTAAATGAATACACCTATTTTTAGTTCAACTGTAATACAGAATCATGAAAAAACATGAAATCTTCATAACATTTAAAAAATGTGGTCTTTTTTCGCGATTTTCTTTAGCAAAATTTCATGCTTTCGCCAGACAGCATACACCCCCATTCAACTCATTCTGTTTTAGTTTCTTTTGTACTACATACTACTATCACACTGAACTGTGCACTGAACTAGGAGTTTTACACTATCTTCAAAATTGGCTAGAATATTTCAAAGTAGATAAAAAAATACATATTTTTTATTAAAATTTGCCGTTCGTTTATATTCGAGTACTTCTAAAATAAGTGAATTATATCATAGAGATAGTGAGCAATATGGAGAGCATTCAGCCAAAGTTTCACTGAAATAGGTTTAAAACATTTTATGTCGTACACGGAAATAACGGAAAAATTGATTTTCCAGAAAACGATTTCTTATCTAGAAAATGAATCTAGAATTGTCCATTGAGGTTTATGTAAGAAAATCACGCATAGAAACATTGTTTACATTTCTCCTGGCCTTCCTGCTCACTTCTGGTATGTGACTCATGACTTCCTGACATGTCCCATAACTCCTCTTCGAGTCATCGTAGAGATAAAAGAAAAATATATTTGGAATCATAAAAGATTGTTCCTCCAAATAAAATGGTAATTTCCCACACGAAATTAACCATTTTAATGTAGGCCTTATTTCGTTAAAGTACTTTATATTAAATTTTGTCCTACACGATTTTTCAATTTTTAGAGATTTCTAATGCAATTTTTAGAGTTTTTCGCGTTTCATGGCGATTTTCGGTCAGTCGTGAAATAATTCCGGTTACATGCTCTAACCCACTACGATAAATTTTGCCGTCTGTGATTTTTGAAGTTCTAGGGTTTTTATTTCGCGTTTCGTGGTGATTTTTCCATATTAGTAAAAGGAGTCCCATGCACATCTTTTACTATGTTGGATATACAGCTGATATTCAAAATATTAGAATAATTAAGAAAAAGTAATAAGAAACAATTATTTTTCATTTATTTCTTTTTGATACTAAGTAAATGCAATTAATTTCTTATAAATTAAATCTGGAATGTTTAGATACGATCTTAACATTTACAAAATATAAAACACAGTACAATAAATTAGGCATACAGCTTTCTGAAACACATCAAAATATTAGAATAAAATTTAGATTCGTTCAAAATATTGGAATATTTTATTTTACGCAACAATATTACTTTATGAATATGAAGTAAATGGTATAGTTAATACTTTCTCGCATACCTTTTAGCTTTCATAACAGCGTACAATCGATCTTGCATACTATATACAAGGTGTTTACAAACATCTCTATCAATATTAGCCCAAATAGACTTTATAGGTGCCACTAACTCAGTTTTACTTGAAGGAGGATTTTCTTGAAGTTTTTTATTCACTATACGCCATAACTTTTCGATGGGATTAAGGTCTGGTGAGTTTGGTGGCCAAGGAAGTACCTTAATGTTGTGTTGGCGGAACCCATTCTTAGTTGACACCGAGGTATGCGGTGACGCTAAATCTTGTTGAAAAATGAAATCTTCAAATAAATCTTCTGATGATGGAATCATGTAATATTCCAAAATTTCTTGATATATCTGAGATTTAACCTTTTCGTAGGTGATGCATAACTTTCCAGGTCCTTCTTCACTCATGCAACCCCAAACCATGACACTAGCAGCAAATTTTATGCAACGTTTAAGGCATTCTTTATCAAATGCTTCTTGCTTCATTCTCCAAACTCGAATACTTTGATTACCATATGAAACACAAAACATACTTTCATCACTATATAATATATTTTTCCAATCTTCTTCGCTCCATAAACGTCTTGATTTACACCAATTCAATCTTTTGTTTTGCAGTCATGAGAGGTTTTGTTTTCGGTACACGAGATTCAAACTTAAATTTATGGAGACGTCTTAATATTGTCGATGTAGAACCTTCAACTCCCTCTTCTTTCCATTTTCGGTGCATGAATCGCACACTTTTAAAACGGTTTTTCTTAACTATACTCTCCAGTCTCTTGACATCTATAGCAGATGTTTTTGGTTTTCGGCCGCCATTTCGGCGATTATTTTGAAATTTTCCATTTTTTTAATATTGTGTTGGCATTTTACTAATGCTTGATCCCGAACAATGTAAATAATTAGTAACATTAATTTTTACCGTGCCGTACAACTCAACCATACGAAGTTTAATAGATTCGGGAATATCACTCACAAGACCCATTTTAAGACGAAAAAGCAAACAAACTGCAAAAAGAATACTGATTTTAAATAAAGTCGTCTGAATTTAATCAATGATACCACCAGCTATGAATTAGTGATAATTAAAGGAGAATTAATGTGAAATATTCTAATATTTTGAACCACTTGAATAAATATTCTAATATTTTGACTTTTCAAAATAATCTTTTTTTCAATTAATCTTTTCAAAAATGATATTAACTTTAAGATAATAAATAAGTTTAATCAACAATAAGTTTTTAATAAAAATATCGTTCGTACATTTGCATTAAAAGAAATTAAATTACCATACAATATTTTCAATTTGTAAAAAAAATAATTATTATAATATTTTGAATATGAGCTGTAGTTTATGATGTTCTCTTTTCAACAAAGTTTATTTGGAATTCGTACAGCGATTTTTGAATTTTTCTCGATTTTTTCATGCGATTTTTAGAGTTTTTTGGCGTTCTGTGGTCATGTTTGGACATTCATAAAAGTAATTCGGTTTTTTACTTTTCTGCCAAATATAATAAATTTTTTCCAAGGCGATTTTTGAATTTTTAGCAATTTTTAATGCGATTTTCAGCGTTCTTTCACATTCCGCGGCGATTTTTTGACATTCGTAAAAAAAATTCCGGTTACATTTTAAGTCCACTGTGCTAAATTTTTCCCTCGACAATTTTTGAATTTTTAACGATTTTTTTAACGTATTTTGCGTTTTGCAGCGATTTATCCACACTGGTAAAAGAAATCCGGTTTCAAGCTTCTAGCGCAATGTAATACATTTTCTTCTTTTTTCAATAAAGTTGATTAAAAATTCGTACAGTGAGTTTTGAAATTTTCGCAAATTTTTTATTTGATTTTCAGAGTTTTTCCGCGTTCCGTGGCGACCTTTCAACGTAAAAGGAATCCTGTTTTAATCTTTTCGTTTAATATAGTAAATTTTTTCGTCAATAATTTTTTTAATTTTGGCAATTCTTTTTATTTTTGGCTAGATTTTTATTTTTATTTATTTATTTTTTTTTACGTTTGTCTGCCAGTTTTCCACATTACTAAAAGGAATCCGGTTTTAATCTTCTAGCCCAAAGTAGTAGATTTTGTTCTCTTTCCAATAAATTTTATTTAGAATTCCTGTAGCGATTTTTTAATTTTTCTTAAAGTTTATTCTGAATTTTCAGAGATTTTTAAACGTTTTTCGCGTTTCATGTGATTTTGATCAGCTAGTTTGCAATAGTGTAAAACAAACTGCAATGGGTGTAGTTTTTTAAGATAAAACAAAACATACTTGGCGGAATGAGTTAAATATATTTGAAGCTTCTGGAAATATATTTCTGTTAAACTTTATTAAGTTATAATACACACTTTTTTGGAATATTTATTAAAAAATGATTAAAATATGAAAATAATTGAAAACAAATGTATTCTAACCTATAAAATTTGATCTAAATTAATTGATAGAAGGTTCAAATATGCGAATCCAAAATTTAACTAATCATAAGTTTTTAAATCGAAATGGAAAATAATATTTATTAACTAATATTTATTATTACTATTCATTATTAATTGATTTTTTTACTGAAAAGAAAACTTATTTAACTAATAGCATATTTTTAACAAATTTATAATTACTTATTTTATTTTTATTACGAACACCTAAAACTATTTGTTTTACTTCAACCTTAATTAATTAATGTCATATTACTAGCAAAATTTATAATTAATTACTTGTTTTACTTTTATCATTAATATATAATTATTTTACTTAAAACTTTCTAAACTGACAAAAGTTATAATTAATTACTTCCTTTTAGGTAGATTTCGTATGAAATACTACCTATTGGGATCGTTCCTATGTTGGAATTTCTGAAAAATTTTTGCAGATCTACACCGATCATGACTCCTAGAACCCCAAACCACCCTCAGTAAAAAACTTTATCTATCTATCTATCTATCTATCTATCTATCTATCTATCTATCTATATATATATATATATATATATATATCCCTTTCTTCTGGACACGATAACTTTCGTAATTCTGCACCAATCTCTTCCAAACTGATACATAAAATCAAAGGGCATAAAATCTCGGTCAAGTTCGTTAATGGGCAAAATCGGACCAAGGGGATGGAAATAGGGAGGGGTTTTGGGAAAACCGAAACCCCCCCATAACTTCTTAATTTTTGTACATATCAAATCAGTTTAAAGATTTTATTACTTCTAAAAATAGGGCCAAAATTTTATGTATCACAGATTTCTGATAAAGTTAAAAATGGGCTCAAGGGGCGCAAAAAATAGGGTTTTTGGGAGAAAAAAATTCATAACTTCGTCAATTCTCAAGATATCAATTCCAATTAATTTTATTATAAATCTCCTTAATATTATCTACAACTTTCATATTCACAAGTTTTTGATAGGACAAATTCGTACCGCAAAAAAAAATTAAAAACGAAAACAAAAAGGGGGTTTGAAGAAGTAAAAAATCCATAACTCCGTCAATTCAAAAGATATAAAATCCCCATGAATTTATCATATATCTTCTTAATATTGTCTACAACATCTATATAGACAAGTTTTGGATAGGACCAATTCTTACAGCAAAAACAAATTAAAAATACATAGCGGTTGAAGAAAAAAATCATCTAAGTAAGGGTGTATTCAAATCCAAACTGCGTATTTTCTGACTCATTTTGCAATTCATTTTTGCTCTCAAAGGCTTCCAATTGGTACGTTTTCTTACTCAGAAACTATATAATGTACCGTAATGGTCGATTTTTTGATAGAGGCAGAATATACTTAAAAAAATGCTGTTAAAGTGGACATTTTGAACCGAATTTCCCGAAGCGGATTGTGTTGGAAAAATCATTGCATTAAGATGCACTCAAATCCAAACTGCTTATTTTCTGACTCATTTTTAAATTCATTTTTGCTCTCAAACGCATTTAATTGGTATATTCGCTTATTCAGAAACTATATAATGTACCGCAATGATCGATTTTTTGATAGAGGCAGAATATATTTCAAAAATTTATGTCGAAGTGGGCATTTTGAACGGAATTTCCTGAAGCAATTGTGTTATCACTTTCTTCTGGACACGATAACTTCCGCAATTCTGCACAAATCTCTTCCAAACTGATACATAAAATCAAGGGACATAAAATCTCGGTCAAGTTCGTTAATGGGCAAAAGCGGACAAAGGGGATGGAAATAGGGAGGGGTTTTGTGAAAACCGAAAAGACCCCATAACTTCTTAATTTTTGTACATATCAAATCAGTTTAAAGTTTTTATTACTTCTAAAAATAGGACCAAAAATTTATGTATCACAGATTTTTGATAAAATTAAAAATGGACTCAAGGGGCGCAAAAAATAGGGTTTTTGTTGAGAAAAAAATTCCTAACTTCGTCAGTTCTCAATATATCAAATCCAATTAATTTTATTATACATCTCCTTAATAATATCTACAACTTTTATATTCACAAGTTTTTGATAGGACCAATTCGTACCGCAAAAAAAATTTAAAGCGAAAACAAAAAGGGGGGTTGAAGAAGAAAAATTTTCATAACTCCGTCAATTCACAAGATATAAAATCTCCATGAATTTATCACATATCTTCTTAATATTGTCTTCAACATTTATGTAGACAAGTTTTTGATAGGGCCAATTCTTAAAGCAAAAACAAATTAAAAATACATAGCGGTTGACGAAAAAAATCATCTTATTAAGGGTGCATTCAAATCCAAACTGTCTATTTTCTTACTCATTTTTAAATTCATTTTTGCTCTCAAACGCATCCAATTGCTAGATTCTCTTATTCAGAAACTATATAATGTACAGTAATGATCGATTTTTTGATAGAGGCAGAATATATTTCAAAAAATGATGTCAAAGTGGGCGTTTTGAACAGAATTTCCCGAAGCGATTGTGTTAGAAACGAAAAATATTGCCCTACTGAGAAAATAATTGTTTATTAATCAAGTTTTAATTAATTGAAAGAAAAATAAAAACACAGGTCGCTTATAAATCTTTTAAAAAATCACGTCAGCATGTTTCATATTTTTTTTTTTTTATTAAAAATTAATCTGAAAATGTGCCAGAAAATTTCGAGTTGTTGAGTATGGAAATTTTTTTTTTTAATATCGCCTTAACATGATTCTCATAAAACCAGCTATTTTATAAAAAGGAAATAAAAACTCGTCAAAAGCAGACAGATAAAACTGTTAAAGTGGATTTATATCTAATCATGATTTAGTTTTTGTTGGCGAAATTAGTATACTTAACTTCGAAATCTACCTCTGCCTGTAGGCCGGGCCGGCAGGGATTTTTTTTATTTATATTTAATGCATATGAAACTAAAAAAATGTTTAATATTTATTATTAATTGTTTTACATAAAATTTCTAAACATCGTAATAGTAACAAAATTTATAATTAACTAATTATTAAATAGCTTGAAATAATAATTAATCTGTTCAATCTCCCACTGCCTTCTTTTGACGTTGTATCCTTGTTATCGTGTTCTATCCCAATAGACTTTGCATGGTCTGTTATTGAAGAACGCTGGCTTGATAATATCTCCTATACAAACATCGATAAAGAAGCTATCGTGAAGCTATTTAAATTCTGCTTGACGTCAAATTGTTTTACTTTCAACGATCGATTCTTTAAGCAGGTTAATGGACCCCCTCCGTGACTATTGGTTAGTTGGTAATGCAGTTTATAGAGAATAAACTTATTTGTAAATCGGGGCCGATTATTATGCTTTGGCGGCTTTATGCTGACGATGTGTTCGTAATTTCTGAAAACCACAACCTTTCTTTAGCTCTACAATCATCTAACTCAGTTTGCAATACAATTTACCATCGAACATAAAGTTGATCACTGTTTATACTTCCTCGACATCCCTATTAAAATAAATGAGGATGTCTTTCATCAATCTGCACTTCTGGACAATATTTCAACTTCAGATCAGAATGCCCCATTTCTCATAAGATCGCCGCAATTAACACTTTGCTAATTAGAGCTGAAGGGTTTATCCATTTCAGGATTACTTGCAGAATGGAAGCTAAGGAAATTTTATCTACATCAGAATGAAATTGATGATATATTCTTAATTTTGAACCATAGAATCCTTGCTTTGAAATAGTTGTTAATGAAAATAACCTAGACACAAACATACAATTCACCTTGGAGATTGAAGAAAAAAGAACCTTGCCGTTTTCAGATGCAGACTTTATAAGAAACAACACGACGTATAAAATAGATAGGAAAATTTACAGAAAACCTTACAGATCAAACAACACAATCTCTTACAATAGCAATATTCCGTTTAAGGGGTGTCAGGACTCTTGAAATTGAAGAAACATTTAATATCTTAAAATGTACATGATTTTGAAGTATGTTCTTTCATTTCTCGTATTTTAAAAATGGCAAGATGCAGAATTAGTATTTATAAGTGTCAGACATTTGGCGAGCAGAAAATGGGTAGAAGAGTTTAGATTACAGAAGACATTTTGCAACTAGAATCAAAATTTTGTTGCCTACTTATACTTCAGATTGTAATAATTACCCTGAACCTAAATAAATTTCTATTTAAAGCACTTTTATATTTTTAGTACAAAGTTGTCCTAAAAGCTAATCTCTAAGCTAATTCTGCAAAATGTTGAAATTTTCAGCAGTTTAATTACCTAAAAAAATATTTTTTTTTAACAATAAAAAGGAAATGTTAGGTTCAGTTTATACAGATTAACATGAAACATATGTTTTGAAAATTTCATGAAAAAATATTCAGAAGTTTTTGAGGTATCATCCGCGTTAGACATAAACACGTCATTTGGAGAAAAATGATGTCAAAGTATGAAAAACGCCGCTTCAGTTATTGAGCGGTTATAATTCTAAACCCCATAACTTCTGTTCTAATGGGAATTTCAAGAAAACAATTGTGCTAAAATGTTCAGAAAAGATAAGAGTTTAAAATCTAAAAAAAATTAAAATTTCGAAAATTTTAAAGCTTTAATTCCCTCGCTGCGTAGTTGTTTTATGAAAATAGCTTCAAAAATTGCGTATTTAACCCCTTCGCGTCGAATGTCTTTTAAGAATTTTTATTCTTTTGCCAACGGTTTTTCAAAACAAAAATTTTTGTCTAATTAATCAGGAAAATGCTCCGATTAAATAAGGCAAAATTTACAATAAAAAAAATAACTGGTGGGAATAATCAAGTAGGGTTAATTAGACGGAAAAAAGGCTTCCCGAGGAAATTTTAGGTAGCTTTCATTACAAAAAGCTACCTATTGCAGCCGTTCGGAGGAAAGCTATTTCAAAAAATTTTGGTATATTTTCATCGATCATGACCCCCAGACCCCGAAGCCACCCTCCGTTCAAAAGTTGTATATCCATATATATAACCATTAATTAAACATAACCTACCACCATCAAATATTTTGAATTAAAGCTGTAAGTATAAAAAGAAAATAAATAAATTTATTATAAGAATTATTATGGAAGAAAAAGAAAAAAGTGGACACCGACAAAAAATGGAAAAGCTTATACATTGAATTACGTTGTCAAGGGCACAGAATTCAATGATATAAGCAAAATGGTTGTTTTCTGTGAGAAAAATAAGCTAAAGCTAAAAATTATTTTCCCCTGTGCCCAAACAACCATTAAAATCAAGTGAATTGATTAAAAATGAAAACAGAATAGAAACAAATAATATGAAATGGAAGAATCAATAAAACCTATTTAAATATTTATAGGATATAAAATATAAATAATGAACACCATACCGATTAATATTTCAGTATTTTACAAATATCCACGCACATGGCTACCAGAATATCATAAAGATTAAGGTGAATAAAACAGTTAAGAAATCACAGTAATTGATACCAAAGGATGCAGTTAATACATTTTGAAATAAATTTTGAAATACCTTGTTAAATACATTTAATATAATATAAAATAAATAGATATTAATTACATTATTTAAAATGCACTATTAAATTAATTAATAACTGTTTAACATGATCGTCAAAATTTAGCTAAAAATACCCCCTGGTGTAGTAAATTATAACTGAAATAGAGCTAGAAAAATTAAAATTTAGAGCTATCTTCAATAGTCAAATTTTGGTGCTGCCATCTAGTATTACTTTTATTATTCAACTGTCAAAAGATAAATATTTGTAAGCATTTGAATGTAAATAATTTTTTTAACAGCAAAACCAAACATATCCTTATATATAGATTAAACAAAAACATAATTTGAAGAACAAATTAAAAAAACAAAATTTATTTCCTACATTGTTTAAGCCCGAGAAGGGACAGGTATTAAGTTGTTTCATTCAATTAGTTCTACATTTAATGTTAAATTTTTGTAACAAATTAGTTAAGCCAATTGAAGATTAAAAAATAAAAATAAAATTCATACAATATGATACTTAAAACATCCTAAAAACTTAGATTCCGTTCAAATGAAATCGAAATAAATCTTAGACTTCTTCCATTTTTAATTGAAAATATTTGTATTGCAGATTTAGTATTATGTTTATGAAAATTGTGCATAAAATGATAAGATGCATGCAAAATACAAAACTTTAAAAAAAGTCCAAGATTTATTTAGATTTCATTTGAACGGAATCTAAGTTTTTAGGATGTTTTAAGTATCATATTGTACGAATTTTATTTTTATTTTTTAATCTTCAATTGGCTTAACTAATTTGTTACAAAAATTTAACATTAAATGTAGAACTAATTGAATGAAACAACTTAATATCTGTCCCTTCTCGGGCTTAAACAATGTAGGAAATAAATTTTGTTTTTTTAATTTGTTCTTCAAATTATGTTTTTGTTTAATATGTAAAGTTTTTTTAATGACTACAGCACTCAGACGAACGCATTTCAAAATTAATACAGAGTATCATCATCAGGCTTTGATGTATGCGGTATTGCATCACAATGTGGGATGCAGTTTACCATTGTGTAATTCAAAATGTTTCACCACTGTAGTAATGCAGGTTGCGGTAGTTTGGACAAAAACTTCCAATCTGAACGTAAATCTATAATCAAAACATTAACAATTAACTTCACTTAAATTTAGATACCCTATTTCCCACTCAGGAAAGCTATGAATGTAAATGTAAATTCTGTTGAATCCTTACTGCTAATATTTAACAATATTATAGCTGTGATACAGTAAAAAATAAAAAATTAAAAGTTTTACTTGAATTTTTAAACCTCATTCTCTCCCAAAGGGTGATGTAAACACATCAGAAAATTATTACCTAAGTTTAAATTGGGGTAAATAGTTCTCATCTCGAAAAAAAAAATACATTTTAAAATTTAAGTTATGTGATTCCCCACTAAGTTCGCTACCTTCGTAAAAATAGCTATCCATTAGAAACGTTTTACTAAAATATAAACTTGACTAAAGCAAAAACGTATTATGAAAATATCCTTTTTATTTCCACTATGACGCCATATTCACATTTTTAATTTTTGAAAAAAAAAAAATACTATTTCAATTAAAATTTTTCACGTGGGAATCTTTCTACTAAAACCAAATAAATTATTATTACGGCTTTTGAAATTTTTGCAACAATGAAGAAAAAATGTTACATTTTCTATTAAAAATGTCCGTTGATTCTCAATGAAAAAAGTGAAATCTGGAATTATTAAGAAAAATATTTGAATAATATACAAAAAAATTGGCCCTTCTTTCTCACTGGGTTATAATTCACTCATATGCAAAGGTATTTTGCCATTCGTTTTTACCCTGACGTCAGGCAAACGTTTTTAAACTTTAAATTTATAATATTATTAGAATTAGTAAAGAATAAAAAATGAGTGGCATCAGGGACAAAAAGGTGGGAAGAAAAAATGAAAAAGTTATCATCTGCATAGACTTTTCTATGTTAAATTAACATTGAGAAGTGACACTGGAAATAAATAAGTATTGCGCTGCCGCGCAATACTTAAATAATTATAAACCTAACACAATGTATTAAAAAAAAAACTATTGTTAATAAAATTTAAAAGCATACAAAATATTCTATTAGCTAACTTATTTAAACTAAACTAAGAATTTAAATAATTCTAGAACATTGATAATATATAGCATATAGCTATATGCTATAAAACAAAATAAATTCAGTAATAATTAATATAAATAATCATTAAAAATAATATAAAATTATTTTTTAAATCAATTATATATTATATAATTATAAAATGAACAGGAAATAAGAAACATATGGAAGTATATAGAAAGTTAAATGATACTTAAATTTCCATTACTTAAAAAGCACAAATATAGAGTGTGGATTATTTTCATACATCCATAAAAATCCAAAAAGTATGAATGTGGGACATTCAAAAACATTAAACCGATAATAAATTGAAAATAGATAAATATTAAAAAGAATAGAGGAATAATAATAAAAATAATTACCCAATTTTAATACATACAGTATAACCATATTTATATTAAACATACTTATATGCACACCAATCACTACAAAAATGACATACTATTAGTAATCAATATGATATTGTCCTTAGTAAATTAAAATTTAATAACAAATGATTGTAAATAAGATTAATCAATAATTAAGCTAATTATAATATTAATGAAATTCTCCAATTACATATAAAATATCAAATCAGCATCCATATAAAATACGTATCATAAATATAGTAATAATACAAAAGCCCCCTTTTTTTATAATTAACCATTGCCTATTATCCAGACAACACCACCCTCCTCCGTACTCTAACATCTACCCACCCAACCAACCTATAATAATTTTTTTATATTATTTTACAATTTTTAATTTTTTATAGATATTTTTTTTATATAATTTTTTTGTAATTTTGTTTACGCATGTGTTAATTTGTTTTAAAAGATCATGTAAGAAAAGTACTAATTATATATTAATGAATATATGAATTTTTTTGGAAAACCATGATTTAATGCATCATAAATTAATTTTTTAATATTATTGTTAATTAGAGGAGAAGAACATAAACATTTTATTCTATATAAATGATTAAGTATTATCTTTCGAAATACAGAATGATGTAGATAAGATTTAAAATTTGTAAATGTATTAACTTTGAATTTAAATTCTTTACGTTTGTCATATAACTCTGTGATTGTTTTGTTGTCTTTTATTGTAATTTTAAGATCTAAGAAGTTAATTGTATTGTTAGATAAAAGGTTTTCCGTTAATTCCAAATTAGTGGGATAATCAACTGGAAATCGAGTAATTGCAGATTGATCAGTATCAATTAAAATTATGTCATCAATATAACGATATAAATGTAGATTATTATTAGTAAAATTACGTTCATAATGATATAAGTATAAGTCTGAGAGTAAACTGGAAGTACAACCGCCTTGTGGTATACCGACATGCTGTAAATATAAAGTGTTATCTTGCAAAATATAATTATTATATATAATGAAGTTAGTTAAAGATTTAAAATATGCAATATCTATATTAGATGGTAATTCCAGTTTTTTATAATACTTTTTAAATAATGCATTTATGATTTTATGTAAATCTAATAGGTCTATATTATTAAAAAGATCTTTGAAGTCATATGTCGTTATATTATAAACACTATGAAGATTATTTAAAATATTGACAAGTTGATAGCTATTTTTTATACAATGTGTATTATCATTGTTTGTAGTAAGTACATATAATTGATTAAGAATTTTTAAGAGAAGTTTATTGGCTTTATTATTATATGTATTGCAACCAATAGTTACAGTCCTAAACTTAATTGGAGTTTTATGAAATTTGGGAATAAGAACTAAATATGGATAATTAAAGTTAGTAGATAAAATATTTAACAGTTTATAATAACTTCGAATTTTACGATTATTTACAATTACATTTTCATTAGTTTTTTGAAATGACTTATTAGAAGACATACAATTTGTAAGAAGTTGGTGATAATATGATTTACATATAATAGCATAATTGTTAGGAGATTTGTCTACATATGTAATAACGTAGTTTTTTTGTAATTTAGTAATTTGTTGGAAAAAATGCTTTGTATTAATAGAAACCAAATAAGCAATATTATTTTTTAAAGCCATAGTTAATTTTTCAATCACTAATAATTTCCATTGATTAAAATATTCAATAGGCTTATTATAAGAGATAGAAATTTTATAAATAAAAATATCAATATCATATGTAAACTGTTTGATAATAGATTTAACATTAAATTTAGATGGAAGTCTATATTTAGTACCATAACCCATTAGTTGTTTCAATTTAAAATCATTAACAATATCAAGATTTCCAGTGATTAAAAGTCCATGATCATTGTTTATGTATTTTTTTAGAGTGGGGTCATTGCAGTTACACGGAAAATTACTTGCAGCAGATGTATTTTTTGAAAATGTATTGTAGTTAAAAATCTTTCTACCAATTGTATTTGGATATTTAAAGGTTTTTGATATATGAAGATTATTGATAGGAAAAAAACAATTTTTATCATTAATTATAGAATTGATATTAATTTTATTAAATATGTGATTTGAAAAAGTAATTATCATTTGAGTATTCATGTTCTGAATTTTATGGTTTTTTTTGTAAATTAATATTTAAAAGATTAACCCTAGTCATAATTAGGTCAAAATAAATATCAGAGAAATGTTTAGAGAAAGATTTACTTAGAAATACATTTAAATGTTGTACAATCTGTTTCTTTTTAATAGCAAAGATGTATTTTCGAATTAACAACCAGTTATAATTCTCTAAATAATTTCTTTGAAGATCATTAATTTGTTTAGTGATAGATTTTTTGGAAACTACAACTGATGACGAACCCTTTCCCCGTTTATTACGTGTTGTTTTACCATTTAAATTATGATTAAGAGTAGGATAAATTGGAGAATAATCAATATTGTTATTTATAGATGTGAAGACTTTGACAGGTCTGTTAAATACTTCACTGTTAAGTCCATAAGGATAAATTGTGTTATAATATTTCATATATGATGATTCCATATAAAGACGTTCTGATTTATTTTTTAGAATTTGAAGGATTTCAATTGTCGTATTTTTAAATTGATGTTTATGAAAATGTTGAATTTCAACTGTAGATTGTATATTTCTTGCTTTGTTATAATTAGAGTCTGAACGATGGTGATTGATACGTTTATGAATTGGACCTGATGTTTCACCAATATATTTCATATTACATAAGTTGCACTTTATACTATAAATAACATTAAATGCTTTACAAAAACTTGAATAATTAGGATCTGAGACAATTTGTGTCTGAGAAGCGTATGGACATGTCTTGCACCGAGCATCATAACACTTACGAAAAATTAAAGGACGAGGGGGAGAGTATAAATGGTCGCTGGATGACGATCCAGGAACAACCCAATTATTGTTCCTGTACCGGGCACTACACTGCATAGATGCTAAGTGTATCTTGCTAGGATCAAGATGTTTACTAAGAACTGTCATATAAAAATTATGTTTGGAAAATGCAATAATTGCCATAAAAATAAGAAAATTTAATAATAAAAAAATTAATAATTTAATTAAATTAGCCTTGATTAAATAATAAATCTTGAGTATGAAAAAATATATACAATATTTACATTAATAGAAGCAGAACGTAGAAACAATCTTCAAATTTTCCATAACCAAATAATGATAACCCTAATTTCGTAGACTAATAATAGCAAGCAACCACTTGACTTTTTGATAACAAATAAGTCAAAAAAGATCCGCATCTAAACATCCAAATCCTAGAACAACTATAACCATGCAAAGACAACCAAAACGCTTTCCCAATTAACTTCTCAGATCAAAGTAATATGAATTTAAACTTCTAAAGCAAATTAACATTAAATCTATGAATGGAAACAATTATTGCTACTATATTTATGTATATATATAAAATGATTATCTCTTTAGAATTATGTAAAGCTATAGCAAAAATAGAAAATATATAGGACAATATCATACACTAACAACAAGAAAATTCAGATAAAATCATAACTAGAAAATTAAAAAAAACATTAAATAAATCTTTGCAATGATAGGAATGAAAAAATTAATGGAATCCTAAAATAGGTATCAGATAACTACATGGTAGAAATCATATTGATAATACACATAGTGCGCTATTGCAGCAATGATCTAAGCGTATAGTATTTAAAAGATTGCTAAATCATTTAGCGACCTGGGAATATATATAAATATATATAAGATACCATAAGGAAAAAAATACTTCAAAATGAATTGTTGACATTTAAAATGAAAAGATATATTTAAAAACATCGTAAAAACATCGTAAAAAGCATACATTCATAATTACTTGCGCAAATGCATCATAGTAATTTGAATGCTAATATATAACCATTAATTAAACATGACCTACCACCATCAAATATTATGAATTAAAGCTGTAAGTATAAAAAGAAAAAAAAATAATTTATTATAAGAATTATTATGGAAGAAAAAGAAAAAAGTGGACACCGACAAAAAATGGAAAAGCTTATACATTGAATTACGTTGTCAAGGGCACAGAATTCAATGATATAAGCAAAATGGTTGTTTTCTGTGAGAAAAATAAGCTAAAGCTAAAAATTATTTTCCCCTGTGCCCAAACAAATATTAAAATCAAGTGAATTGATTAAAAATGAAAACAGAATAGAAACAAATAATATGAAATGGAAGAATCAATAAAACCTATTTAAATATTTATAGGATATAAAATATAAATAATAAACACCATACCGATTAATATTTCAGTATTTTACAAATATCCACGCACATGGCTACCAGAATATCATAAAGATTAAGGTGAATAAAACAGTTAAGAAATCACAGTAATTGATACCAAAGGATGCAGTCAATACATTTTGAAATAAATTTTGAAATACCTTGTTAAATACATTTAATATAATATAAAATAAATAGATAGTAATTACATTATTTAAAATGCACTATTAAATTCATTAATAACTGTTTAACATTATCGTCAAAATTTAGCTAAAAATACCCCCTGGTGTAGTAAATTATAACTGAAATAGAGCTAGAAAAATTAAAATTTAGAGCTATCTTCAATAGTCCAATTTTGGTGCTGCCATCTAGTATTACTTTTATTATTCAACTGTCAAAAGATAAATATTTGTGAGCATTTGAATGTAAATAATTTTTTAACAGCAAAACCAAACATATCCTTATATATAGATATTTATAAACCTAATATTAACCACACAATGTATTTAAAAAAAAACAAAAAAAAAACTATTATTAATAAAATTTAAAAGCATACAAAATATTCTATTAGCTAACTTATTTAAACTAAACTAAGAATTTAAATAGTTCTAGAACATTAATAATATATAGCATATAGCTATATGCTATAAAACAAAATAAATTCAGTAATAATTAATATAAATAATCATTAAAAATAATATAAAATTATTTTTTAAATCAATTATATATAATATAATTATAAAATGAACAGGAAATAAAAAACATATGGAAGTATATAGAAAGTTAAATGATACTTAAATTCCCATTACTTAAAAAGCACAAATATAGAGTGTGGATTATTTTCATACATCCATAAAAATCCAAAAAGTATGAATGTGGGACATTCAAAAACATTAAACCGATAATAAATTGAAAATAGATAAATATTAAAAAGAATAGAGGAATAATAATAAAAATAATTACCCAATTTTAATACATACAGTATAACCATATTTATATTAAACATACTTATATGCACACCAATCACTACAAAAATGACATACTATTAGTAATCAATATGATATTGTCCTTAGTAAATTAAAATTTAATAACAAATGATTGTAAATAAGATTAATCAATAATTAAGCTAATTATAATATTAATGAAATTCTCCAATTACATATAAAATATCAAATCAACATCCATATAAAATACGTATCATAAATATAGTAATAATACAAAAGCCCCTTTTTTTATAATTAACCATTGCGTATTATCCAGACAACACCACCCTCCTCCGTACTCTAACATCTACCCACCCAACCAATCTATAATAATTTTTTTATATTATTTTACAATTTTTAATTTTTTATAGATTTTTTTAAATTTTATAATTTTTTTGTAATTTTTTTTACGCATGTGTTAATTTGTTTTAAAAGATCATGTAAGAAAAGTACTAATTATATATTAATGAATATATGAATTTTTTTGGAAAACCATGATTTAATGCATCATAAATTAGTTTTTTAATATTATTGTTAATTAGAGGAGAAGAACATAAACATTTTATTCTATATAAATGATTAAGTATTATATTTCGAAATACAGAATGATGTAGACAAGATTTAAAATTTGTAAATGTATTAACTTTGAATTTAAATTCTTTACGTTTGTCATATAAATCTGTGATTGTTTTGTTGTCTTTTATTGTAATTTTAAGATCTAAGAAGTTAATTGTATTGTTAGATAAAAGGTTTTCCGTTAATTCCAAATTAATGGGATAATCAACTGGAAATCGAGTAATTGCAGATTGATCAGTATCAATTAAAATTATGTCATCAATATAACGATATAAATGTAGATTATTATTAGTAAAATTACGTTCATAATGATATAAGTATAAGTCTGAGAGTAAACTGGAAGTACAACCGCCTTGTGGTATACCGACATGCTGTAAATATAAAGTGTTATCTTGCAAAATATAATTATTATATATAATGAAGTTAGTTAAAGATTTTTATATATATATATATCTGACGTTTGTCATACTGTAACTCTCGAATTTATGAACCGGTTTAGATGTAATTCGGTATGTACATAGTACATACCAATGTCTCGACCGAGTTCGTTGGCCAGCTTCATCCGCCATTTTGTTTCAAAATGGCGGCCATTTAAAATTTTTTTAAAAATTTTAAATTTGAAATGTGGTACCAAAGAATTGAAAATGGAAAAATATTTTTTTCTTATGTATTTTTCCTTTATACAAAGATTCCGGAGAAGTTTTTGTTTCGTCTATATCTTAAAAAATGGCTGAGTTATAGCATTTTGAATTTCTAACGTGGCTGACATTTTGAAACGTCCGGAAATTTGTCATGCGATAAAAGGCGTATTTATAAACCGATATGGATGTAACTTCGTTTATACATAGTACATACCAATGTCTCGACCGAGTTCGTTGGCCAGCTTCATCCGCCATCTTGTTTAAAAATGGCAGCCATTTAAATTTTAAAGAAAAATTTAAATTTGAAATGTGGTACGAAAAAATTGAAAATTGAAAAAATATTTCTTTCTTATGTATTTGACCTTGATACAAAGATTCGGGAGCAGTTTTTGTTTCGTCTATATCTTAAAAAATGGCTGAGTTACAGCATTTTGAATTTGTAGCGTGGCTGACATTTTGAAACGTCCTGATATTTGTCACGTGATAACAGGCGTATTTATGAACCGATTTGGATGTACCTTGGTGTGTACATAGTACATACAAATATCTCGACTGAGTTTGTTGGCCAGCTTCATACGCCATCTTGTTTCAAAATGGTGGCCATTTAAAAAAATTTAAAAATTTAAAATTTAAAATGAGATACCAAAAAATTAGAAAATGAAAAAGATTTTTTTCGTATGTGTTTGACCTTAATACAAAGATTCCGGAACAGTTTTTGTTTCGTCTATATCTAAAAAAAATGGCTGAGTTATAGCATTTTTAATTTCTATTGTGGCTGACATTTTAAAACGACCTGATTTTTGTCACGCGATAAGAAGCGTATTTATGAACCGATTTGGATGTCATTTGGTCTGTACATAGTACATACCAATGTCTCGACCGAGTTCGTTGGCCAGCTTCATTCGTCATCTTGTTTCAAAAGGGTTGCCATTAAAAAAAATTAATTTAAAATTTAAAATGAGGTATTAAAAAATTGGAAAATGAAAAGGATTTTTTATGTGTTTGGCCTTGATACAAAGATTCCGGAGCAGATTTTGTTTCTGAAACTTTGTTCTTTTGTTTATATCTTAAAAAATAGTTGAATTATAGCACTTTGAATTTCTAGTATGGCTAACATTTTGAAACGATCTTGTATTTGTCACGCGATAACACACGTATTCGCCTATTTCCATGTAAGAAGGCATGTGGATAGTATACATCAACATCTCAGCCAAATGTAAGTTACTTTAAATAAAAGCAACTTGGATAAAGCTGACTAATTTCGCGAAATTCTCATTCATAATGATTTAGTATAGATAAAAATTAGTATTGAATCTCCTATATTCGGTTTCCACTAAATTGAGCTTCGTGTGTTTGAATAATATAAGTTGGCTTTTTTTAAAATAAGGAATTTGAAAGCTACCTCTTCCTCCCGGCACTGGCCGGAAGGACTTTTGCTACTTTTACGGACATTTCGGGTTGCGCAGCTAGACGGTTAAGTCCTGAGACCCCTTAAATACAAATCCGCAGCTTATAGGTTTTATATCAAAAGAGCCATAGAAGTCTTTACTTGAGATTATCTAGAAGACGAGATTTATTAAGAAAATTCCAATAGGAAATGGTTTGCCACCTTAATATATTAATAAATTAATTTTAAACATTCAACATAAAGAATCCATTGAAAGTGGTATTAAAAACGATCTCAAATTTTTCAGTTTTAAATATGTTTCCCAATTATATGAAAGAATTAGATATGCATTAAAGAAGTGAAATATTAACTTAATCGCAAAACTATCTGCCAAATGTAAAGAAATAAACTTGTCTCCAGCTATTTAACCAACAGTCATACATGAACAATCACACCTTCAAAACATTTTCCCCTGATGATGACTGTTTGAATCAGTCGAAAGCCCTAGGGTGTCGACTTTTTAACATCTTCGATGATTTTAATGTTTTTAAAACCTATTTTATGTATTTTTAGCAAGGGAAATCATAATTGTGATTTTTTTTCTATTTAAATGTTTTTATAGCATTATAGTTATGAGTGGTTCCAAAGCAAGGTTTTTATGAATTCACCAGGATAAACAGAATAAAAGGGTAATAAAAACCAAAATAGGAAAGTGCAAAGTAACTGAAGAGGTGTCAATAATTCGTGGAGAAGCAGTCAAATAAAGAGCTAATCGGTAGTCTAGTAAATTGGCCCCAAAAACAGCACGAATTCGCACTAACATTTCTTGAATTTCAAGGAATCAGCATTTGATAAATTATTGAAGTGGCCATTGGAATATTTTTCTCATTTTAGAATTAGAAATTTTAAATAAAACACCTCTCTTACAAATCAAGTAATACTTGGGGCGTTCCGAAACTAAGATTCGTCATTTTTTTTCACACGGAAATTTTATTGCGAAAAGATAAATACACCATGGCATCACCTTGCACTATTTTTCAACATAATCGCCACCGACATTGAGACGTTTGTCGTAGCGTGTAATCAGTGTTCGAAAAAAAACCCACTCTGGTAAAACTCGGTGCCCTGCGATGCAAGGATTGGTCGCAGAGCCTGCTCTATGAAGGAGTTTGTCCGCTAAAACTCCAACAATTGATAACTGAAATTGATAAGTCTTTGAAAAAGAATATCATTAATTGCTTTATGATTAATAAAATGAGAAACAGCAGGCTCCAGAATAAAGAAATTCATAATATTTGTAAGTTACAGGTTTTTATTGTAACATATTCAGTGATGTCACTGTACTTGAAAAATCCTGGGTCCCCGGGACCCAGGATTTCCAAAAATCTGGGTCCCTTTTTTACAAAAGCGGGTCCCCATCAATAATAATTCATATTTTAAAGGAATAAATGAAACTTGTTTATTTGGAAAAGATAAAATAACTGCATTATTGTTTTAATAATAATTAAATAATGAATTAAAACCAGTATTATTTGCACTTAAATAAGATATTTTTAAAAAATATTAAGAGAAATTTTCTTTACTTTTTTAAAAGTAAAAATGCAAGATACAATTTTAATTGTAAAATAATGCTTATTTCAGAGTAGAAGATACCAAGTTCCACTAACAAGTATCACTAATGTTCGCAATTCTTTTAAAAAGGGGCAAGACGGGTTTATTGAAAAATATATTTTTGCTAAAAAAAAGAATACTTATGTTAAGTAAAAGGGTACTTTTTGTTAAATGAATGGGTGCTTTCATTACACTTCCCATTGAATTTTTTGTCAGCATAGATCCGTGTTGGAATCAGACATTTTCCTTGGAAGGGAAATTCACATCTAAATCATTAAAAAGCATCAAATCCTAAATCTTCCGAACGTGGGAGACATTTCAATGCAGTAAGAAGAAGGAGGGGATTGGGGATTTTTCACTGGTCCACCCCCTGAATACACTATCAAAGTACACAGAAATCATGCTGTATCTTTAAGAATCTCATAACTAAAATTAAATCCCATTTTATGAATGTTCTACCTATAAGTTTGGTTTGCTCAGCTTTTTTGGTGCTTTGGATGCTTTGGCTAAATTCGCGTTTTTTACGCGATCCTTTGCCGAAATTTGCTATTTTTTGCGAACCTTTTACGAAAATCGTGTTTTTTCTTCGATACTTTGACAAAATTCGGCTTTATTCCGCGATTTTTTGACGAAATTCGCTATATTTTCGCGATCTTTTGACGAAATACGCTATTTTGCGCGGCCCTTTTACGAAAAGTGTGTTTTTTGAGCGATATTTTGGTGAAATTTGCGCTTTTTTGCGATTCTTTGACAAAAATCGGCTTTTTCCCGCGATTTTATGACGAAATTCGCTATTTTTCGCGATCCTATGACGAAATACGCTATTTTTTGCGGCCCTTTTACGAAAATCGTGTTTTTTCCCGTGATATTTTGATGAAATTTTCGCTTTTTTGCGATCCTTTGACAAAAATCGTCTTTTTTCCGCGATTTTCTGACGAAATTCGCTATTTTTTCGCGATCCTTTGACAAAATACGATATTTTTTCGCTACCCTTTTACGAAAATCGTGTTTTCTCCGCGATATTTTGATGAAATTTGCTTTTTTTGCGATCCTTTGATAAAAATCGGCTTTTTCCCGTGATTTTTTGACAAAAATCGGCTTTTTTCTCGACCCTTTGACGAAATACGCTATTTTTTCGCGACCCTTTGACGAAATACGCTATTTTTTCACGACCCTTTGACGAAATACGCTATTTTTTCGTGACCCTTTTACGAAATACGCTATTTTTTCGCGGCCCGTTTACGAAAATCGCGTTTTTTCCCGCGATATTTTGATGAAATTTGCGTTTTTTGCGATCCTTTGACGAAAATCGGCTTTTTTCCGAAATTTTTTGACGAAATTCGCTATTTTTTTGCGATCCTTTGACGAAATACGCTATTTTTTTGCGGCCCTTTTACGAATAACCTTTTTACGAAAATCGTGTTTTTTCCCGTGATATTTTGATGAAATTTTCGCTTTTTTGCGATCCTTTGACAAAAATCGTCTTTTTTCCGCGATTTTCTGACGAAATTCGCTATTTTTTCGCGATCCTTTGACAAAATACGCTATTTTTTCGCTACCCTTTTACGAAAATCGTGTTTTCTCCGCGATATTTTGATGAAATTTGCGTTTTTTTGCGATCCTTTGACAAAAATCGGCTTTTTCCCGTGATTTTTTGACAAAAATCGGCTTTTTTCGCGACCCTTTGACGAAATACGCTATTTTTTCGCGACCCTTTGACGAAATACGCTATTTTTTCACGACCCTTTGACGAAATACGCTATTTTTTCGTGACCCTTTTACGAAATACGCTATTTTTTCGCGGCCCTTTTACGAAAATCGCGTTTTTTCCCGCGATATTTTGATGAAATTTGCGTTTTTTGCGATCCTTTGACGAAAATCGGCTTTTTTCCGAAATTCGTTATTTTTTTGCGATCCTTTGACGAAATACGCTATTTTTTTGCGGCCCTTTTACGAATAACCTTTTTACGAAAATCGCGTTTTTTACCGCGATATTTTGATGAAATTTGCGTTTTTTACCGATCTTTTGACGAAAATCGGCTTTTTTCCGCGATTTTTTGACGAAATTACGCGTCCCACGAGACGCGTAAGAGCTATTTTTTTTGCGTCCCGTCTCCGATTTTTCGCGTAATTTACGCGCTATAGCGCGTCTGCGGCATCCCTGATATTATCCGAGATGCAGGTTCCTTGCCGTGAAACAGGGAGGCGCCAGTTGTATCAGACGATAGTATCCAAAGCTAAAGGAGAGAACATAGTAATGTTGATACATTTTGATGTGTTGGCTATCAAAATAACCAAAATCGCCAGTATTTAACAAAATAATAAAAATTTGACACAATCTTGCCGAACATAGGAACAGTCAATAGCCAAATTATTAACAACGACAGTTAGCGTCAATTTTGACCACTAGACAAGGTGAAATGAATATAAAAGCATTTCATTACATATATCATCATTTAATGCAAAACAAGTACAAAAATGGCAGGTTATATTACCGTATTGATTTAATTACTTTTTGAATATAACATTTTATTTATCTCATCTATTTTTATTAAGTAAATATGAATTATCAAGTTATTTATTATTATGAGTGAAAAGAGAACAGCGTCGAAATTTTGAATTGCACAAGCATTGATTTATCATGATAGAATATTTTTTGAGCATAACTGAAAAAGGCATTATTTATGGAATATGAAATAACTTTTCTGTCATCAAGTAATATAATGATCTACTATTTTACTGGAACATAACTGCTTATTTAAGAAACGAGAAATAAATTAATAGCATAATTTGATCCATTTAATAAATTATTATGCTTTGTTATAACTTGAATAACGGAAAAAACATAAAAGAAAGAATATATATTTTATGATAGCAATTTAAATACCTTCCAGAGAAAATGAGAATATAATTAAAAATAGCAAAATAATTAATAATTGATGTTTCCTAAGGTAATTAAGACAACTACAGGGTGGTCATAAAAAAACTTTGTCAATATATGGAACTCTAGCGGCCGGTCCGTTTAACCGATCGAGATGAGATTTCAGAGGTATGAGCTCGGGATTCTGTGAACGACATCAAATTGGCGCTCACGGTTACTGTTATATGTACAGAAACTCGAAATTTTCGAATAGCAACGCTCATTTGTTTTCGTCGCAAAATGCTCAGCGCATGCAAAAACCCTAAATAGCACTGGAACGGTACGTGTATCGCAATGAACGGACGCGTTATGCACGCACAAAAAACAGCTCTGCGAACGGCCAAAAGAACACGATCGGGGCGCACGGAGGAAATTTGCATATGACAGAGGCAAGACACCAATCACAGAACGTCGTTCGCCAGATAGTCAGCGTAGAAAACGGATTCTTGCCTCTGTCATATGCAAATTTCCTCCGTGTTCCCTGATCGTGTTTTTTTTTTTTTTTTTTTTTTTTTTGTCCGTTCGCAGAGCTGTTTTTTGTGCGTGCATAACGCGTCCGTTTATTGCAATATAGGTACCGTTCCTGCGCTATTTATGGTTTTCGCATGCGCTGAGCATTTTGCGACGAAAAAAATTGGGCGTTGCCATTCGAAAATTTCGAGTTTCTGTACCTATAACCGTAACCGTGAGCGCCAATTTGTTGTCGTTCACAGAATCCCGAGCTCATACCTCTGAATAACTATATCTGAAATCTCACCTCGATCGGTTAGACGTACCGGCCGCTACAGTTCCATATATCGGTATATAGTTTCTTTATGACCACCCTGTATATGTGATTTGACATCACATGCTTCACCTCAGCATTCTTTTGGAAGTGACGTCCCGAGAGTGCAGGGACCAGGTGAAAGTCCGATGGGGCAAGATCGGGGTTGTATACCGGGTGATCCAATCTCTCCCACCCGAAGAGACGAATTTGATCTTGTGTGAGCCTTTCTGTGTGCCCATCGGACTTTCACCTGTTTCTTGCATTGAAAGCCGCGGACGTCACTTTCAAAATAATGCTGAGGTGGAGCAGGCAGTGAGATAATTCCTTGCATCGCAGGGCACCGAGTTTTACCAGAGTGGTTTCTTCAAACACTGATTGCACGCTTCGACAAATGTCTCAATGTCGGTGGCGACTAGGTCGAAAAATAGTGCATATCATGATACCATGGTGTATTTGTTTTGGCAATAAAGTTTCTGCGTGAAATAAAATGACGAAACTTAGTTTCGGTACGTCCCTCGTTGAAGGAAATTCGGCGAATATTAAATGGTAATATTTGAAATACAATATATTTTAAGTAGTAAATAATGGGATTTGGATAAGAAGACGTGAGAACTCTGATTCCTAATTTGAGCGTTTATTGACACAAAATAAAATTTTAAGTTGCTGATTTAAGAAAAAAAGGCTATTATTTTCTTCAAGTTATCATTTCTTGAAAGTCAAATGTTTCTAAGGTTTTCTACGTTCTTTAAAATGTTCAACTTACTAGAAAGATCGAAAATAAAAGAAAATAAATAAATCGAAAATAAATAAATATATTCCTTTTTCGATAACGTACAAACAAAGGCAAATAATATAATTAATAGCAATATAGAACCGGCCAACACAGTAACAAAAGAGATAAAATAAATAGTGGTGCAGTCATGACGGCCAAGGTGCTAGTCAGGTAGATCTCCGCCTTGAGGCGATCAAGCGACTAGGTACAAAACTCGTTAACCCTTAAATGCCTGAGTTTTCAAAAATAATTTTAAAAATGCTTTTCTGTTTTCTTTTTTTAAATAAATCATGGGAAAAATACTTTAAAAAAATCATATTTTGTTTTAAGTATGATTTACGGCTAAAAACCTGTTTGTTGCTAATCAGCAATACTGGTGTTTATTTGAAAAAATAATTTTCCTTGATAAAATTCTATAATATTAAACACACAAGAATTTTGAGAACTATGATAAGAAATAAATTTTACTTGCTCACTGCACAACAAAATAGGGTATTTCGCAAGCTTCCAAACAAAACAAAAAGAACATATATCAACAATTGAAAAAATAAATCTATCTTTATTCTTAAACAGTACAAGTGTTCCCATCTAAATGTTGAAAATCGATTTAATAATATTTTCAGAATGTATTTTATTGGCAACATTAGGCATTATAACTTCAATATTATTGTAATAGTATTTATAGGCTTAAATTGTGTATGTTGCCGAAAAGCAACAACCAGCATTTAAGGGTTAAGCTAGGCATATGGTCCGGCAGGTAGGGGCCTGGTCAGCGGTATAATAATAATAATAATAATAATAATAATAACTAACAATTAACAAACTATCGTGATTAAAACAAGACTCTAGTATGAACTTCTGGTGGAGTCCTTTTTTTGCTATGACTTCACGGAAGGAATTGACTCCTATCTCGTTAACAATAGCATTCTGGCCCGGTATATGACAAGACGTTTCCCACTCTTGATGAAACGTAAAACTAGCAGTTTAATATGTTTTCTAGTAAGTGATGATAGTATTTTGTTTTTGTGCTTTTGGAAAACTGTTAGTAGAAAGTCCGAATATTGAAAGAGTTTGTTTGAACTCTTATGAAATGAAACATTCTTTTAGAAGACATGTGATAGTTTAAAAAACATACCTGACATTTGTCGCCAGAACGGCTCCAATCGTTGCTTTCATTGCAGCTTTTGAGACATACGAAGGCTGAAATGGAAAAACGAAATAAGTTTGAAATTGGAATTTTTTTGTCATTCTATTTTTAAAAATATATTTTGTTGAACTTTGAGTGATTCTTAAAGACTACTTGTTTTTATACAAGAAAAAGGAAATCTGAAATCTACAGACTGTTAACCCTTATCGGTTCTATGTCACTTCCCACGTGACATTGAACCAGCATCTCTTACACGAATTTTATTCGGTTGGCACTCTTTTTTAAGAACCATTTTTACATGTTCTTTGACAACACGTGCAAGAGAAATGTACTACAAAATTTATTTTTAAAATATAGTGGTGCGAATAGAATATGAAATAAAATCACGTATAAAAAGCTAGCGTCCTATAAGAGTTATTATTTTTTTATGTCTCCTTTTTCCTTAGAAGTTGGTTGATTCTCAATCTTTCAATTATTATTTCAATAGATTGCTTCCTCAGTTTAAAAATTTTATTTCGATGAAACATGTTCTCATTTAGTTAGCAAATGAAAAAAAAGCTATTGTATTCACAAGAAAAAACATATTTGAGATAGGAAAAAGAGAATTTACTTGTTTCACATTATTTCAAAACGTACTTAGTACGTCGAGTGACAGTAGGGGAAAGTGTTGTACCTTGAACCTATATGTATCTTGGACCTACACAGTTTTGAACTCTATTTATTGGATTTGTATAAAACGTAGTTTTGAGATATACTACTAGATGTCAATTTGCAGTTGGTCAGACAATTGTTAAATAAATGATTGGATCGTCAAAAAGTAAATTTTTTAAAGTTACAACTTTTCATTATATATCGTTATCGACAGCTATTTGTTTTAAATTCAAAGTTATACATAAAAGGGTACTTATAGTGCATTATAAACATGAGTTTCAAGCCATGTTAAGCTTAACTAGAAAATGGTAAGAAGTCACCAAATGTTGTGCCTTGAACCTAGCAATAGTGTTGTACCTTGAACCTAGCAACTTGTACTACTTGTACAAAACAATTGTATATTATTTTATTAAAAAGCCAAAAATGAAAGTGTTGTTTGTCCTTGTATCATTAATGGAAGGAATCAAAAAATCAACTCTATATGTACATCACTTGTGTACAGAAAATATGCATAAATGCTGACAATGGTGAAGAAGATATGGTGGTGAATTCATACTTTAGAAAAATATGTTTTCAATCAGTTAGCATTTTTTCAGAATCTAGTCTTATTGTAAGAGGCAAAATAATTCTTTATGTATATCAGTTTTTGAAAAATAATCTTAGCTTTTTAGGCAACTGCTTTTTGTTCATTTTGCATCGTGATAAAACAAACGCATAAAAAAAAATAAAAATGCAATAAAGTAGTTAAAATGCAATTGATATTTATTATGGTTGGAATTATCACCCCCTCTCTCTTTCCCTCTAATTACACATACTCTTTTATATTAATTAAAAAAAACTTTAAATAAGTATCTATGTCAAAACTGTTATTAAATATGCTTTTAAAATTTATTTCAAATGCATCATAAAAATGTTTTGTCAGTTTTATTTTTTATGGAAAAATGATGCATGGTCCATAGTACAGCATGCCTAGAACCTTGGTTCTAAAATTAACATTTTTTCATTAAAAGGAAAACTGTGATAGGTAGAGTTCAAAAAATTATGAGGGAAGCAAAACATGATAGATAATTAGAAAATATCTTTGTATTTCATTATTTACTTATTTTAATTAAGTAAAAAATTAAAATGTGAAAATAGGACCGAGGTACATGGCCTTCCACTACTTCAAAAGTGGGAACATGACATTTCCGTCCCGCCGTTTCTGTCCTCGCGTTTCGGTCCCGATGCCATTTCGTTCCTTAGCCATTTCAGTCCCTTGCCATTTCGGTTCCCACCACCTTATAACTCAAACTCTAATTGTCCTATGCCTGCCAAACGCTGTATGGTTCAACATCATTTAGAGCCATTATCATTTTTTATCACCCCCCCCCTCCCCCCCCCCAAAAAAAAACAAACATATATATATAAAGCTGAATATAAGAGTCTGAGAAATTTAAACTTTTATAACTCGTGATAATGAAATCACAGCGCGCTGAAATTTTGTGTGATTGAACAGTGTGACATAATTTTACAAACATTGTCTTTTTTTATTTATATTTATTTTTAAAGATCTTTGATGTTTTAAGTTTTAAATTTATTTTTATTATTATTAGGTATTTAACATATACTATAAACTACCTTAAATACATAATTTTTTGTTTCTGGTGGATTTCATGCATTTCATTAGAACTTCTAAATTATCATCAATTGAATTATAAGCAAAAACTGTGCTTAATTTTTCTCCTTCTAATTACACAAAAAATAAATTTCTTCAGTAATTCAACTAGACACTTAAGCTATTGTATGCAAATATTTCCTTAAATCACCAATCTACACCACCTTCCTTAATGAATCAGAATTGAGATATATTTATTGAAGCACAAATATTTAATCTTTCTTATAATATTATGTTGCATCTTATAAATTTGCTTTCTTAAGTTGTAAGGTATCGTTACTCCGTTATAGAGGCACTTTATTTGAATGAGAACGTGACGCCAATGTTTTAACATTTGTAGCGTGAAGAGCGACATCTGTACTTTATTTTTCCGAAGTATGAGTGTGGTCCCTAGGGTCTACAGTTAGCTGCGTCCGCGAGTGCTTATGCAAATTTTTAGGGCATTTGGCTCAGTCTGCAAGAGTATAAAAGGCGAAGTCCGGATGAGTGAAGTCAGTTCCTTGGAGACGGTTTAGACTGCAGGGACAAATCCACATAGCGAGTTTTGAAGTCAGAGGGAGAGTACCGTTGGGTAAGAACTATTTTTAAGTCAAGCTTAGTGAGTTTGCCCTGTTCATGTTGGCGGCATTTCAGGCTAGCTGGTGTGCATGACCGTTTAGGAAAAATGTGAATCTGCTTCATCAGACCACTCACCCTATTTTAGTTTGAATAAAAGGATTTTATCCTATAAGGCTTGTGTAATGACTATGACGACACATGGCGGTAATGCCGTTACTTTACCATTCTAAACATTGGGAAAGCAATACTAGGAATGCTTTTCACTCTTCTCATATTGTTATCTTGATTTGAGGAGTAACTGAAATGCCATTCTGCATAAATTGTATATTATATATAATATAAATTTATTATTACTTCTGAAATGTGTTCGAGAATATTTCAGTAATGATTCAGACAGAAATTGCAAAAGATAATTTGAAGGCATTTGTGAAAATTCACTTTAGAGTTATTTTTTTAAAAAAAGAAGAGAAGGATCAAACCAAACAGGAAAGTATCTATTTAAGTAAGTTTCGAACGTGACAATAGGTTTCTTTATTAACTGAAAGTGTGCTATTCATTTTTATTCCATCAGGCAGATGAGTAAGCCATTAGAACTTCTTTTGAAATCTATTTAAACACTTTTCGGCCTCTATCTCCCTATATATAAATTAAATATATATACTGAAACAAGTTTTGAAGTGCATGTAGGAAATATTTGTGTAAGAGGTCAACTGTAATTATTAAGGGGTAGCTTTTGTCAAACAGAACTAGTTTAAGAGAAAACAAAGTAACCGCACGAGACAAATCATTCACGATAATATATTTAAATTGCCAATAGGATTGGGTAAAGTAAAATAATAACTATAAAACATGAATTCTGCTTTTTCAGAATTTAGTGTCGCCCCCCCCCCCCCCATGAAAAAAACTATATGTATATATAAATAGTACAAAACATATTTCGATTTTAAAACTTATAGCACACACTTTTATTTTATGCAAAATGACGTCATTCGTATCCGCTTAAGAATTCCACATTTACGATCCACTCTTAAACATCTACAGTAAAGCATGCATAGGATGTCACTATTGCCAAATAATACACAAATGCAGCAAAAAGATGCCGTCATTAAAGAAACGCAACGAAAAAACGGCTATCTAATGATTCAGAGGTATTCATTTGTTTGTAACATTAATATAGACGATTTCAGTCGTGACGTCAGCCATGACGTTTTGGTTGGAAACTGATTCCAAACAAACGGTTGCTATGTTGTATTTTCTATTTTGTTTGTGTGCTGCAGCTATATCTTATATCTATATCTCACATCTAAGTGTTTTAATACTTGATATGTACTGGTAACATTTTCCACGATTTATATTTAAAAAGAAATGACGCATAGCAACCGTTTGTTTGGAGTCAGATTCCAACCAAAACGTCATGACTGGCGTCACACTGAAAGCGTCTACAGATACTTAAAATTAAATATAGTTTATAATAGTACCCTGTTTTAACAGAAATTATTCGTTTATATTTTTTTCAAAATAGCACGTATTTTAATTACATTTTCTTTCGGTTGTTATGAGAAAATGGCAACAAAAATATATAATTGCTATTTTTCAACTATTTTCCCTTTGCTTTCTATATAAATGGAGTACTTGTATATAAATTGAGTTGCCAAACTTAAACAAATGGTGCTAAAAACTACAAAAAAAATTAATATTTCAAAAGTAAATGGAGATACAGTTTTCAAACAAACTGCATTTAAAAGTTATTTTTTCCCAATATGACGGTATAAAAATTGAAAATGTGCGATGCTTAGAAAATTTAAAAACTACTATAGAGCGTTTAATCGTGCAATGATACATCTGCTTTGTTTATTGCTGGCTTCTGTAAAGTAACGTTATTTTTTGGAGACAAAATAAGCTGGGAGAAAGAAATAGCATACCGTACCGGGGGCTAATAATAATAAATTTAACATAGATAATGCATTCGTATGCATTATTGTTAGAATCTTCGTTCCTGTTTTTAGTTGTAATAATAATAAAAAAGTTTTAATGCCATCCATCCTATTGATATTTTTGAATACTGTGCATTGCTATCTTATTAAAGAATATCTCCATAAGCTCTAGTACAGCTGCTAACGTCAATATAGGATAGGGAGTGGAGCCTTTTACATGGATGCATAAAATAATACGAATCAACTCGAATGACAATAACGACTTGGAATACTTTTTAATATTCTTTCAACCGTAATAATGGATATACATTGCTAATGTACAGTCAAAAAAAGTAAACACCCCCTACTAACTCCTCAACAAATTATCGTAGAACAAAGTTACTGGTACCGAACGACTGGAAATAAAGTCTACTTTTAAATGATGTATAGAAAATTTGCTTAGGGGGCCATCTACATATTAAAACGAACCATAACTTTGTTTTTTTCAATAGCAGTACCCAATTCTGACAGCATAAATCAACTCTACACCCTTCAATTAGCCTAAAAATGAATATTTATGCAATTCGTATCATAAGTTTCCAAGAAATTAATTATTTTAAAACGAGCTTATTTTAAGGGCTGTATCCCAATTGAAGTTCCGTGCTGGATTGTTAACCGAGAGAGCCCCTTCCTTGATCAAGGCACCTTAAGCGCCACTCAAGGAGTCAATGAAGCGTGTTAGATACAGACGTGTTAGGTACAGCAGAATAAATTTCAAAATGTCTACTCACTTCCATCATAGACGGCCCCCTAAACCATCATTTTGCTGTTTCTTAAGCATAATTTGAAAACTACTTGGAATAAAAATGTGAAATTTTTGAATTTCCATAAAGCAGGACTTAATAAATCTAAATCCATCAAAAAAATTGTAGGTTGCAATTCATAATTTTTTCGAATATTAATTTCATAATTCATATCATAAAATTATAAAAATTGCAAATTCAGCTTATTTATGTTTGGGTATATTAGTATTATTACTACAAAAAAAAATTAGCACATTAGGAGCATAATTTCGGGAGATATAAATAAAAATATGAAAATGTAATTTAACATTAGAAGCACTAAATTTTGAATGTTTATAATTCAAAAACTTATCATTCAAATGACTTGAAATTTGGTGTCTAGGCATAGTTTGAACCGAAGATTTGAAATATCTCGTTAAAATTGTGCATTGACATTGAAAAAAATGAAGTTTGAATTCGTTTTAATATGTAGATGGCCCCCTAAGAAAATTTTATATACATCATATAAAAGTAGACTTTATTTCCAATCGTTCGGTACCAGTAACTTTCTTCTACGATGATTTGCTGAGGAGTTAGTAGGGGGTGTTTACTTTTTTTTCCCTCGACTGTACACTGAAGTGTGTTTCCCATAAAAGAGTGCGTAGTGTTTACCGATCATTAACACAGGAATTCCGGATGAAAGGCGTCCGAAGACAGTGCACGAAAAAGTAGTGCTTGCAAAAGGGGCATTTTTGTGACTATCTGAAGATGAGGCAGATTTCTAACTTTTTTCACTATTAGGTAGAAAAGGATGGATCGTATGAATGGTAGGATAGGATCGAAGTTATGTTATAATTTTATATAACGTATTTTAATTGACTTCATTAGGAAAAATAGTAGCTTATAAATTTTAGTAAATAAATTTTAAAAGCAGGAAAATTTTGTGGTCTATAAAAGTACCAACTGCCTATTAAATTGCTAAAGACAGTTATTAAGTAGGCAATAACTACAAAACTAAAAATCTGATTTTTTTTTTTTTTTAAATTCCGTTAAAAATTTAAAAGAATATTTAAATAAAATCATCCTATATTCGAAATATTAGCATAATTAAAAAAACTAAAATAATATATTTATTCACGTATATCACGTATTTTAATTCATTTCTCGTTAAAAGTAATAGATTATTCATTTAAGTATCTGTAAATAATTTTAAATAACAGCAAAACTTTCTGGTCTGTAGAAATATAAATTGGCCTTTTTTTTTTTTTTTTTTTTTTTTACTTTTACTTTTCATTAAATATTTAAACATGCAAAATTTCCTAATTAAAATTGTACTTATATGGTGCTAAGCATATCATTAATATATATTTTTGTAAATTTTAATTATTATACATATTTTTTTCAATTACGGTTCGAAGATAATCAATAAAAGTTTTCGTTAGAATAAAAGTCTGACTGGGATTAGAAATCAAAACTGCTCAATTACTCAAATTCAGCACGCTGCTGAGCCACTTGCCGCGTTAGGAAATTTATCCGATTCTAAACTGTAACGCAAATTTTGAGACTGGGTATTTATGACTACCATATATTTCTATAATAACTATACGCTATCGATATACAAACGGCTAACCGACCTTGAGTTAACGTAAATCACGTAGTGTGAGCACCGTATAAGATTATACGAGTGATAGGACGAATTCAGCTTGCCTTCGAAAATGAAGATCGAGTTTGCAAAGAAAAAGATTATCTAGAGCATACTTTCAGTTTCTCAATTGGTAAATCAGTTACATATTCATATTATCAATAGGTAGCAGCATCAGCATGACACAAGCACATGCATTGGACATTTTTTTCCATTAGCTGGTTGAAAAGAAGCAAAACATTCCTAGGCATTTTTTTTTTTTTTTTTATGTTTAACACTAGAACCGCCGGCTATTTTACTCAATTTTTATAAAAATGCGTTTCACACCAGAAATATTATTTCAACCTTATTCAAACTTATTTAATTAGCCTATTTTTGCGCTTCATGGATATAACATATCTTATAAAAAGATTTCTGGTTCGAATCGACACTTATCAATTTTGGCATGGGTCAAAATGATCCCTGACGGCGGTTCTAATGTTAATAAAAATTTAAAAGGTAGAAAATCAACGTTTAAATATGCACAATAATACACAAAGAACAGCAAACAGCTTTTTCGAATCTACAAACAAGATTATTCTTCAGTGCAAGATAAAGCACAGCGTGCTAGAAAAAGCAAAGCTCTTGCTTTTTCTAGCACGCTGTGCTTTATCTTGCACTGAAGAATAATCGCGTTTGTAGATTCGAAACTGCTGTTTTTTGTGTATTATTTGTGCATATATAAACAATGGTTTTCTAGCTTTTAATATTCTTGCACAGAGGCTTTATTTTCTATTTTTATAATAAATATTTGTTTCGATAAAGTTCAAAAAATTATTCCATGTGGTTAGGAACCTTTAACACGTTCACGCCGGCGCGGTGGGTCACACTCGACTGTCTCAGATCTGCAAAGTCTCCGGCTTTTTGGATACCAGTATTTTAATACAGGAAATGTTGTTTTATTTAATTAGAACAATTGGGCGATTTAAAGGAACAATATTTTCTCTAAAACAATAGTGGTTTGAAAAAAAGCCGGAGACTTGACAACTCTGAGCCAGTCGAGTGTGACCCACCGCGCCGGCGTGAACGTGTTAAATGAATGCTATTCATTTGTCATCAATATTTTGTGATAAGGATAACTAGTTAATTTACGATAATACTTAACGCAGTTCAAAATGTATGAGGACTCATTTCAAATTGAGGGATCCCGAAGTGATTCTACAGAAAAGTTGGCGGTACATTCTGAATGTACTTTACATTCATTAAAATGAATACCATCATTAACTTTCAATAAAAGCCATAAAATTTTCAATTCATTTTCCTTTAATAAATTTCCCGAAATTTGAAAGAAAATTCAATTTTAAAAGTAAGGTTTTGTCCTTGAATTTGCCTATTTGACCCTTTCGGGTCCTTGATTTTGAGAAAAAAATTACTTTTATGTCAAATTATGTTAATAGCAGCTATCCAAATTGACTAATGCTTAACGAATTGAAATCTAACGAATGCAGTTATTTTGCGTACTACTCAATTCCTATTCATATGACAATAGGATAAGGAAGGGTTTTGATAGATATCGTATTACAACAGGATTTAACAGATATTACAAATTTCTAATATTATTTGCGTTTTATCACACTGAAAAATAACCTCTATTTTAAATTGAAAGTGTGAAATATAGGTTTAACTAGGTTAGAATCGCCGAAGATGTGAAGAGAATGAAGCAAACTTTTATTATTATAATTATTACTAAATGCCAAAACAGAAATAAAGTCATAATAAGAAATGCGTACACATAAATTAGACACAATGCGTAGACTACCATGACAACATTGAGACAGTAACAAAAATAATTGTTAAGACAACACAATACTTACTAGGGAACTGCAAGAAATGTGAGTCACTGATTTTGACGAAAGTAGTATCGTTGAAAAAATCTCATCGTGAGGAGTCAAAAATTTACTGGAATTACCCGTTGGAAATGAGCCGTTTTCGAGGTATCCGACAATTTATGTCACGTAGCTAATACACACTGACTGGGGAACCGCAAAAAATTTGATTCTCGATTTTGACGAAAGTGGTATCGTTGGAAAGGAGGAGGATCGTGAGGAGTAAAAAACTCAACTGAATTACCCGTCGTAAATGAGCCACTTTTGAGATATGCGACAATTTACACCACAGAGTTTATTTATTTTTGCTGTTATTCATAAGAAATAATGAAAGAGAAGTCAAAAGTCATTAGTCATACAGAATAATGAGTAGAATGTCTCTAATGTCAGGTACTAACTCCTATTGGATGAAACGTGGGCATTTTAATGACGCCAATAGATGCTTCCACTATGAGATCAGTCATGACGTTTTGGTTGGAAACTGACTCCAAACAAATGGTTGGTATGTTTAATTTGTTATTAAATATAAATCGTAAAAAAATGTTACCACTGCATAGAAAGTTTTAAAACCCTTAGCGGTGAGAAATAGCTATAATATACAAACAAAATAGAAAATACAGCATAGCAACCGTTTGTTTGAAGACCGTCATGATTGACATCATTTCAACCGACTCGTAAGAAGCGAACGCTGGTTTTATCTGTCTGGATTGGAAATCATTTCATTTCGCTCTGGTATCGAAAAGAGCGTTGTAAAGATAAGCGATGAAAAAGAAAGACGAGAGAGACTGTCGTTGTCAGCGGAGATGTTACTGATGGTGTTATTAAAAAGCAGTAAACCAACGTTTAAAATGCGTGAAAAAGCAGCAAACAGCTGTTTCGAATCTACAGCGAGATTCTTCTTCAGTGCAAGATAGGGAAAAAGGAACAGCGTGCTAGAAAAAGCAAGGCTGAGCAAAATGATAGACAGAGACGCGCTGCCTTATATACCCTATGCGGGTAGCGAAAGCGCCAGAAACAAACAATGAGAGAGAAGCAGTGGAAACGACTGGGTGGACAAGTAGCGACATCTACCGGAGAAGGAGAGAAAAAGAAACCAAAAAAGAGGAAATTAAATTAATGCTTTCCAAATACTTGGAAAATCTGGAGTACTAGATAAGTCATTGACTAAAGAGTGAGAATTTTTAATGATGTGGTAAGCTTCCCAAAAATCAAGATCAAGGTTAGAAAAACACTTTTGGATAATGGTGGCTGAGGAACAATCGAACCTATGCTGAGAAGACCAAGAATGTTGAGCAATAGAAGAATGTTTGAGCTCCTGATTTTTAACATAACCTTCATGCTCTTTTAAACGAAATCTAAGAGCACGTTTAGTCTGGCCAATGTAAGAAAGGCCACACTGGCAAGAGATTTGGTAACTACCCCAGTTATCTAGGCGATCAACGGGGTGTTTGAGATTTGAAAAAGTGATTTTATTAACAGGAGAAAAAATAACATTAAAATCAAACCTTCTTAAGATTTTAGCAACTTGCTGACTGATTTTAGGAAAAAATGGTAACACAACTGAAGTATTAGAGTTGGAATTAGAATGCTTTTCAGAATGGACGGATTTCGTCAATTTCTTATAAATAGAATCAATAATATTAGAGGAATAACCACGATCAACAGCAATAGCTTTGAGGTAATTAAGTTCAGCACTAAGTAACTGAGGAGTGGAACAAATATTGATAGCCCGAAAAACAAAAGTATTGAAAACAGCGAATTTCTGGTTAGGGGGATGAGAAGAATACCTGTGAGGTGGGAGACTGACAGCAAAAGGTTTACGAAAGACGATAGTCTGAAATCCATTATCACAACGAATAACAAGGACATCGAGGAAAGAAAGACAGTTATTGGTCTCAATTTCAGAGGTAAATGGAATGCAGGGGTCAATGGAATTCATAATAGAGAGAATATGATTAATATTCGAATTTATTTCAACCAGGACATAAACATCATCAACATAACGAACATAGAACGGAAATTTTAAAATTTCAAAAAGTTTGACCTCAAAATAGTGCATATAAATATCGCATAAAATTGGACTAAGAGGATTACCCATAGCCAAACCATTAATCATGCGGAAGAAATTACCATTGAAAACAAAAGTGTTTTGCGACAAGCAAGAGCGAGTGAGAAGGATAAGTTCCTCGATTTCAAAATAAGAGAAATGGAATTCACAAAGCCTGTTCTTGAGGCAATCTAAAGCCCCCTCAACCGGAACGTTTGTAAATAATGATTTGACACCAAAAGAAACCATCATGTGACCCTGCGGCTTAAAATTATGAAGTTTTTTAACAAAATCAAAAGAATTCTTAACAGTGAAACAGTTACTGCTCAAAAGTGGGGAAAAAACAGAAACTAAATATATTTGGCAAGCTTATAAGAAGCTGTACCGATACTAGAGACAATAGGTCTAAAAGGAATGTCAGGTTTATGGACCTTCAGGTTATGGAGAACTATTTCAAGTGTAACAGCATAAACACATTGTGATAAATGAAAATAATAAATAAATTGTGTGATATAAATTATCGGATATCTCGAAAACCGCTCTTTATCGAGGGGTTGAGTTTTTTATTCCCCACGACAAGATTTTTCCAAATTTTTCGTCAAAATCGGTGACTCACACTTCTTGTAGTTCCCTAGTTAATGAAAAGACATGTTCTATTAATAGTACGCTAGACGCGAACAGATTAAGCGACATGTATCGAAGTCGGGGTCTAAATTTTATTTTCCAAATGTCTCTTTCAATAAATAACACTTTTTATATATGAGTGGAAAGCGTTTCAAATAAAACACTCTCTGATTTTCTGCATTCTGAAATGTCTGTTATTTCTCCTTTCAAACTCTATCTTCATTTTTGGGATGTTGTGGTTTCTACCTATCCTTCATACAATCTTAGGCAAAAACTATGGATCAGGACGTTTCTGCAATGAATATCTGAAACAGGATTGAAATTTATGGAATGGCAGCATTCTCAACATTCCTCCATGGAGACCTGTTTTGAGGAGGATTTCAATTTGAATCGAATAGCGCTAGAGATTGTGGAGAGAGCGAGTTTGAATATCTAGATTGTATTGGGTTTCGAAACACTTAAAATTCAGACCTACCACTTCATCGAGGCTGTCATATGTTTCGTACAGTAAATCCAGTCGAAGTTCAGGATCCTCCGCTTTGGCTCCTTCCGATTCAGGATCATTCTAGAACAAGAACAAAAAATCATGTATCCGAGTTAAGAAATTTTTACATAAACAATTTCAAAACCCATCTTCTGTAGATGCTGCCCCATTCTTTAGAAAACCTTGGATGTACTTTAGACACACCCCATATAATAGTTAAGAAAAATATGGACCTTAGTCTGTCCTGTAACCGAATATTTTTGTGTGTATCTGTGAATGTTATGGACTCCATCCTCTATAGAAAACATGTTGTAGTGCACCGCAGTGATTCATATTCATTTCATTCTAATATTCTATAGAAAACATGTTGAAGTTTCATTTCATTCTAATATTCTATATAACATCATTAACAAAAGATTTTTTCCCATAGATCCAAATTCATAGAGGATAATGTATTTCCCACAAATCATAATGTATTTTTGTTTGTGCGTCCGCGTAAACGAACTCTAAATCACAGAAAGCATGTTAGAATCCACCTCAAAGGTGAATTCTGTTTCAAGTATCGCAACATTGTTATCATAATGTCATTAAGATGAAACAGCACCGCATCCATCACATTTAGAAAAATAAAACTTTATTAAAATCCCCTAAAATACAAAATAACACCCAGGACGCGTTTCGGGCCGGAAATTTTAACAGCCCGTCATCAGCCAGTGTAAACACGTGTCCGAAAGCAAACAAGATCACAAAGGAACAAAAAGGGCAATGAGGAGAACTTACAAAGAATGCGACAGGTGGCGCTAGCTGAAAGGAAAACGCGAAGCACATGCAGAAAAGGAAAGTGTTGCCAAAATGAAAGGAAAAATTAACAGGAAAAAAAAGGTAACGGAAATTAAAAAATAAATAAATAAATAAAATGAAATAAAAATAAATAAATAAAAGTAAATAAATAAAAATAAATAAATAAATAAATAAAAATAAATAAAAATAAAAAGAGAAAGAGAAAACACAAGAAAAAGAAAATAAATAAAAGGTTTTTTAAAAAAGGTTCATTTTTGTAATTTTTCCGATCCAAAGAACTCAAAAGAATTGTCAAAAATAGGTGTTACAAATTGAAAAATGAAATTTCAGCATGAAGACGACCCTTAATAACAATTCTAAAGCACCTAATAAGAATTGAAACTTTAATTTTCCTTTATTTTTGCATTCATTAGAACTGAAGTAGCCATTTTTTTGGATTATTGTCCACTGCTTAGACTCTCGTTCAAGTTTCATACTACAGAGAGTGTTGGCAGACTAGAAAAATGTTATTAAAATATCTAGCACTTTTTCCGACTAGCCATCTTCACTTTATTTAATTACGTTTCTAAAATGTCTGTCCTTAAATAAAGCGAAGATAACTATTCTGAGTGGTATTTCTAACAGCAATAGATATTTTGAATAAAAGATTTACCAACTTCTCTAAACTTTCTAAGTATAGAATCAGTGAAATGTGGAAATCATCAACGGACGAAGTAAACTTGTTGAAGAAGGAAAAGCGCAAAGGCATCCCTATATTTAGGAAGTCACAGGAAAGTCTATAGTCCTATTTAAAAACTTGAGGGCCTATCGCACAGTATCAAGTATCCCGAAAAGCTGGCCAAATTATGAAAACGTTATGGATAGACAAAAAAGTAAAAAGTTTCCAAAGTTTTTAATTTGGAAATTATTATTATTGAATATTTGTAAATTATTCATACAAATTTACGTAATTTATGTAATTTATTCGCGCAATTACATGTAATTTATATAATTTACGTAATTATGTAATTTTCGTAATTTAAGAAAGCTCGAAATGAAAGGATCTGATGAGATTAAAAAACCGTAAAAACACATCTTCCATCTTTTTCCTCCTATTATATTTTCCCGATACCATCATTTAATCAATTTGTTGCACGATTCTTGCGCGTCTTCCAACATTTACACAATTGGCACCATAATTCTTCTAATTATAATATAATAAACAAAATTATTACTTAAAAAGACAAGAAAATGTAATTCTATGGGATCAATTCTATGGGGTTGAGAATTATTTTTCATTTTTTGTTACTAAACTTGCTTATCAAATTCATTCATGCTTATGATTACAATACTTACTTGTAATGTAAATCTATTGCAAAACTGCATAATCTAAACATTTCAAAAATATTTGCCAGCTAAATATATGTGAAAAGTAGTAAATTTCAGATTTTTTTAAACGACTAACAACATGACATTTCTACTTGTAAAAAACCGCACCAGAGTTGCAGTTTTTTATTATTCATTAGATAATATTTCAGGCTATTATTTCCTTAAATTTTTGTTGCGGAACTTATAACATTTTCGATCTTTGAAAGCAAAAAAAATTTTTTTTTATCAAAAATTATTACGACACTAGTCATTTCTTTCTGGTTAATATAATTTCGTAAGCCATGTAAATAATATACACTTCATCATCATGTGAATCCATTTTTAATCTTTAAAATCGAATAATATGGAAAAATGTTTTAACACTAGAAAGACTGCAAGCACTCATTTTGACTGCTACCAAATGAATATATCTCAGTTCGAACCAGATTTTTTTTATATAAACTAGTTTAAAAGGTACAGAAAAAAAACTAGTTAAATGGATAAGTTAATATTTTAAAATAAAACTTCTGGTGTGAGATATTTTTCTAAAATTTGAGTAAAATTCTCGGTCTTTCTAGCGTTAAGGAACTGTTATTTCGTTGGACTCTGATTTTCCTCACTTTTGAAATGATGCAAGTAATTAGCCGTTTCCTAAATATAAATTTTGAGCCCAAAATTTTGTAAATAGTAACTCAATTTTTCGGGATTTAGCGAGACAAATCCTCCAATGGGTGTTTTGTAAGTTCAATTTGTGTCTAAAATCACCGTAGTTTGTCTGAGAAAATTGCATGACGTTTTGATATTGATTGCAGGCTGTCACAGTAAAGGTCACACATCAACTATTGTCAATCTAACCTTGCTCTGGAGCTGACTGTAAATGAGAAGGAAACTGATTCTTGGCCATTCTGGATCATTTAGTTTCGATACTTTGTGCAACTTTGATATTTTACTTTTATCAATTTTTCCATATCATTTTCGTGCACCACGATGGTTATTGTTTGGAAATAGTGGTACTAATAAAAACGATGCAAAAACTGAACAACGTTTTTATGATTTTTATGTTTTTGAAATGCTTCAGTTTAAGTTAAGAAGTGGATTCAAAGATAAGGTTAGTCAAAGGTGCGATTCATCTCCCAGAAATATTTTGAATAAGACAATTTGCTAATTATTTGCTTATGAATATTTTAAACTACTTCTGATTTGTTCAATATAAGAAAGACTATACAAGTAATGCTATAGATACCGCAGTCATTAGAAATCTATCTAGGATCTTTCAGTTTGGAGATATCGCGTTTATTCCTTATTTAAATAGAAGGCGCAAGTAACACAGTTTGTTGGCAGTTTGCGGGAGCCGTTGGGATCGGGAACGACAATGAGTAGGTGCAGAGATACATCTCATTTGGAGCTTATCTGAGCAGTAAACGGTTGAACCACTGTTGGGCCTTTTTTGGCAAATCGTTATTTGGCCCAACCATTTTGCGCTACTTGGGAGATATGTTTTAAAAAGTGTAACTGAAAATTTTTGGATAAAAAACTGCATCAAAATGATAATAAGGAATGAAAAGGAATTCTATTTCCTCCTATAAAAACGAGGGTTAAATAGATCCAGTTCACTCGTTCGAATTCATCGTCCCATACACAAATTTTATTCGGTTGACACAACTTTTTTAATAGTTTCTTTACTTTGATAATAACAGAAATTTGTGATTAAATAAGGCAAATATTTATTTCCATTATTAGTGAAAGTTAAAAATTTGTTTTGCGATTAATTGAGGCAAATATTTCTTTCCAGAATGAGTGATGGTTAATAACTTGTAACGTATGCACCTTTTAAAAATGACCTTGGTTCCGAAGGATTCGAAGTTCATTATTTTTTTGGATTTCAATTTTTTGAGGAATTTATCTAGTATATTTTAAACAAATAGAAATCTATAATAATAAAGATCGAAGCTTGCAAGTTTTTTTTTCAGTTTTCTGCGCGGTTGGCCGGATTAACGATTTGGCCGGAAGGTACCTATTCGTCTAAATGCGCCTCGAAGGTAAGTTTTTGGATTTTTTGTACTTGAGCCAAAGGTGTCCAGTGTTCCTAAGGTAACCCCCAAAAGTAAAATTCATTTAATTTTTAATCACAAAATAGCGCTACTGCTTTGCACGTGGTTGAATTTGAAGAGATCCCCTTGATCGGCTGCCATTGTGTGCAGTGTTTTCCCTTTTGAGTAGTCGTTCTAATGTTCAGGTACCAAGACATTTCAATTTACTTGTGTTTAAATTCTTAGAACTTTGAGTTAGGATACGTTTTCTGAAAGCTTATGTATTATATTAGCTTTTATTAGCTCTTTAAGCATATTTAATTCATTTCTAATAAATTTATCAGATTAATAGTTTTAGGTCCTGCAAATGGCGACCCCATGCATGCTCCCAAATTGTACTGACACCCGGGCCATTTTAGGAAACAAATATGGAAATCAACATAGTAAGCGTAATTTTTCAAAAATTCTACTTAAATATCAGAAAAAAAGTTATTACCATTTATTACCATTCCAGACTTCACCAACAATTTCCACACCATTTTTAACGACCAAAATCCCCCCAAAGAAGTCAGTAATTCTCAGAAGAAAAGCCCAAAACTACCGTGCACAAAAAGTGGTTCAAATTCTTTTCATGTCAGAAGATTAAGGTGAAAAACTGGAAAGATATCAAAAGAAAGAACCATCAGAGCATAATAGTAAGCAACATAATAATAAAATCAAAAACCAATCCGGTACACTGTTGTTTATTTTGTAAAAGAGGCTCTCAAACAGATACTACCAGAAATAGGGTAGTAATTGATACCACCATGACTGGTACAAGTGGCGACCAGCCAAATGTATGCTGGTTTTGTCATTTATGCAAGAGAGAAAAATAATGGACATGCGATTGAGTAATAAATGTTTGCAATACGGGCATAAAGGGTGTCTAGGACTTACTAAACAAGACAAAATAAAAAATGTCATCTACACTTTTTGCATGGAATCTGATATTAAAGGTACATTTTGAAAAATGTTTGTTGTAATTTTTTCCTTATAAATACTTAACCCGTTCGGGACCATGGGTGCATATATGCACCCGCAAAAAGAGCATACAGAATTTGTTTTAGCCACCAATAAAAAAGAAAAGCAATATTTAATTTCTTTAATTAGAACATTTTTTTTATTCTTTAAGGGGTCTTGTACCTTTTAAGCCCGACGAAATTTAACGAAAAAATTCAAAGTTTGAATTAGTCTATCTTCAAAACCTTTTTATGTATAAACATGAAATTTTGGATATTGATTAAACAGATTGTGCTTTGTAATATGCTGTCATTAGAAATTTTTTAGCCTTTTACAGAATTTGTGTATTGTTGAAATCAAAATAGCTCTTTTTTTTACTCCATAAGTCATTGCGTGCATGATATTTTGAGAAAGCATGTATGGATTATCATGAAATTTAGTAAAGATACTAAACATATATGTGTGTTTAAAATGAACTATTCTTAGGCCAAAATTATATCATTAACTACAAAAAAAAGTATTTTTGTGAAAAAAAATAAAAAATTTGTATTTTTAATGAATAAAAATAGTCATAACTAAAAATATTACCATTGTAAATACTTAAAAGTATAGTGAAGGGAACGAATATTTTTTTTTTCCAACTGGATTAAATCATATTCAAGGCTGGAGTAGCACAGTTGAAGTTTATTCCAACAGAGCGAAAAATGTCCAGACCAGGGATCGAACCTGGATACTTGGCGTGCCGTGCCAATGCCTTACCTGTTAGGCTATCCGGACCGATACCTGGCTGACACAATTCACTCTTATTAGTTGGACTTGGCTGCGAACTGCAGCGCTAGTTTCATTCATCGGAGCTATAACTATAGCAACTATAGTTTCATCATGTAAATGCTATAGTTATAGCTCGGATGAATTATGCAACGCTCAAATGAGTCAACATTTGATGGAAAGCTTCAATTTTTGGTGCAAGAATTATTAAGAAATTATTCTGGAGGTGACCCAAGGATAGCTGAGATGAAGCAAAAGCTCGCCGTTATTAAAAACCAGGGAACAGATGTGTTGTTATCCCACCCTCCGCCATCTTGGATTTTTTTTGGCGAGAAAACCCCTTTTCCGCCAAGTAGTAAATGTCGCCAAGCACCCGTTTCTACGCATGTTTGGCTCAACGAAAATAAAATGTAAATAATAAACAAAATTCGCTAAACTGGCAAATCAGTAATCCTTGTATGAGCGCTTCGCGCACATTTAACGGAAAAAAAACATCGCCGAATTCAGCATTTCTCGCTAATATAGCATTCTCAAAATTCAGCAGTTCTCGTCTTGTAGCAATCTCAAAATGTAAAAAACTCTTAAAACAGCAAAATATACCTAAAAAACGAGACTCGCTAAAGTGGCAATCAGCAATAGTTGTATGAGCGTTTCGCGCTCATTTTCCGAAAAAAAAACATCGCCGAATTCAGCATTTTTCGCGATATAGAATTCTCAAAATTCATTAGTTCTCGTTTTGTAGCAATCTCAAAATGTAAAAAACTCTTAAAGCAACAAAATATACATAAAATTATCAACATACCTTAACAGACATCTGCTTTCTTGAAACCTACAGCACAAAATATAACACCGCCGTCATTTTTCAAAATAGGCTTAATACGCATTGACACGCTATAAACAAATCCCCCTTTCATGTCAAAATTTCCTCATATTTCTTAATTACTTCAGCAAGAGTGTTTAAACGGACTACAGAAACTATAGTCAATGAAATACATCCAATAAATTTAACATAAAAATAAAAAGACAGCCATAGAACACGATATCAAAGAGTATCTGGTACAAGAGTCAACCAACCGTCAGCAACGACACCCGGCAGTGAAATGAATGTTCACGCTCTCGCGTCGTAAAAAAGGGGGTTGCCATAATAAGTTACTAGACGCCAAACGCCGGGGTTGCCAGAGCGAGAAAAATCGCCAAATACTCAACATCGCGGAGGGTGGGATAATAACACATCTTAGCCAAAACCAGTTCAAACAAAAATGGTTAGCTGCTCATAAAACAAGGTCAAGATTCGAAGAAAACAATGTCGAACGGTTAAACGGCACTATACAGCTCTGCTGCATATTGAAGGTACGTGAAACACAATAGATGCAAACCCTTTACTTTACTATTATTTTGCGTTTCGTGTTTTGCTTATATTTTGTCTTCTGTGTAGTGAAACAAAACTTGTTTTTATTATTAGAAATATATTAAGTAAGTACATATTATTGTTATAGGAGTCAGTCCCGGTCATGCTCAAAAATCTTTTGTAGATTCAAGTGAAAGAAGCAAATGCCGCAAAACCAAAGACCTTCGATCAAAAGACGTGGAAGTATTAACCTACGCTACCCAAATGAAATTACGGGTGTCAGGCAAAGTAGATGCATCCAATATCGTAAAAGATCTTAAGAAAAGTACCCGAAGAGCAAAAAAATATGTAAAGGACATGAAAAAAAGTGAAGAACAAGAGCAACCTCGGCAGTTATCACATTTACGTGCTTTTGTCCATGTATATAGAAGCAGGGCCCAATATGAGAGAATACGAGAAACGAATATAAGTTTTTTTTCATGCTATTCTGCTCTTCAAAGGGTAAAAAAAGAATGCTATGCAGAAATTCACAGGGGGACAGAGACATGTGCCGAAGTAAAAGTGCAAAAGTTGATGTATCATACGGCAACACGACTGATTGGAGAAGTTGTAGAATCTTTGAAATATAACGAAAAATGATCTTTAATTTTAATAAGTAAGTGGGGCTGTGCAGATGCAATATAAAATAAAGTTTGAAAATGAAGCCGATTCCGACTCCAATAGTTTTCAAAGTCCTGTGGTTCCTCTTCAATTAGTTTACGGGCCCTAAAAGAAAATTCTCTGGCAAAACCTAACACCATTATCACCTCATGTCATATCTCTTTATATCGAATTATAAAAATGTGATTCATCAAGGACGTAACAAAAGGAGAAATAAAAGATAACAAATGACAAATCACAGCACATACTAGCACAAAAATTGACGATGTGTCCATAAAATATAAAATGTTATTCACCATGGTGAATGGAAAAGTATGCAATGCTGCAACACACACCAAATCTACGATGAGGTGCTACATATAGGATGCTACTTCATCTGAGTTTAATGAATTATTAAAGAAGAGGAACTGTAAGAAAGAAAATTTAAGTTTCGGGCTATCGTCGCTATACATACTCGTATACGATTTTTCGAGCGTATATTACACGTAGCATATAGATTACCTGTGGAAAAAATGGAACGTCCGCCTTTCTGCTGAGGAGAAACAAGCGGCAGAAAAAAAAAGAAATTCGGAATAATTTCAAACAACATCTCAGTCCCTAAAGCAAATTTTGGAAATACTTACGAGGCAAATACCAACAGAAGATTTTTTGAGGAATACGAAATATCGGCAGCAATGAAGGGAGTCAATAAAAAATTGATACATTGTGTTGCGGATACAAAATTAATACAGAAGAATTTGAAAAATATTGCCATGAAACGGCTGTGACGCTATATGGTTTTTATCCCTTGTCCCCTACAATGCACATGGAGCAGATGTCATAAAAGAAGCTATTCTGCCAATACGTGAAAAGGCAGCAGAAGCTCGCAATAAACATATTAGGTCCTTTAGATTAAACTACACAAGAAAGCTTTCGCGCGTGGCCTGCAACATGGATGTCCTGAATAGGCGTCTTTTAACTTCTCGATCTCTGATAACGGGCATGAGATGCAATACACACAGCCCTTATCTTCTGAGGTTTTAAATTTCTTATCAGAAAGTGATTCCCAAATGTTAATATTCTTGAAGAAAGTAATAGTGATGAAACTAATGAATAAATGCTTTCATTTCTAAATAAGACCATTTTTACTCTACACTACTTGAAATAAAAACGCAGATCTGTAGCAGTTAGAGGAATACAATAATTTTGGCCAGGGTTTGGGGCTAAATACGAACGCTTAGGTAGATCGTTAGATATTGAAGGAAGAAAGGGTTGGGTTGATTTTTGACGGCCAATTATCTACACGAGGGATATAGGCCCGGGGGGAGTGCCCTCCGTGGGGGTCTTTCTAAGGGAACCTAATCCGTATTAACGCATGGAAGATCCACGGCTCGAAGAAAACCACGAAAACTCCGAACGATTAGGCCGACGGGCGCGATTGGGATCGAACCCAGCACCTCCCGTCTACCAGCTTCGAGAGCAGAACCTCTCGGCCACTGGTGGGGCTGAAGGAAGAAAGGAGGATTTATGACGAAGCAGTGGGGCTCCCAACCCTAGGATCCTTCCGAAAGATTTTCGTTTAAAAATATTAAAATCACCAAAATTCGAAGTTCTTTTGGAAAAGTCGTGACCCTTCAGAGTGTACGACTCCTCCCCCCTCCCAATCACGGGTTCATTTGGAAAAATCGACTCATCCAGTGGGTGTAGCAGCACTAGTAAGTACAAATAAAATAACAGTCGATGATACAGCAGAAATAGGACAAAAATGATTACAAATTTGGCACACAAACTTAAAAATAATGAAAGTGAATATTTAGAATTAGATAGTTAAAACATGTCATTCAAATTTTAAATTTGACTTTTAGTGACTTTTTCTGGATTTTGTCGCCAATCAGATTGGATGATTTCAAGTATTACAGAATTATAATTGTTGCAATATCGCAAAACTTAAAAAAGAAAAGCCTTAGGGGTCATCCATTCAATATTCATAAATGTCACAAAAATGTTGTGCATTTTTAGCCTCCCCCTTTAAGTCACACGCTGTCTTTTGTGACATTCTGCATTATTAATTGACAACTCATTTTGTGCCAAAAATTTTTTCCATACGATCTTACTGAGCTCCATATTATCAAAATATTCATTTTATTTGAAGCTGTTGCAATTAAAAGCAAAAGGAAATCATACACCTCAAACTACCTGAATAAAAATACATATTCTTTGAATGAGCTTCACTATTCGGCCTACAAATAAGACCTAGATAATTGTTTTTCTATTTTAAATGGGACTTCAATTTGTACAAAATCTCTCCATTTCTTAAAATTAAATTTTTGCTTTTAATCTCGTACGAACTTGAGATTCATCATAGAAACTAGGAACATCAGCAAAGAATGACTCCCTAAAATTTTGTCAATATTTTAAAAGGATTCATTACCATAACCCTAATAGATATATCCCAGTTAAAATTTTAGCTATAAAAATACAATTTACATGAAAACTTTAAGATTTCTAAAATGTAGCCCTAGGAAAATATTTTTGGTCGACAAACCTGGAAATTCATCATCAACCTTCAACCCTTAATTCTCTCATTTGATGGTCGCAAATCTAACCACGACACAGTGGGACGATTTGACGGTCTAGGTGGACAACTTATTTCGTTGAAGTTTAATTAGTTTTTGCTGTTTTTTTTAATGCATCACTAATAAAATACTCAAACAGTGATAAATATTTGGTTTTTTTAACAACAATGTCTTAAAATAAAAATACAGGGTGCCCACTAAAGTCCGGCCCCACCCTCTTAACTGTCGAACGACTGCATCTATATCCATAAATGTGGTGTCTAGGTATAGTAAATAGGCTATGCGCTACTAGATGAGACCGCTTACAGAACCACCTGGTGCAAAATGGCGGCATTAGCGTTCCTATCACGAAAACGGTTCGAAATATGGAATAAAAGTGAATGACAAATTGGTAGAGCCCCATCTATGTAGTTCGAAAGGACACCTTGTGAACATGAATGCTAAATGAATCTCGTTCTGAACATGAATCTAATTTTCGAGATAGGAATACTAACTCAGCTGTTTTGCACCAGGTGTCTCATCTGGTAGCGCATAGCCACTTTACTATACCTAAACCTACACACCACTTGACTATAGCTGCAACCGTTCGGCAATTAAGAGCGTGGGAAGGACTTTAGTGGGCACCCTGTATAATGCATTACAAATAATGCGTTAAACATACTTATTTTACAATTAATTTAAAAACAATTTAATGCACATATGTAAGTTAACATTCAATATTTTTTTTGTATTTTTGTCTACTCAGGATTGCTCGAGAAATTTGTGTAGTCATCCTGGAAAATAAAATTTTTAAAATAACATCATATTAAAAAAAACTTAAATGTTTTGTGGGGTCCTGTAAAACACATAAACAGAATTTCTGAGGAGTATTTTGCAAGAACATTGGCCTATGAAAAAGCTATGTGCGAGATAGGTGCCGCGTTCCCTTACGCAGGCCGAAAACAGAACCGGACCGAAAACAGAAACGTGCCGATGATTCAGAGCGCCATTTGGCGATATTTCAGCGTAATCTAAATAAGGTTTTTTGCTAAATCGCAACACTGATGAAACATGAAACCGCCTCTCTACACCTGAGGCCATTAGACAGTCCTATGAGGGGTTGGAACCGACTAAAGTAACCCAATCAGCTGCAAAGGCCTTAGCCAGTATTTTTCAGCAAAGGGAGTATTATGCAGCATTAATCGTTTGAACAAAGAAATCAAAAAGAAAATGGCGAAGAAAAATTGTTGTTTCATCATTACAATGCTCTGGCTCTCACATCCATATAAGCGATAGCAAAATGGAATGAATTGAACTACGAATTCCTCCACCCTTTCTTGTATTCTATAGATCTGTTCCCCAATGACGATTATTTAATTCCCTAACTTGGAGCTCCAGAGGAAGAGTTGAATCCGTCGAATAATGATATCTAATGCGAAATGACCTATTTTGGAGCGCTTTAGAAATCGTACTCTATGTAAGATATCTAAATGTTACAGGACCGTTGCCTATTAAGTGCATCGATGTTGAAGAATAATAACCCTTTTTAACAAAAACATGTTTAATTCATTGCTATTACCGGGACTTTTCATTCCATGCAGGTAAGCGAATATTCCTTTTTTGAAATAGGATACTCAAATTCAAGGATCTGTGGAAACAGCCATTCAATAATTCCTTATTCCAAAAAAATGTCAAATGATATTGACAATAAAAAACACGTTGCCTTGTTGATACAGAATATTACTACTAAATTTCATTAGTTATATTAACCCCTTCCGGCGCACAGTAAGTCTGTAAAATGATGAAATGGTGGTCTGACACCAGAATTTACAAACGAATTCATTACAAAATAAAAACTTGCTTATTTTCCCGTAAAAGGAAAATTTTACGTAAATATTCTTGTCAGTTTTGGAATTGAAAGTAGGTGACCGTTTTTGTGGACACCGCTCGCTAAAGGGTTAAGTCAATTCCTTCCTTCCTATACTGTCCAAAAAATGAAATATTTTCTATGCCTTAAAAGAAACACGTGAATCTATTTAAGTAAATATTCATTCTGATCAATACAAACTTTTACATTAGATTTAAAATATCAATTAATTAAGAAAATTTTGTACCAGATCTGGGGGCCCCAACGTTAAGGCCCAGTTGATCCATGCTTTAATAAGGCTCTAGTATTAGCTAATACGAATAAGCAGAATCTTTTATACTTATTAATGATGAGGCATTGAAATGTAATAAAGTAACCGGATAAGAAGAGACTACGTTTTATTTTTATGTTTATTAACTTCTATTTTTATTTCTCTCTTAAGTGAAAATAATGTTCAAAGTATTAAAAATAAAACATTCTTGGAGGGCGAGAAAATTGACTCCTTCAACAGATGCAAAGATTGCATCTTCTTGCCCAAAAGGTCAAATTCTTAACACATATCCGTGTAAATCCATTGAGAAAAAAACCCAGCACTTTGAGCAGTATTATTTCTACATCCTGCTGAGGACGTTGGAAGATCTTTAATAACAATCAACAAAAGTTATTACTTTCGACACGTGAATGAGAAAGTTTTTTACTGAAGTTTGTTTTTCATGTGCAAAATCAAAAAATTAGTATGCTGTTGTGGTTTGTCCCGATCGAAGTGGAATGTTTCCTAAATCAATTAAAATGAAAAAAGTAAATGAACTCTAATTTATGTTTACAATAATGAATCAATGAAAGTAATCGTAGATAGTGTATTGAGATTATTAAAACTCCCACCTTAAATGTAGCACAAATGTCTAATAAAGATCCAAAAGTTGTTTCGTAGTATTCCTGGATTTTTGTATAATCCCCTGTCACTTTGGCTTCGTCCAAGTCTTCCCTAAAAAAAGATTTTCAAGCGATCAGATTATAGAGACTATTTATACAGAAAATACATGAATTGCAATATTTTTTCAAATAGTTTAGTTTGTCACAAAAACAGCAAAAAATGGCCTGGATCACTCTATATTAATAAGTGACAAAACGGGAAATTACCGTTTTGAAAAAAAAAGACACTTTTAACTCAACAAAATGCTTTTTTGTTAACAGTAAAAAAGGGTAATAGGCATCTTTGAAACTACCTAAAGAGATACCTATTCCCCTCTTTATCGGAATAATTTTCCAAGTTCGAATGGTTGCACTGAACAATTGAAGCATTTATCATTTCAAAAATTCTTTTCGGTTTTGTTATTTGGGAGTCTTCGAACATAGCTTTACCGAAGTAATTTAGTAAAGTTTGCTTTCATCCAATATTTAGAGATGTTTGATCCCCCTTTTTTATTGAAATATGTTTCACATACAACAGGATCTCTGTAAGCCACAATTATGGCCAAAACTAAGGGGGGGGGGCAGAGGGGGCATGTGCCCCGGGCGCCAGAACGAAGGGTTGCCAAATGAAGGATTATACCTTTGGAATGGATAATTTTCTTCTGATGGATTGATGGCTTCCATTATTATGAAACAGCCAGAAGAAAATAACTCGGTTTAAGAGGAAACTCGGTTAAGCAGGGCCCTGTTAAGCAGGACTCGGATAATCGGGACTCTACTGTATATTTCATTAAAACAAATGATCTTTAGAATATTTTTGTTGGTGTTCAGAGGGGAGTCATGACCCCTGTGACCTCCCCCTTGGATCCGCCATTGTAGATTACGTAGTTCAGTATTACATATTTTATGATTACACATTTTAAATTTTAAAATAAGTCGAGTACTAGAAAATTAGCAAAATTCTCTTTGTAAATACACTTTGCGGAAGAGGGAGGTGGGGAGGGCGCCAAAATCCCATGTTTGCCCCGGGTGCAAAGAAGGCTAGTTTCGGCCCTGAGTCACATAATAAATAGCTTAATATGTATTTTATTGTTTGACATCGTCCTAATTTTGAAAAAGATTTAAAAAGGTTATTTCCCAAAACTCTGTAAACTGTTCAAACATCCCTCAATCAAAAATAGTACCACCCAATTACAGTCTGTTACAAAATTATAACACCACTTAGAATTTCACCTTTTTTCAACAAAGAAAATATTAGTTTGAATTTAAAAGTAGTTGTATGAAAAGAAATATTTCTATAATGTTTATTTAGCTCAGGAAAAATAATTTTTTGTTTCATGCCAAACGATTTTACGCAAACCCGCTGTTTCATAAATATGAGACCACTCTTATATTATTAATAAAGCAGACGATTTTATTTTGAATTCAGAATTTAACTGTAACCTAAACAATCTGAAAAACTTAAAAAGAAGAATAAAGTGGAGAAATTCTGAATAGTATCTGATTCTTTGAATTTATTAGTAAAATGCCTTGTCGGAGTGAGCTGTCTGGAATAGAAGTGAGAAGAGTGTGATTCTACAAAGTAAAAGGAAAGTCTGAACGTGAAATAAGTAAGATTCTTAATCGTTCTAAAACTGCGATTCATAATGCTTTAAGTAAAAAAGAATTGTATGAATCATAAACGATCTGGTCGTAAAAAGAAGTTATCAGATCGTGATAATAGGCGGATTGTCAAACTGGCAACGAAAAAATACTCGTAAAATAGCACAACAGATGACTAAAAAGGTATCATATGCAACCGTGTGGCGAAGTTTCAAATCTAATGCTGGTGTTATTCGTCGCAAATTAAAAAGTACTACTGAAATAACACAAAGAAGCTCATCTTAAGTGGACAAAAAATGTCATGTCCTGGAACTCTACATGGAGAAATATATTGTTTTCAGACGAGAAAAAATTCAATCTAGATGGTCCAGACGGCAATAATTACTACTGGCATGATTTAAGGCAAAGATCTCGCGAGTTCTTCAGTGGGCAGATGGAATGCGGTTCCGTCATGGTGTAGGGCACATTTTCATATGCAGGAAAATGCGATCTCCAAAGAGTTGAAGGGAAAATGAACTCGGACAGTTACCAACGGATGCTATTTCGAAGTCTGTTACCCTTAGGACCACTTTTAGGAGGTGCAAAATGGAAGTTTCAACAAGATAATGCTCCCAGCCATTCATCGAAATCAACAAAAGAGTGGCTTAAAAGAGAAAAGATTGATGTTTTACCTTGGCCAAGTCGAAGACCTGACCTAAACCCCATAGAAAACTTGTGGGGTTTATAACGGCTTTACCGTTATATATTCATTATTTCTCCTTTCTCCTCAAAAAATCAACTTTTAACTTTACTGGTTTATTATAAATTGTCATTATTCTTCCCCCCCCCCTTCAAATATAATATTTAGTTTAAATTTGACATTTTAGAGTTAATTTCTTATGTCTTTATTCATTCTCTTCCCCCCCTCTCACTACTGTAAGTTTCGCCTTTACTTTTTAAAGTTCTTTTCAAGTTCTTTTCAAGTTCTTTTCAAGACATCATTTATCTCGGTTCCTTTTTCTGTCTTTCAAATTCACACGATAGAAAAAGATCTTAACCGCAGTTATTTTCCATTGAAATAAAGTAAAAGAATAAAATACAAATGAATGTCTTTTCGCTTTGCAGCCGACGATATCTAATGCATATTTTTCCAGCCTCTGGGCTTGCATTAGTATTCAATTCTCACCCTTGTACTTTGTCGGATAAAAGCCATATGCCCCTTGCTGACTAATTCACCTGTCGTTAGAATCTATAACGAGCATGTAATATCACGTGTTAGCTATTTTTTTAACCACTTTCCCTTACCGCAGGAATGTTAAGATACGTGTAACCATATATAGCTCGCCATGGCGTAAGTTTGAGTTCTAAGTAATACTTCGGGATGCTTCTGATTCCTTTGTCCACGCCACCAATATTCATCGCCAATACAGTACATATGTTCCTATTCATCTCGCCAATGAGTGAGTGATTGTAATGATTATTTTACCACTACTCCCTCTGATCTTGAATGTGAGAGACCTCAGCTCGCTGCCCTTTGGGGTCGCCGCCGTCGGGCAGCCTTCCGTTTGACTTCTCCCGTCCCACTGTACTCTCATGGTCCCCCTTTTAAAAAGTTTCATAATAAAGAAATAAGTCCTCGAAATCTTCGTGTTGGAGTTTTTCTTTTTTCATTCATTCACGAACCTGGGAATCTCGCTAATATTCTCCTCAATATAAAATTGGCGCCGTTGCCCAGATTTTTTCTCCAACAGTAATAAAAAAAAAAAAAAAAAAAAAAAAAAATTCGGGGAGAAGTTTTATTCCGTTTCACTCTTTTCTTATCATCGACGTGAACGACCGACAGTTTTTCGTTTCCCACTGGAGTTCCGGCTTCCTCATCCGACTCCGAGCTCTCATTCTCCGGCGTCATCTTTACGGGACTTCCCCTGCCCTCGCTGCCCTGATGGACTATTGTGCCTTCGTTGCCGGTGATCCCTCAACATCTCTCTGTGATTCTACTGTCTCAGATACGATCTCCTTCGAAGGTGACTACCCCCCATCCTTTGCTGACTTTTCCTGGTTCACTATTCTGTTGTTTCTCCAAAGCCTGACTCAAGAATGTTTAAACTTCTATCGTGTAATCGTCAATAAAGTCGAGAAACCTTCTCCGATAGCGGTGCGCTTCGCTCAAAAAAAAGGAGACATCTGAACGGTAAACTGCTACGTCGGTCCTGTGATGTGTCTTCACCTGAAAATAACCACCCCCGCTCCTAAAAAAAAGGTGATTTTCACCTGTTTGTGTGCTTTCTGCTCGTCAGTGGTGTGACTGCTTTATGAAATATTCTTTTATTGTGTGCAAACATCTCTCAGAAGAAATCATCTGCTCCACCAGCACTTGTAAAAAGTGTGTTGTGACTGTGTGTGCTGATTTTAAGTCGTTTTAAAAAAGTGTTATCGGAACTTTCACCAGCTCCAGATATTTTCTAAAAAATTTCTTTTTAAATAAGCCAGAAATCTTTTTTATAGATAAGTTTATGAAATTTTCTACGTGAATTTATTGTGTGCCGTTCCCAAGTTGATTGATAAGGTGCTTCAAATTTTACGAAACATACAGAAATCTTCAAAATATCTAAAAAAAAATCTTCAAATGCCTTCGGCGCGATGTGTGCGCGATAAATAAAATGTGCATTATGTCAGTTAAGTTGTTGGTAGTTCATAGTTCATGAAGACAAGATAAAAAAAAAAATATATATATATATATCTGTGAACTGCAGAGATACGATACATTTAAAAGTGTATTCTTTTTCTTCAAAGTAACTACATGATTCTTCAAAAAGTTAATAGCAATTCTCTATCATACCTTTTAACAGCACTTATGGAGTACGAAAACAGAACCTTATTTATATTTTCCCTTGTTTCAATTTTTCCTTTCCGTTTCAATTTGTCACTGAAACCATATTAATTCTATTTTTCAAAAAAGTGTTGATTTTTTTCGGTTCGCCCTGTTTTCGTGCTCAAAGATAAAGCTGTGTGCTATCTACAAAATGTGACATAATGGATTTTGTAAGTTTACAGTGAAAGAGAAAATTTTCTCACGTTATTTCAAAAACAAAAAGAATTCATAAAGCCACAAACACTTTGCATGTAAGTATGAACAGGGAATACTTTTACATTAAATTATTTACTCTAAATTGTTTTAGCCTTTTTTTTCTTTCTTTTCAATATCAGTAAATTATCAGTTTCTATTCATGTTATGGTTCCCTATTCATACTTGTACTTTTACCATCTGGATTTTCATAAGTTTGTTGATTTGTCAGCTTGAACGGAGAAATCACTTCTGAACTATTTTTTTTATAATATTTTTAACAGTGAAAGCATATTTGTTCCTTATCTCCTTCCAAGCTGCGTTTGTTTGTTTTTTTTAAGTACTTTTTGCAGTTAAAATGATAAAATTATTATACTTTTATTAATATTTCACTTATAATGTTTTTATGGTTAAATCATGACATACTTCTCATATTTTTTTTTTTTCTTCCGTGAATTTACATAAACATACTATGTTTCCTTTTTCGTAAAAATGACTTTTATGCATTCAAAAAATCTAGAGTTTAACCCTTTAGCCCCACTGGCATACTTTGAAAGTACACTTATTCTGCCGATAGGCAACAAAAAAGTTCTCTGCTCCAAGTTTTGCAGTATTTGATATTTTTATATAAATATGTGCATATTTCGCTCACAACGTTTGCACATTTTCACTTGTGTGTGACATTTGCACAATTATTCTCAGAATGTGTTGCTCGACTCTGACCTTGTTTGTTTTTTGTTTTTTTTGTATTTTTTTTTTTTGTATTTTAAACCAGAATTACAATTTAGTTACCTGTTTTTTTTTACTTTTATTGAATTTCGGACACTTTGGTCCAACTGGATGTGGTCAGAGATTTATCTTTCAAAATCTTGTGATTGATACACTCATATTATTTTTACACTCCCCCCCCCCCCTTCATTTTTTTCCTTTTGTGTATAATTTATTTATGCAACTTATTGTGTTTTATTTTAGGTGCATGCATTTCATTTCTGATAACTAGAGTTTTTGCATACATACAACTTTTTGAAATACTCGTATTGTTTATTTTGCTTTATTTGTTGCTCTCTCAGAAAAAAAAAGAGTTCCTCCGTTTTTATTTCTTTCCATTTCGGCTGTTCAAAAAGAAGTAAACAACATAAATTAAATAAACACGAGATAAAAAAAAAAAAAAAAGTTTTGGAGATAACACACACTGCACCAGTTTATTTTTTACAATATGGCTGCAAATGATGAAAATTCTATTAGTGATTTTAATCACCCCATTTCTGTATCTCCATGGGTAGATTATTTCGAGGAGATATTATTAAGATATTCGGATTCCATTAATATGGAAGCCACATCTATTCAAAATTCACTTAAGACCGAAAATGCTGCATCCATGTCTGAAAATATTATAGATTTCCTTCAGATCATTAAATTCAATTTTCATGTGCTTAAACTAAACTTTAATGTTCTAAAAGATGATTATTCCAAATTAAAACAGGATAAAGATAATTTATTTCTTGTAAATCAGAAACTTATAGAGAGATTACATGAAATCACAGGCAAACAGAAATGTAAGAAGAAGCGTGCTAAATGTAGTAAGACTATGGGTGATCAGGTGGTAGATGTCAACAACAAACTCCCTCCATCTGCCCAACAGAAATCAACTCAAACTGTCCCCTCTTATATGTGTAAACAAGAAAAGTTACCACAACTGGAAAATGATAAAAAAGACACATATCTTAGCTCCGACCTGCACACTCAAGGTAAGCACAATGAAACATTTACAGATATTAGCGATTCCTCTCTAAAGTCCTTATCCCCTGCTAAACTTAATGTAACTAAACCTATTCGTGTCCTTATTTTTAACCTCCCTGAAAATTTAAATATTCCTGATATCTTGGTTGGTATTTCAGATTTAATCCATATACCTGAACCTGATTTACACTTTGTTAAAAAGTACAAACTCCTACATATCAAGTCCTTTAATTGGATCTTTGAGCTTGCACCACAGGATGCTAGGCAATTATTAATGCATAGGGAAATTATCATACAATCAAAACCGTACCCTGTTAAACCATATATAAATGTTAAACGTTGTTTTAAGTGTCAGGTATACAATGATCATATTGCAATTTCGTGTTATAATGACATTAGATGCTCGGTGTGTGCCTTGCCACACATTGACCCTCAGTGTAGAAATCCTCCAAAATGCATTAATTGCATTAGAAATAACGATAGCAATAACACCAACTTTGACATTTTCCACAGTGCTTTTGCACCTTATTGTCCATCATTAAAAAAATTCATCAAGCAAATGCGAGAGAAAGTATACAACTGCAATACATTCCCATAAACATCTCATACAGCTTCCTTTTTAGGAAACAAAAAAAAAAACAAAAAAAAACCAATGTAACATACATTTTACATTTTTCGTTTTTTATTTAACACACATTACTGTGAAGGAGTTACTATCTACAGCATTCCTTTTAAAATTTCTTAATTTCTTATACATTTACATACATATGTCAGTTTTCGACAGCATTATTTATACCGATTTGAAGTTTGAAATTAACTTAATTCTTTCAAGATTTTTTTTATAAACACAAGTGTACAGTGAGTTGCTTTTTCATTTGATTATTTAGCCGGCAAATAGTTAAATGAATGTCGAATTGGAACAAAAGTGAAATCATTTCTGATACGCGTTGGCAGACTGTATGTTTTTCTCTTTTCGGAAGATTGTTACCGAAAGAGTACACATTAATTCAACTTTAAAAATTCATCATTACACTAGTTACATCTTTAGATTTATTTTTTTTAGAAATTTGGATATAATTTCACTTGTTAATCTTAGTTAAGTTTATTTAGTTACATTTCATCACACAAGTAGCATTTCCTGGTTACATTTTATCCTTTTTCACTTTCCTTTACTTAAAAGCACAATTTTTTTTGGTTTGTTTGTTTTAACTTTAGGCGATGCACTTTTGTACTTGTGATACAATGCTCTTGGTTCCATATGTACACACTGAGTTTGTGTTCATAGTTCATACAACTGAGTTCATAGGTTACACAACTGAGTTCATAGTTCACTGAGTTCATAGTTCATTGAGTTCATAGAAAAATACACTTTACACGAGTTCATAGCATTGTCAATTCTTTGTGTACTTCAGGGACCAATTGCACTATCATTTTTTCTTTCATGACAATACTTAGTTCATAGATTTTTTCCTTACACATATAAGTTCACAGTTTGTTTTCCTTCTTCTGATTTGTTTTGCATATTAATTCATACAATTTTTGTTTTGGTTGACACTTTAGTTCAATGGAATATTTTTTTTTTTGTTAGACACATGAGTTCATAGTAAGTTTTTTTTTTCACACATTTGAGTTCATCGTATTACTTTTACACTTTAAGTCAGTGAAATACTTGCTCATAATTTGTTCATTGAGGTACTTAGACTGCTGTGTTCACAAGCATACATCTAAGTCGGTGAAATTTTCCTTTTCTTTCACTGACATACACTGTTTTGGTTCATAGTGAAATACTTTTTCTTTGATTCGTTCATTGAAATACACATTTTTTCTTTGGTTCATAGAGATACACTTACAATTTAGTTCATTGATATTACAACTTTGTTATTACAATTGAGTTCATTGATATTTTGTTTGGTAAAAAAGAACACACATTATACACAATTGAAAATATTTTGTTTCTAGGTTTCAACGTTACACATTAGGATATTTCTTTTTTGTTTTCATTATACCAGGAACTACTTTTGACCTCACATGATATGCACAAATTAAACATTTATTAAAAGGTTAAGTTTTAACACATTCTTAATTTTTCCATTATTATTATATTTCTTTTATGCCACGACATTTCATGTCACCATCACTTTGTTTCACAACAAAGAATGCCCAGTTTACAGGATGCTACCCCTTCACATGCATTTTCTTTAAATTTCAAACTTATGATGTTTTTATTGTTTTCATCACACTTGTTTTGGTTTACTACATGTACATAATTACACGTTTTCTTTTAAATTTGGGGATTAAATAAAATCTCTGGTTAAGCTTCACTTAGACAATACACACGTCTAAGATATTATGTCGTTCTTGTAATAACATAACTTCACAATAACAAAAAAAGTTTTTTTTTCGTTTGTAGCATTAGTAACCTAGTGCAGTTACACTAAATGTTTCAAACATAATCTAAGGTTATACAATACACATACAGTTCCTATCCTGCTCGATACACTGTAAGGAATACAAAGTTAGAATTTACTTTAATAAAAAAAAAAATGTGGTTGTTATACTTACCCGATCATGTCACCAGTCTCTCCACACCTCGGATTGACCTTTTACCTTTGATATGTGAGATATTTATCTCAGTTTTTTTTTATTATTTTAATTTATCACCTCTGAAGTTTTGTTCCCGTTCAAAATTTTTGCCCTAAGGGTCCAAACTTCTTTGTGTAGTTCAATAAACATAACTTTTTATATGATACATTGACGCATGCTCCTTTGAAGATCAATGTGATCTTTGGGGAGCAGGGAACTATGTGTCACTTGATGTATGGGTCTCATAACTCCCCCCCCCTAGGGCTGATGTCCTAAACTGACGCCATCACACTTGTTTCTTAACAAGATTAAGGGCTACACCCATTCATAGGCATGCTATATGCATCCCGTTCTTTAGTAGTCCTGTGCGGTGTGCACGAAAACCAATTTTCTACTTTTTATTTTTTTATATTACTTCATTTAGCTTTTATTCACAGACATGCATATGTCATTTATTTTCTATTTCATTTTAAAGTAGTATCTGTGTCTTTTGTTGCTTGCACTTATATTATATTATTTTTATTTTGAGAAGATATTATAACAAGTTACTAAAAAAAATATTTACTTCTCTTATTTTGGTCATGAAAAATGATGGTACCAGCCTCTTAATCAAATACTAGAAAGATGTTTAAAAAGTAACCTGTTAAATCAAAAATTATTATTTGCAGTTTCTGGTGACTGTAAAGACTAATGAATACCAAGAAATGAATAAAAATAAAAAGGCGCCATTTATCATGACCTGAAAAGTTTTGCTTTAGGCAAACATTTAAAGAATTGCAAGCACACAGTTATATGTTATATATATATATATATATGGAGGCTTATCTTTCTTATTATTTTATATCTGTTTTAAATACTTATAGGTATGGGGTGGACAAAGTAATCTTCAAATATAAAAAAAAACTGTTCTACAAGATTCACAGTTTTTTTTCTGGTGGTAATGGGTGATATATATAACGGCTTTACCGTTATATATTCATTATTCCTCCTTTCCCCTCAAAAAATCAACTTTTAACTTTACTGGTTTATTATAAATTGTCATTATTCTTCCCCCCCCCCTCTCACTACTGTAAGTTTCGCCTTTACTTTTTAAAGTTCTTTTCAAATGCAGACATCATTTATCTCGGTTCCTTTTTCTGTCTTTCAAATTCACACGATAGAAAAATATCTTAACCGCAGTTATTTTCCATTGAAATAAAGTAAAAGAATAAAATACAAATGAATGTCTTTTCGCTTTGCAGCCGACGATATCTAATGCATATTTTCCCAGCCTCTGGGCTTGCATTAGTATTCAATTCTCACCCTTGTACTTTGTCGGATAAAAGCCATATGCCCCTTGCTGACTAATTCAGCTGTCGTTAGAATCTATAACGAGCATGTAATATCACGTGTTAGCTATTTTTTTGGCCACTTTCCCTTACCGCAGGAATGTTAAGATACGTGTAACCATATATAGCTCGCCATGGCGTAAGTTTGAGTTCTAAGTAATACTTCGGGATGCTTCTGATTCCTTTGTCCACGCCACCAATATTCATCGCCAATACAGTACATATGTTCCTATTCATCTCGCCAATGAGTGAGTGATTGTAATGAATATTTTACCACTACTCCCTCTGATCTTGAATGTGAGAGACCTCAGCTCGCTGCCCTTTGGGGTCGCCCCCGTCGGGCAGCCTTCCGTTTGACTTCTCCCGTCCCACTGTACTCTCATTGCCACCCTTTTAAAAAGTTTCATAATAAAGAAATAAGTCCTCGAAATCTTCGTGTTGGAGTTTTTTTTTTCATTTATTCACGAACCTGGGAATCTCGCTAATATTCTCCTCTATAGGGTTATTTGTCCCGCCAAGTGTATGAAAATAACATATGAATTAGAAATGGTCATTATGGAGAAATGGGGCAATATTCCCGAATCTTTCCTTAAAAAATTAATAAACTCTATGCCAAATCGTGTGTTTGAAGTCAGAGAAATGGTGGAGCAACATCTTACTAAATTTGAGAAAACTATTCTTTACCACAGATGATCCTATAATTTTGTAACAGTTCTTTTTGATACTTTTTTGTTATATTGATGTTTTATTTTTTCCAAATTCATTTCATTTTTCTAAGTTGCTACATTTTACTAAAAACTTGATGTACTAACACAAAATATTCTTTATTTTCATTGAAATAGTTCTTTCATTACCTAAACAGCAAAATATGTTGTGGTATTATACTTTTGTAACAGACTGTATTTTTATGGAGTGTAACATATTTCTATGCGGTAGACAGTGTGTGGGGTGGGGTCACCTGGGTTTGACCAGATTCGGAATTTTTGGTCGGGATGAGTCAAAATATAAAAATGAACTACATTTGACTATTTTTAATGTTTATTTGTTGATTCCCATTTATAGGATTTCTTTAAATGCGTCCGAACGGGATTCCGTAAAAGCGGAACTCGAACATCGGTAAACAAGATGACTACAACAGCCTGATAGAGATCGTACAACTTGTTTACTTGAAACTCTTGAAGCGTGCAGTTAGAGGTTTAATTTCAAATACTCATAAACTTTTAAAAATTTTGGCTAACTTAGGTGTTGCGCCTGGTAAGACAATTTGGGTAGCGCCCGCATCCAATATTGGACATTGCACGAGAAACCTGGGCACGGATGCGCGTCTTTAGCACTCTAGTTGAAATGTTACCAACAAACGCGAATCATCGTCAATTCTGTTGCTTTCCTTTCACAGAACATCTTAGAATTCCGAAAAACTTTCGAAACTGAATGTATTCCCAAGAAAAACAACCGCAACGAATATTCGAAAAACCCTCAAACAGATTTAATAATAAAACAGTGGAAACATTCGTACTAAACTCCTTCAAACATTCACTGGCTCGACAACCAGACCAGTACATCTGCAAAGCAACATGAAAACAAATGATAGCAATTTATTTTCAATGAAGAAAGCTCAAAGAGTCCATTTCTTTTGGAATAAATAGATAATTGTTCTTCTTTTATTTCTCGCAAATTATTCTTCCCAATAAAATTTAATAAGTTTTTTTCTTTCATTCACCTCGATTAAAAATTATTCTTTCTAAAAATCCAGTCTTAAATAAGGGAATCCGAATAAAATTTTGAGCCGGAAATCCTCCTCCGCAATATTTTTCTGGCTACGGCCTTGACGGTATGCATCTCATTTCTTTGGACAAATAATAATTTTGGTAGCAAACATGTTTATTTGAGTTAGCCACTGGATGTAGTTAATGATTCTCGATATCTCCCATTCCTAATTTTACAAATCAAGGAATAATTTTCATAAGCAAAGAGGTAAAATCTTTCTAATCTACTACTGGTGATTGGATGGGGGAAAATCTAACACTCAACATCCCTTCGGAAAAAAGAACACAATGTCGTGAGCACAAATATATTGTAGATAATATTTAAGATTTAATGCAGAATAATTTGTTCAAAACTGTAAAACATATGCTTTATTAATACATATTTTTACACTGAAATTAAATTGAAATATTCTCTCCCAATTAATATTTAAAAATAGAAATATTGCTGTTAATTTTTGAAATATACTTATCACTTTAAATTTAATTATTAAACTATGTTCATTGACACTAGATGAAAAATGGGCGAAATAGCTGACCTCAAACATCCCGTCGCTATCATTTTGGCAAACAAAGGTATAAAAATCCATGGCAACAGCTATACCACGTTCGGATCTTTTGGAGTAAAAATATCTTTATTAACACTATTTACTGCTACCAAAAGAGGTTACGAATGACGAAACGAATACATAGTTTCAGGGAGGGGCTTTATCTTTACGAAGGCCGCAAAACAACATTAACCAGTAGAAAAGGTTTACAATAGGTCATCTTGTGCTGATCGCAAAAAGGGTTTTTATACCACTCCAGAGAACTTCGCTTTTAAACAAGTTAATCCTCTCCCATTTAGCAGATAGTTTTATTTCTCGATCAGACATTTCCAATAGTGATTATTTAATGACAGAAATTAAAGGTCACTATTCCGGAATTCTAGTATATTTTCATTAAAAAAATTCACTAAACTGCCTACTTTACTTCTCATAACGCAACGACCTTTTGAATAAGTTGGCAGCGAAACTTCCCTATCCCAAATACTGAACTCATTTTAATCTAAATTGGACAGTGCCTCGATATTGCCAGTACCTTAGATGAGATAGTTAATTCTAGTTCACGTACAGGAAGAAATCGGCGATTTCAAGAAATTTTTAGCGTAATCCATCCAATTCTATCCCTTCAAATAATTTTTTCCGCCATAACAGCGAACTTAGAAGGATGTTTAACTTGTATTCGACGTGATATAATTAAAAGTCACTCTAATGACTCGTTTAATTATTCAAGCAGCATCTGATTTTATTCTCCTTCATCTTCCTGCTTTGGTGGCATCAGGTTTCTTCGATTGATGTTTGGGATTAACAACTCATAGTAAGTGTTCATTGGATGAAAGTAACAAATTGATTTTGCAGTTCCTTACAGTATTGCCTTCCTGTTTGTCTCGACTGTTATCCCAATGTATGCATGGGTGTGTCCACTTCAAGCAATCTAGCCCTTGTGTGCAACCCATCCATTATTAAATAACTCTTTCTTAATATTTTAAAATGGAGTTTATTTATTGTTTGGGGATTTGTTTTGCAACAGGAGTAATAGAAAGCGATCTGTAAACTGTGAAAGTTAGTAGGAGCCGGTCTCGATACATAATTTAGGGTCTCATGCACTCCCTTTTACTTGTTATTTGGATGCCAATAATAGAAATTTAAAGCGAAGTATTCGTCACTTGTCAACATTTGTATGTATTATTCATTTGAACGTTTATTAAATTCTTCCAGCTTGCAAACCAATCCCAATAAGAACATTTCTTTCAGTTAAATCTATTTGGGAGTTAAGAGAGCGAACTTAGGTAAAAATTAGGCTCTCCATGTGACCTAAAAATAGTGACGTCATTGAAGGCAGATTTCCAACAAACTGTGGCCTGATAGTTTCATCCTATGGAATGCGTGCCCAAATCCAATTTTAAGGTAGAAAGAAAGACTGCATAGAATCGGGCTCATGGGCAAGCTAAAGAGAGACCCTATTCATTCCTATACTTTCCATAAAATGAAGCATTTCCTAGGTTTCAATGCCCCATCAGTGGCCGAGAGGTTCTGCTGTCGAAGCTGGTAGACGGGAGGCGCTGGGTTTGAACCCAATCGCGCCTGTCCGCCTTATCGTTCGGAGTTTTCGTGGTTTTCTTCGAACCTTGGACTGCCATGCGTCAATACGGGTTAGGTTCCTTTAGAAAGACACCCACGGAGGGCACTCCCCCCTCGGGCCTCTATCCCTCAAGTAAATAATCGGTCGTCAAAAAGCAACCCCAGCCTAGGTCTTAAATTAGAGATAGGGATATAGAAATACGTATCTAAATAAATATGTATTTTGTTTTTAGCTCTCAGGCTATTAAAGCCTGAGAGCTTATGTGCCCGCCGGTTCTGTATGTACGTACGTATGTACGTACGTAACGTGATAACTCTTGATAGAAACGTCCCATTTGCTTCAATTTTTTTTTCTAGTTTCATCCTGATAAGGCGCTTCCCTGATTAGTTTTGGGGGTTCTTTGGTTAAGGATAAGGGGGGAAAAGGAGGGTTAGTCCACCACCCCCCTTAATTCAGATAAATGGGTTTTTCATGCAGAATTATTCGATTTGCTCCGAATTTGGTATACCGGTTTATTATTTTAAGGAACTTCCCTGATTAGTTTTGGGGGTTCATTGGTTAAGGATAAAGGGGAAAGGGGGGATAGTCCACCCCCCTTAATTTAGATAAACGGGTTTTTCATGCAGAATTATTCGGTTTGCTCCGAATTTGGTATACTGGTTTATTATGTTAAGGAGCTTCCCTGATTAATTTTGGGGGTTCATTGGTTAAGGATAAAGGGGGAAAAGGGGGGCTAGTACACTCTCCTTGATTTAGATAAGTCGGTTTTTTTGCAGGATTATTCGATTTGCTCGTAATTTGGTATACCGGTTAATTATGTTAAGGAGCTTCCCTGATTAGATTTGGAGGTTCATTGGTTAAGTATAAAGGGGGAAACGGGGGCTAAACCCCCTTCACTTTTTTTTGAGGGACATTATTCTTTAAAATAAGAGTATAATATACAGTTAGTGTGAATAGCCTGTGAGCTCAATGCCATCAGTTTAGCGGGGCACTTTTCTTTTTTATTAATCTTATCGTACTCTAAAAGACAAAAAATAGTATCTGTAATGAGTACAAGGTTTTGGAATAGATTTTCAATATCAACTTTACTAAAATGTCATATCCAATGGAGTCCAGGATGACTTGACATATTATTTCTAGAACCGGAAAAACAGATTTTATCTCTAAGGAGTGGGTGGGTTATTAACTGAATATAGGCAAACATCATAAAAAAGGTGACTTTAAAAAATAGGAATTGTATCGAACAACTTGTTTAGACCTTTTGAAATGCTACAAGACATAAATTCCAAAAGCACCGTGTAAAGATTTTTCAGAGGAAATGGATACATTTCCCACTCTTGGGCAAAAGATAGTTGGAAGTGAAAAATACCAGAAGTTGAATTCAGACATGGATGTTGAACAGTTGGATGCTGATAACACCGCCCCCTGAATATTATGACACAGAAATGGCGGGACTTTTTTTTAACGTAGGTACGGTCTCTTAAATGTACATTTCTCAGACTTGTTTGATTTCAGAAAAATCAAGCGGAAAAAAGTTAAAAAATATTTAAGGGTCCGTGAACACGCTGAAAATTTTTTTTGTGTCAGCGCTTAGGCCTTGTATTCAGGGGGCGGTGCTGATAGCATGAGTGACGCAAGCAATTTAACTTTGGAACATTGGACGACAAATGGGATGTTTCGGAAAATATCGCACCGAATCTATCTGAAGTATTGTTGTTCGCCTCCATTCAGGAATTCCCTTTCAATTAAAGCTGCTTCCTCAGATGTTCACTGTACTTTTGGTGCGTCTTTTAGAAAATTTTAATCTCTTTCAAGAAAATTTATTAACTAATTATTTCACGTTTTAAGGATGATTTTCTGTAATAATGTAATTGATATTTGAGTTATTATTTTGTTTTACATAGGCAAATGAAAAATTGGGCTAAACACTTAACCACTTCAGCAAAAATCTAACTCAAATACTCATTTCCTTGTAAAATTCTGAAAAGTAATGTCATTTAGACGCTTACTTTTATTTTGGAGTTCATTTATGCACCACTAGTAGGCCAAGAACCTATTCAATACACATAAAGTGCCTTTTTGAGGCAATCATTTTCTTTCTAATAAAATGAAGGTAGTGTTTTATCTATTTCTAATGCAACCTTTTTCTTAAAGTTATACTTGTAGAAATTAGTTAAATATGTCTATGATAGATTAGGGCCAGGGTTTATAGTTTATAGTTATTTAATTTAGCTTAATCGGGGATGCCAGTCATTGGTTCCAGGAATTTTATATCACCAGTCTCCGACAAGGATACATTGGTTATTGAGGTGACTTCCGCCGTTCTACAATAATAAACATTTTTTAATTAACAAGTAGGCGACAGATGGCGCCACATACGCTACTTTGAAAAGACCTTTTGGAACAGAAGAGAAGAGAGGCAGTTGTGAACTGATCGTCGCTGTTGTTGCATGCGCTAAAAAAAAGATTGACTCCACCGCTTATACAATGTGCATGTCACATGGAGAAATTCTTATCTGTTAACTTATTTTTATTTGTAATTTCTAATTAAATGAGTGTTTAAATTAGCAAGCTTATTATTAAGTCTGAAATAACGCACTGCTATCATTATGATAGATTTATAATTAAACAAGATTAAAACGGATTGAATATCCGTAGTGAAAAGCTCGATCTAATGACATCCTCAACTGGTGACTGGACTAAAACAAGCCCTTCTGATCGCTTATGATGGAAGTTTACCAGGTGTGCAAAGCTGCAAAAATCAACGGTATGTGCCATTTTCTGTGTTAATATGTGGTATTCTCTGGCCAACTTATTTAATTTATTAATGATTTTATATAGTTAAAATTTTTCGAGCCCAACGTCCTTAATGTTCAAAATATTATTGCTAAATTGTGTATTTATTTAATTAGTGCTCTATCTATCATTTATTGCCCAATTATACTTTCACAATGCCTGATGATAGTATTACTGCTCCGCCAGAAAATTTTGCTAGGGTAGCTGTTAAAATTCCTCCCTTATGGAAAAGTAATATTTCGGTATGGTTTGTACAAGTCGAAGCAAATTTTGCCGTCGCGCAAGTAACAAACGACGTTACAAAATATAATTATTTATTATCTGCTATCGATACTGATACTTTAAGTGCAGTAACAGATTTAATTCTAAATCCGCCTCAGGATGATAAATATACTGCTTTAAAAGATAGACTAATTAAAGAATTTTCTGATTCGCAGTCTCAGCAAATTCGTAAATTACTTTCCGAATTAGTGTTTGGTGATAAAAAGTCTTCTGTTTTGCTGCGGCAAATGAAAGAATTAGCGCAAAATTCAGTTTCCGAAGACTTTCTAAAAACAATTTGGCTAGAGCGTTTGCCGACACATACACAAGCGATTTTGTCAGTTTCAAGCGCTGCTTTACAGGAACTAGCAATCTTAGCTGACAAAATAAACGAAATTAAATCGGAATCTGCTGTGTATGCCGTTTCTAAACCCGTTGAAACTTCGCAAAGCGAACAAAACGCAGTCTCAAAATTACAAACGCAGATCGACCAATTAACACTGCAAATTTCAGAATTATCCAAAAACGTGCTTAGGCGATCGATGTCTCGCGGGCGGCCGCATTACAGAGAAAGGCACTATAGTCAAAATAGACGGTTCAGGAGTGCCGATCGTAAACAAGATTCATCTGATTCATCCTCTGGTTTATGTTATTATCATCATAAATTTGGTAGTGAAGCAAAAAAGTGCCGCGAACCTTGTACTTTTAACGAAATTCAAAAAAACTAGTGGCCGCTGCTAGGTCAACAAGCGAAAATACCCTTGGCGTAGCAGCATTAGAACAATGTAGATTACATGTTTTTGATAAAAACTCGGGTTTAAAATTTCTAATTGACAGCGGTAGTGATATTTCTTGTTTCCCCGCCTCAAAGCAGTTAAGTAAACAAAACCCTTCTAATTATCTTTACGATGCAAATAATTCCAAAATTCCTGTTTATGGAAACAAACTCATGGACCTAAATATTGGCTTGAGAAGGAATTTCAGGTGGTCATTCGTTATTGCAAATGTCTCTTGCCCTATAATTGGAGCCGACCTTTTAAGACATTTTGCTTTGCTTGTAGATTTACACAAATTCCGATTAATTGATTCTGTAACTGGATTGTCCACTAAAGGTGAACTCACTTGCACAACTCAGTCCCAAATTAAACTGATTTCTGAAGACATGTCTTTTAAAACTATATTTGAAGAATTCCCAGACCTCTTAAACCCCATTCCAAATTTTAAGAAACCATCATGTCATGACACAGTTCATCACATAGAAACTACGGGACCTCCACTTTATTCGAAACCTCGCCGCTTACATCCAAAAATTTTAAAGGAAGTTAAAAAAGAATTCCAATATCTTATGGATGAGGGTATATGTCGCCCTTCAAAATCTCCATGGGCATCCCCTATTCATGTTGTACCAAAACCGGATGGTTCTTACAGAGTTTGTGGTGATTATCGACGGTTAAATTCAGTAACTCTTCCGGATCGTTACCCAATACCTCACATTCATGATCTTACGAATATTCTCCATGGAAAGAAAATTTTTTCAAAACTAGATATAGTCCGCGCTTATTTTCACATTCCTGTAAATGAAAAAGATATCCCTAAAACGGCAGTAATAACTCTTTTTGGAAACTTTGAATTTCTGTATTTAAACTTTGGGTTAAAATGTGCAGCAAACACGTTTCAAAGATTTATTAACGAAGTTCTTTACGATCTTCCATTTGCTATCGCTTATTTAGATGGCATTTTAATTTTTTCGGAAAACGAATCTGAACACCTAGAACATATACGAGCTGTTCTGAGCAGACTTTCTAAATACGGACTAAACATAAATGTTTCAAAAAGTGTTTTCAAACAAACTAATGTATCATTCTTAGGGCATGAAATTTCTCCAACCGGAATTCGGCCTCTTCAATCCAAAGTTGAAATTATTAAGCAATATCCGCGACCAGAAACTCTTTTGGAACTTCGCAAATACATTGGATTATTCAATTATTTTAGACGTTTTTGTCGCAATGCTGCAATTATTCTCGCACCTTAACAGATTTCTTGCGAGGAGCCAAAAAGAAAGATTCAACCCCTATTGATTGGTCCGAAAATGCTATAAATTCTTTTGAAGCTTCAAGAAAAGCCATAACTGACGCAACTCTTGCATTTCCTACAAACGATGGCCAATTAGTGCTTCATTCGGATGCTAGTGATTTTGCTATTGGTTCTACATTAAGTTTAGAAATAGAAAAGGGCCTAAAACCACTTTCATTTTTTTCCAAACGTCTAAATGAAACACAATTAAAATATTCTAGTTTTGATCGTGAGTTATTAGCGATTTATGAATCGGTTAAACATTTTAGACACTTTTTGGAAGCCCGTCAGTGCACCATCTACACTGATCACAAACCTATTGTTTATGCATTTAAAAAAAGAACTGATAATTACACTAACCGACAAAGTCGGTGGTTATCATTTATATCAGAATTTACCACTGATATACAACTTGTAAATGGAAAGCAAAACACGGCAGCAGACGCACTATCTCGAATTAATGAAATACAAATGCCTACTCCTATAGATTACAACAAGTTAAGTATCGAGCAAAAAGAGGATGCAGAACTTAAAGACCTTATGCAAAGCGGTCAATCCAGTTTGGAACTCAAATTAATCACCCTTCCTAATTCTACAACAGAAATTTATTGTGACATTTCTAGAGGCAAAGCACGCCCATATTTAACCCCTAACTTTAGAAAACAGGCATTTTGGAATTTACATGCACTTTCCCATCCTGGAACTAAAAGTAGTGTAAATCTATTGCGACAAAGATTTATTTGGCCTTCCCTAGCTAAAGATTGCCGAACTTGGGCTCGTGAATGTTTGGATTGTCAACGCTCCAAAATCACTAGGCACACGAAAACTGAGTTGGGAAAATTTGACCTTCCAACAGATAGATTTTCACACATACATTTAGATTTAATTGGACCTTTACCAGAATCAAATGGTAAAAGGTATTGTTTAACTGTAATTGATAGAGCAACACGCTGGCCAGAGGCATATCCACTAAGTGACATAACGGCACAATCAGTTTCATTTGCACTTCTCTCCGAATGGATTGCTCGTTTTGGTTGTCCTGAAAAGATCACCACTGATCAAGGCCGACAGTTTGAGTCTGAACTTTTTAAACAATTAGCTCAACTGCTAGGTGCTAAAAAGTGCCGATCATCCCCATACCACCCACAGAGTAATGGGATTATTGAAAATTGGCACAGGCCCCTAAAATGTGCATTAAAAGATAGACGAACTGAAAAATGGACCGAGGTACTGCCAACAGTGTTACTTGGGTTTCGTGCTGCACTGAAAACAGACCTAAAAGTTTCACCAGCAGAACTTGTTTTTGGGTCTGCACTCCGACTGCCTGGGGATTTTTTTGACGACAATTCCCTTATTAAAAGCCCTGAAGAATTGGTCCAGCGATTAAGGAACATTTTCCAGGATTTCAAACCACTGCCAAGAAAGTCCCATCATCGCATAAAACCTTTTGTATCACAGGACCTCAACACGTGTACCCATGTATTTGTGCGCCACGCCGGTATGCAACAATCCCTCCAACAGTGGCGTGGCGTGAAAATTTTCGGTGGTCATCGCAATTATTTAAGTTTGTGGTGAAAAATTATTAACTCTAAAATTCAATGGTTGAATGTTCAAAAAAGAAACTTTAAATCTTACCTTCACTTATACATGAACTCCAAATGTTCTGCTAAAACTGGATCGTAGAGTTTTAAAAGCTTATTAAGAGTTTTAAAATATTGCTTGGTCATCGCCGCATCCAGCGATGACCGCACGCCACGCCACTGCCCTCCAACCACCTTATGATGGACCTTTTGAGGTCATCCAGCGAGGTGATAAACATTTTAAAATAGCCATAAAAGGTAAAATTGTCAACATTTCACTGGATAGACTGAAGCCGGCCTTCTTAGTGAACGACGCACCTACCCCTGAATCAACAGCCTCCATCCCTGAACCCTCAACCTCTGAGACAAGGGCTTCAACTTGTGACTCGGAACCGTCTCGTACCACACGATCTGGCCGAACTGTCCGATTTCCAGATCGTTTAGTAGAACATTGACATATCGTTTGCACTAGGAAGGGGGTGCTGAGGCGACTTCCGCCGTTCTACAATAATAAACATTTTTTAATTAACAAGTAGGCGACAGATGGCGCCACATACGCTACTTTGAAAAGACCTTTTGGAACAGAAGAGAAGAGAGGCAGTTGTGAACTGATCGTCGCTGTTGTTGCACGCGCTAAAAAAACGATTGACTCCACCGCTTATACAATGTGCATGTCACATGGAAATTCTTATCTGTTAACTTATTTTTATTTGTAATTTCTAATTAAATGAGTGTTTAAATTAGCAAGCTTATTATTAAGTCTGAAGTAACGCACTGCTATCATTATGATAGATTTATAATTAAACAAGATTAAAACGGATTGAATATCCGTAGTGAGAAGCTCGATCTAATGACATCCTCAGTTATGTTAAAATGGAAAGTTAAAATCTATTATTTGAACTGCTTAAATAAACGCTAAAGTGCGAGTATAACTCACGCTCAAAGGGTTCCGTACAATAAATATATGAATTATGAACTGTATTACTAAAAATAATCGTTTCTAAAATAATAATAAGACTTTGTGAAAAACTATTCAACGTAGGGTTGGCTATAGCTGTATATACTAGAAAAGTAGGAATGGATATACCATGAAAGTTCAAAGAGATATGAAGCCTAAATAATACCAAATATTGCTATTCTGTATAACTCTTTTTTAATCGTATCCTAATCTGTTTCTGAACTTAATTCGGAACTGACAATAAAAGTAGTACCTATTTAAACTTCATTTGGCATTTAATAAAACTAAATTCAGCGTAGTAATAATGTTTTCTTTTTACAGTGTTGCTAAAGAAAACCCTTGTTCAAGGTTTAAACTTGGCATTGTACTGAACGCTTTTCAAAAGGAGGTTGCAAAGTTGCAACGCCGCCTTGGTCTGTGCCGCGTTTTTCCAGATAGGTTTTTAATTAACTTTTAAAGATACGGGAGGCGTAATGAGAGATCCACTCAATGCAAACGAGTCGCGAATCTCATAGTATTTGTGTGATTAGTTCTAATTAAATTAGTCTGTTTTTAACAATTTGACGTTTATTGCTTTTATACTGCTACTGGGCATTGAATTACACAAATATATCATTAAAAATTGTTTTCTAGGCTTTAAAAGCCGATGGTACATAGAGTACGTCGCCCCTGTCATTATGCATGTCCAAACCGTCCGTGTCTTTAAGGATTAATATCTTAGCTGCTAATCGAAAATACTTATCAACATTGCTTTTACACTTCTGCTACGATAGGTACCACCAGCGCTCCTCAGCACCTTTGCTGAATGCTCGTAAATCGAAAAATGTGTGGAACGGAAAAATGCGCTTTTCTCAAAAACCATGTAACTATGGATATTCGCTATAATTTTCCTGCAAGCTTTAAAGTAACGTCTACTAACTCTAATTTTTTCATAATTTTAGCTTCACTAGATTCGGAAATAGATTGGGGGGGGGGGGGGACATATTTTTCTCTGCATTTTTTTATGATATCTCAGAAAAGATACCTAAAATTAAAAGAAATGTATTTTTGAGTTCAGCGTTACGAAAGTTTTCACACGATACCCCAGACGAAATACAAAGAAAAGATTATTTTTTACAAGTAACTTAATAATAATAACCCTATACATTTTCCCCAAATATATTTGTGAATGTTTAATAATCTGTAAATATGTGGGTCAGTAGTCTTTATTACTTCCCCCAATTTGAACTTTCCATGTCCAATAGTTTATGAGTAAAATGGCTGTGACAGATGGACAGACAGACACAGGAGTGATCTTATAATGGTTCCGTTTTTACTTTTTAAGTACGGAACCCTAAAAACATAATCATAAGCTAAATTTATATTGTAGTAAACATTAAAATGTAAGTTGCTCTACGAGTGTCTGACACCACTTGTCAGTTACTGGTTCATAAATGTTAGTTATTGGATATCTGCATTACTAATCATTTAAAACATGAAAATAACCGGTCAAGTGCGAGCATTACTCGCGTACAGAGGGTTCCGTAGAATAAATATATGAATTTGTAATTGTATTATAAAAAAAAAAAAAAAAAAAAAAAAATTGCTAAAAGAATACCAAGACTTTGTAAAAAACTATACAACGTAGGGTTGGGTATAACTGTATATATTAGAAAAGTGTAAATGGGTATACCATGAAAGTTCAAAGAGATATGGAACCTAAATAATATCAAATATAGCTATTTGTATAACACTTTTTTTAATATTATCCTAATCTGTTTATGATGAACTTAATTCGGTACTGACAATAAAAGCAGTGCATAGTTAAACTTCATTTGGCATTTCATGAAACTAAATTCATTGTAGTAATAACCTTTATTTCTACAGTGTAGCTAAAACAAAACCTTTGTTCAAAGTTTAAATTTGGCATTGTACTAAGCGCGCTTCGAAGGATTTCGCAAAGTGGCAACGCCGCCTTGGTCAGTGCCGCGTTTTTCCAGATAGGTTTTTAATTAACTTTTAAAGTCACTCGAAGCGTATTGAGAGATACACTGAATGCAAACAAGTCGCGAATCCCACAGTATTTATGTGATTCATTCTAATTAAATCTTTCGAGGGCGGTGTCCTTAAAAAAAGGACACCTAATTTAAATTCCAAAACAGACAAACGACACCAAGAATATTTAATTAAAATTTTCCTTTTATCATGTACGTGAAAATAAGCAAGTTCGTATTTTCTAATAAATTCGTTTATAAATTCTGGTGTCAGTCATTATTTCATAAGTTTAGAAACAGAATTATTCCACGCCGGAAAGGGTAAAGGAGTCGCAGGACTCTTAAAGCTTTAAAATTTTTGAAATTTTAATTTTTTTAGATGTTAAACTCTCATCTTTTCTGAACATTTTGATAGAATTGTTTCCTTGAAATTCCCATTAGAACAGAAGTTATGGCTTTTAGAATTATACTATCTCAATAGATGAAGGGGCGTTTCCGAAACTTTGAAGTCATTTTTCTCCAAATGTCGTTTTTTGGGCATAACGCGCAGGATACCTCAAAACCTTCTGAATATTTTTTAATGAAATTTTCAAAACATTTATTTCATGTTAGTCTGAAAAACTGACCTAGTAACTGAACTAGTTAAACTGAACCAAAAACTTCCTTTTTATTGTTCAAAAAAATATTTTTTTAGGTGATTATACTGTTGAAATTTTCAAAATTTTGTATTAGCTAAATGCAACATTGCATTAAAAATATAAAATGCTTTAAATACAAATTTATTTAAGTTCAGGGTAATTGTTACAATCTGAAGTATAAGTAAGCACTAAAATTTTCATTCTAGTTGCAATATTTATTTTGTAATCCTGCAAAGTGTTATGCCAATTTTCTGTTCGACAAATGTCTAACAGTTTCGAGCTCCTATAAATACTAATTCTACATCTTGCAATTTTTTAAATACATGAAATGAAAGAACATACTTATATCTTTCATCCCAATTAAAATTGTGTTTGAAAATCATATACATTTTAAGACGTTAAATGTTGAAAATGGTGTTTTTTTTTTTAAATCCAATTTTTAGAGTCCTAAGACCCCTGAAGTTAGTATGTTTTTAAAATTTTGACATTTATTGCTTTTATACTGTTACTAGACATTATATTACACATATATATCATTAAAAGTTGTTAACTAGGCATGGAGTACGCCGCCCCTGTCACTGTGTATGTCCAAACTGGCCGCATCTTTAAGGGTTAATATTTCGGCTAATTACCGATGATTTTTTTCGAAATTCATTATCAACAATGCTTTTGTACTTCTGCTACGATAGGTACATCCAGGGATGCTCAACAATTTTTCTGAATGCTCGTAAATCGAAATTTGTGTGTAACAGAAAAATGCGATTTTCTCAAAAACTATGTGACTTATGGTGATCGCTATAATTTTCCGGCAAGGTTTAAATTAACGTCTACTACCTCTGATTTTTTCACAATTCTATTTTCAGTAGATTTGGAATTAGATGTGTGTGTGTGTGTGGGGGGGGGGGACATATTTTTGCGCTACATTTTCGACAATATTTTTGAAAATATAATACCTAAAATTAAAAGGAATGTATTTTTGAGTTCAACGTTATAAAAGCTTTCACACGATATACAAAGAAAAGATTTTTTTTCTAGTACCATAATTAGCCCCTCTACATTTTTACTAAATATATTTATGAATGTTTATTAATCTGAAAATATGTGGGTCAATGGTCTTTATTACTTCCCCGAATTTGAACTTTCCACGTTCCATAGTTTACGAGTAAAAGGGCTGTGACAGACAGACACAGGAATGATCTTATAATGGTTCTGTTTTTACTTTTTAAGTACGGAACCCTAAAAATAATTTTTAATTATACAATGTGTCATTTTTCAAAATTTTGTTAAAACAATAATTTTTTAATGTAACACTACTACCCATTCAAAAAGAAAGATGAGTATAAAATAGATTTCCCATTTTGTAATAGTAATTTGATCCTTAAGGTGTCACTTATTAGGGGTTTTAACCTATTTAGTGAAATTTTTGCCATAATAACTCAAAATAGGAAGATATTTAATAAAAATCTGACGGCGATCCAGAAGAATCAGACGTAGATAAAAAATATAGATATAGTTGGATACATAAAAGCACAAAATAGAGTAAGATAGAATATGCCAAACACGAAAAAGTTGCACATTGCAAAAGCTCTTTCTAGCATAAAAATATATATGAGAAAAATATGAAAGATGAAACTAGATTATTTTTTTTAATTCTACATCTTTTTTAAATATATTTTCTTAACGTTGTCTTCTTGAATTAAATCAATCTTGGTACAATCATCATGAAATAATCCTATTGATTTATTATTAATTGATACATCTTTCTTTAAACGTAAATTTCTGGATGCAGAAAAAAAGTCCTTCCGGCCAGTGCCGGGAGGAAGAGGTAGATTTCATATTCCTTATTTTTTAAAAGCCAGCTTATATTATTCAAACACACGGAGCTCAAATTAGTGGAACCCGATTATAGAAGATTAAATACTAATTTTTGTCAATACTGAATATGAATGAGAATTTCGCGAAATTAGTCAGCGTTATCAAAGCTGGTTTTATTTAAAGTGATTTGTATTTGGTCGCCAAATTGGGTGGTATCTTGAAGTGCCCGCCATTTTAAAACAACATAATGGCTGCAACAAAGCTAACCAATGAACTTGGTCGAGACCTTAATAATTAATGTACACATGCTCACTCACATCTAAATTGATTGATATATACGAGTGTTGTTACAGGCAAAAAATCAGATTTTTCAAAATGCCACCCACATCAGAAATTCAAACTGCTATATCTCAGCCATTTTTTAGAGAAAGAAAAAACAAAAAATGCTCCGGAGTCATTGTATCCAGCTCAAACACATAAGAGAAAAATCTTTTTCAATTTCTAATTTTTTTATACCTCATTTTAAATTTAAATTGTTTTTTAATTTTTGGTATGGCGGCCATTTAATGGCCGCCATTTTGAAACAAGATGGCGGATGAAGTTAGCAAAAGAACTCGACCGAGAGATTTCTATGTATTATGCACATGCCTTGTCACATCCTAATCGGTTCATAAATACGCGTGTTATCGCGTGACAAAAATCATATCGTTTCAAAATGTCAGCCATACTAAAATTTAAAAGTGCTATAACTCAGCCATTTTTTAAGATATAGACGAAACGAAAACTGCTCCGAAATCTTTGTATCAAGGCCAAACACATAAGAAAAAAATCTTTTTTGATTTCTAATTTTTTTGTACCTCATTTTAAATTTAATTTTTTTTTAATTTTTAAATGGCCGCCATTTTGAAACAAGATGACGGATGAAGTTCGCAAACATACTCGGTCGAGACATTGGTATGTACTATGTACATACCAAGTTATATCAAAATCCGTTCATAAATACGCGTGTTATCTATCGCATGGCAAAAATCAGATCGTTTCAAAATGTCAGCCACACTAGAATTTCAAAGTTCTATACCTCAACCGTTTTTTAAGATATAGAAGAAACAAAAAATGTTCCGGAATCTTTGTATGAAGGTCAAACACACAAGAAAAAAATCTTTTTCAATTTCTAATTTTTTTGTACCTCATTTTAAATAAAAAAAATTTTTTAATTTTTTAAATGGACGCCATTTTGAAACAAGATTGCGGATGAAATTGGCCAACGAACTCGGTCAAGACATTTCTATGTACTACGCACATGCCTTGTCACATCCAAATCGGTATATAAATACGCGTATTATCGCGTGACAAAAATCAGTTCGTTTGAAAATGTCAGCCATGCTAGAAATTCAAAGTGCTATAACTCAGCCATTTTTTAAGATATAGACGAAGCAAAAAATGCTCCGGAATCTTTGTAGCAAGCTCAAACACATAAGAAAAAGATCTTTTTCAATTTATAACTTTTTTGTTCCTCATTTTAAATTTTTATATTTTTTAAATTTTTTAAATGACCGCCATTTTGAAACAAGATGGCGGATGAAGCTGGCCAACGAACTCGGTCAAGACATTGGTATGTACTTTGTACACACCAAGGTACAGCCATATCGGTTCATGAATACGCCTGTTATCGCGTGACAAAAATCAGGACATTTCAAAATGTCAGCCACGCTAAAAATTCAAAGTGCTATAACACAGCATTTTTTTAAGATATAGACGAAACAAGAACTGCTCCGGAATCTTTGTATCAAGTTCAAACACATAAGAAAAAAATATTTTTCAATTTTCAATTTTTGATACCACATTTCAAATTTTAAATTAAAAAAAAAATTTAAATGGCCGCCATTTTGAAACAAAATGGCGGATGAAGCTGGCCAACGAACTCGGTCGAGACATTGGTATGTACTATGTACACACCGAGTTTCATCCAAATCGGTTCATAAATACGAGAGTTACAGTGTGACAAAGATCAGATATATATATATATATATATATATATATATATATATATATATATATATATATATCAACTTTTGAACGGAGGGTGGTTTCGGGGTCTGGGGGTCATGATCGATGAAAATATACCAAATTTTTTTGAAATCGCTTTCCTCCGAACGGCTGCAATAGGTAGCTTTTTGTAATGAAAGCTACCTAAAATTCTGCGTATAAATATTTTTTTAATTTAATTTTGTTTGTTAATTGCTTGTCTCACTTGCCTATTTTATTCGTTATTAAATATCTTATACTTGTAACAGCTTAACAAAACGTAAAGAGTGAGGAAACTTGTAACAAGCACGCTTGCAGTTTAAAAAATACAATGTTGTCTTGGAATTTGACAATGTTCAAAGTTTAGTAAATAAAAAATTGAGCATAATAACAAAAAAGTCTTTATTCTGCCATTTTAATAATTTGTGTGAATAATTGTTTGTTATCGACATTCAAATGCATTGCATTAAGGCTGTTCTCAAATCCAAAAGGAGCCAATTTTATGACATAAGTTTTAATTCGTTTTTGTTCGGAAACACATGAAACGGACAGGTATTGTTATTCAGAAATTATGTCATCGAAAGTCGTTTTCTGTTTTTTTTTTTTTATGCAGTAGATCTTTCAGAAAATACTGTCAAACTTGGCGTTTTGAACCGAATTTCCGGACGAAAGGGAATAAACCAGTCAGAAAAGTGAGAAAAACGTCTTGTCACGTCATCAAATTCGCTTCTAACTTTTCTAACTTGTTAGGCAAATTATTTATCAAAAAATGGGAAAACTCATTTCGATTCCAAATCGTTTCCATAGTCAGGCCTGCCAATTTTATAGCTTTGCATTTAAAAAAGAGTCCGTCATTGTGTCAGAAAATTTCGCTCTTGTTCAGCAGTGAACGCGAGAACTGCCTTAAGAAATTTGAGGAATTAGTGAATTTTTCAAAAAAAGAGGAATACTATGCAAATTTTATTTCGTACATTTAAAATGGATAGTAAAACACTTTCTGTACTAATCAAAATTTAAAAAACAAACATAATTTTTATAAAAAATGATCATTTTCTATAACTTAATGTCCGGGTCTGATAAGATCAGCCAAGAAAACTTGCCTGTTACATGTACATTCAGAATCATCCTAAAACGCATTTTGTAAAGATATTAACAGGGACGACTTTACAAACAGCTTCAGGTTTTGATTGGGATATTCCCGATTTAGTTGAAAAGGCAGCGGGGTAAAGAGTTGTCTGAGTACGAGATGAGAAAATTTTTATTTTAAAAGGGTGCTGCCATTTTAAAAAGAACGAATCGTTCCAAAAGTGCCATTCAGAATGTAATCATTAAACAAGAACAAAAAATCAGGCGTCCAGCATCGATTATGAAGCACTTTCAAAAACATTCAAAGTACTGTAACAAAAATGGACAGTTCATGAAGGTGAAAGATGGCTAAAGAAATAATTTAGAAAAGCCATTTTCTGCAAGGACCCTCCCCAGCCGGAATTTTTTTGTGCAGCATTTTATTGTGTATAGGATGTACAGATTTGTATGTATATTACATAGTATACAGAAAGCCAGTTGAATGAAACAGTTGGCAATTCCCATTCAGCCATTTCCGGTAATAAACGTTCTATTCTTAGAATTGATACGCATCCAGTAATATACAGAAAAATAGTTCCATTTTAAAGCGCGTACTACAAGTACATTCTTTTGTGTGCCCCTGTCCATGAACGAAACATCTACATTGATATATAAATTTTTAAATAGTGTCCAATTTATCCAATTCTTTTGAGTGTCAGCAAATGCTACCTACTTCATTTTCCACTTTTCCCAATTCCTAAACACTTTTCAACTTGGTTGGAAAGTGTTCCCAAGCACAATAAAAGATCTGGAAGGAAGAAGATGTTACACATTTTTTTTGGCTAGCTACGAAAAGAAAGAATCTTGAATCAAATAACAAATTGAGTCGAATGTAGAAGAGGATCGTATGGGAAGAAAAAACCAAACAAAGACTGAAACGGACTAAAACTAGATGAGTGGAAAGAAATTCTATTTTCTAATTAAAAAAATGGCCCTCATGCAGAGTTGGGCAGTATCGAAAATACATGTATTTGAAATACATTTTCAAAATACATTTGTAATTTGTATTTTATATTTTAAAGCTTCAAAGCAAATGTATTTTGGTAATGTATTTTGGAAAGCTTTTCAAAGTATTTTGTATTTTCAAAATACTCAAAATACATTCCTCAGGATTTCAAGCTGCCGTGTCTAAACCGCAGATCCTAGATTTGCAACAGGGATAAATAATTTTCGAATTCGTTTCTGGAAGTTTATATGCAATTGTTTAACATTTGATACGATGTCCGATAAGCATATTAATGAATCGGATGTTTACTTCTGCAGAAGCATTTTTGCTGAGTAGTCACAAGTATAGTTTTTATAATTAATAACATTCAATGAGAATTACAAAAACTTGTTGCGTGAAAATCGTTGTATCTAGAGGCAGGTGCTGCCTATTTCAAGTACATAAGAAGTGTAATGCTGTTAGTTAGTTCAAAGGCTCATGGAAATACTGCTATATCTCGACTTTAACATTATTTTCCCGAGTTTCTCAGTTATTAATTCAATCGAGGTTCTAACATTTACCATACCTTTGATATTTATTTAATTGGGGTTGAACTTTAATATAAAAGTAGTTTAATTTATTCCTAAAGTATGCAAATGTTCATTAACTGTATTTACATTGAGTATATTGGATATTAGATGTTTAAATGCGGGCTTGGTTTTATTATAGTTAACCTAGCCCTGGCTTACAGAGCCTACTGCGTGGTATACAAAACGTAGATAAAATCATTTTTAATTAAAATTCTAATACATTTTTTAACGTTTAACTTTTTTTTTACTAACAACACAGAAAAGCAATTTTATATGAACGGTATAAATTATGCATTTAAACAAAGTTTTGATATTTATTAAAGCGGTACTGTTGCATCAGCTACATGCCAAGGATTAATAGCCAAAAAAATTGTCAGAGAATTCGCTAATTATAGCAGCTTTTTTTATTCTACTTATTTCAGTGTTATGTATTTATTTATTTATTTATTTTTGATGAACTTTTAGTATCATTATCGAATATTAGTCAGGGACAAATGATGAACTAATTTATATCACTTTAAGTGCATATAGGTAAATCTTCCGCAGTCAGGCTGCACACGATATAGAATCTTTTTTTAATCATACTTGAATTAAGCAACAACAACAAAAACATAACAAATCCGTAAATTAAGATAGTTTTCAAATAAATTGCATTTTTTCTCTATTCAACGGTGTAAAACTTGAAATCGTGCGATGATTAGACGTTAATAGATTTTCTAAAAAGAGAAATTTATTATTTAGATCGTTGCCATCTTCAATATGACGTTACTCATGGGCATGTTTTTGTTTTATGATAGAGACCAGCGATCTCACTCAGATTGAAGATGCTCACTATACTACATAGTGTATAGAACATAGGTGGAAATATTTCTTTTATTGAAAAAATATATATTTTAAATTTAGTATATTTTCGCAGATTTCCAACCAACTACACCAAAAAAGCATTTTTGAAACTTTCTTATTAGCCACGTCGCAGCAGGTAATCGCGAAAGGATTTTATCATTTATAGCAAAATTTGTTATTTTCATTATTTCAGCATTTAAACACGTAGTTCAATTACATGTCTGTTAAATTCGTGTTTTATTTATGTATTTGTGAGATTTTAATTTTGTTTGGCAATTTAGTTATGGAATATTACACATAAACAAACAAATGCTGAGTTGCATCATTATTTTAAGTATAGGGATTAATCTTCCGTAACTGGGTCGCACGAATATTTCCGAGATGGGTTTAAAAAAATACATGCTTGAAAATTCATTACTTTAAAAATCCGTAAAAGCTGGGTAAATTGAGATACACTTTTTAAGGAAATTGCTTTTGAAAGTACTTATTTTCTACTCCACTGTGTAAAAATTGCATATACACTATGGCCAAAGTTGACCGGCAACTTGCGATTTTTGACGTTTTCTTAGATATCTAGAAAAATACATGAGGAATTATCCTGAAACTCCAGGTGTGTAAACAGAATAGTACAGGTCATATATTTCCGTGAAGATTTCTTTCCCGAAAACCCATAGTGGACCGTCAACAAATTAAAAAAGAACGAATATCTTTTGAACAACCCTGTAAAAACTAATGTAGCAAAAGCGTTCAAACTGTAGATTATAATTAAGTGCCTTATTGTAATAAATTGTGTTCATTTTTATGAGAATAGCATGTATATTCGTAGAAAAATTTAAGTTTTTATAAAAAGAGTCCCAAATTTTGTCAAATTTTTTGCTTGTAATTTGTAGAGCTCTTAATATAAAAAAAAAGTTTTTTTCAGAAAATATGACGAAGAACATTGTACACAATGCCCTGCAATCAGAATGAAAAAATAATAAAAATTGTATGAAAAATGAGCAACTTTACTAAATAAAGATTCACTGTGCATGCCCGAATGTAAACAAAATATAATTTGCATAATGTGTTGGCTAAATGTATAGAGCAACTTTTGTGAAAATCTCAAAAATATAGTTTGAAAAGTCTTAAAATTATCGTTTATAGAATAAGCTCAAAATCCGTTATTCCAAAAAGGAAGCAAAGAGATAAGGGGCTGTATCAAAATGCAGTAGTACGTGCAATATTTTGTATGCTATACTGGCACTAATTAATGGATATATGGATACAACCCCTCATCTTTTTGCTACATTTTGGAAACAACGGATTTTGAGCTTATTCTATCAACGATAATTTTCAGAATTTTCAAGCTATGTTTTTGAGACTTTTACAAAAGTTGCTCTATACATATAGCTAACACATTATGCAAATTATATTTTGTTTACATTCGAGCATGTGCAGTGAATCATTATTTAGTAAAAGTGCTTATTTTTCATACAATTTTTATTATTTTTTCATTCTGATTATAGGGTATGGTGGACAATGTTATTTTTCATATTTTCTGAAAATAACTTTTTTTTTTATATTAAGAACTCTATAAATTATAAGCAAAAAAACTTGGCAAAATTTGGGACTCTTTTTATAAAAACTTTAATTTCTCTATGAATATACATACTATTCTCATAAAAAGGAACACAATTTATTAAAATAAGGCACTTAATCATAATCTGCAGTTTGAACGCTTTTGCTACATTAGTTTTTACAGGGTTGTCCAAAAGATTTTCGTTATTTTTCAATTTGTTGACGGTGCCCTATGAGGTTTCGGGAAAATATCTTCACGGAAATATATGACCTATACTATACTGCTTACACACCTGGATTTTCAGGTTAATTCCTTATGTATTTTTCTAGATATTTAACAAAACATCTAAAATCGCAAGTGGCCGGTCACCTTTGGCCATATAGTGTATGCGATATTTAGAATTTACAAAATTTCAAAAGAAAAAGAGAAAGAAAAAGAAAAAAATGTTTATTTAGGTCGTTTTTAATATTAATATGACATTAGAGCTATTCACGGACATCTTTTTTGCTTTATAATACAGATTGTTTGTGAAACAATTAATACACTGAAGATATAAATTAGCTGAGCAAGTTTTTCAGTTCAAAACCGTATTTAGATTCTTTTTAGAGTTTCAATAGAAAACGAAAATGGAAAATTTAACCAATTAATATAGTATCCATATATATAAATATCTTATTAATTTAATTAATCACAAGCACATGCATCTTACAAAGGCACATCATTATGTAGTAGGTACGTGCTGCGCATGCTTTTGTTCAAAATAAAATCGAAAATACTATTAAAACATTATATTGTATTATTTTATAAATAATAATCAAAGACTTTTATTCATAATTAACTGATGTTGTTATTTACGTATTAAAAGTTCGTAAACCGAGATTGATATTCATTGTAGAGAGTTTCAAATTGTTTAATATTTGGCTTTTAAATTAATTGAAAAAATATTACGAAAATTTTTTTACGATAATAATGTAATAGAGTCTTATAATATAAATGATGGAGATATTCAATATGTTATGAATGTTCAAGTAATTTTAATTCAGTGACTTTTTCACAACCAGTGGTGTAGCCCGCTGGGACACCCTCTTATAGGATCATCATAATGCCCCCCCCCCCTTCCCCCCGTGTCTCTTTTAAAGTGCAAAATTACGTCCCCAAAAACACTTTGCATCAGTAAATTTTTGAAATTTTGAAATGTATTTTGTATTTTAAATGTATTTTGAAAATACATGTATTTTGTATTTGGAATTTTTTAATTTTGTAAAGTATTTTGTAATTTGTATTTTAGGTTCTAAAACCTTTCTATTTTGTATCGAAAATGATTTTTCGATGTATTTTGTCCAACTCTGCCCTCATGACTACAAATACAGGATTTGGGAAAAGGCTTCAGTCGACAGTGAGGCTCTGCGACGGTTTTGGATTTACAGCGAATTTCAGGAGGTATGAAGTTTGAGAATATCAAGCTGTGATACAGGATCCTCTTATGCAGCTTGGGAGTTTATTAGGCCCTTCCTGTGTGGATAAGGTTTCAATTCATTTTGTTTAAAAAATAAAAATGGATATTTTGCCATACCCAATCGAAGTTCAAATTTGAACCCTTTCAAGTCGTAGAGTTTATGCCAACAATAAATAGTTTCTTCTGCGAAATGGTAGTTACCATTTTCACACAATGAAACTCGATTTTAAAACCTGGTCATTTTAATGAAAGACAGAGATTTTGAGGTTAGAAGAAAATCGGAAGATCCTATTTATTTCCATACCATTTTTTTTTTCGGGGAGGGGGGGGGGTGGGGAGACAAGTGGCATTATAATTTGTAAATAGTGTATTTTTCCTTTAATTCTAGAATTTCAATCATTTATCACATTATTCAAACTTATTGAAAAATGATGCAGTGCCATCATTCTATTTCATATATTTAAATTATGAATTTCATAATTGGCAAAATGAGAGAGTCTTTAAAAATTCTCTCGAATTTGGCATTTTGAATCGAATTTTTAGAAGTGACAGCGGGGTAAGCGGAAAAACAAACGCTTATAACTCAAGATGTAATTCCTTTATAGAAAAATGAAAAAGCAAACAAACACGGTTACAAATTCCTTCAATAATCATGCCTGTGAGCGCCATGCTTTTACATTTAAAAAAAAAGCCCGTAAATGTGTCAGAAACTTTTGAGCGGGGAAATATATTTTGTACGAGAATTACCCTTAATATTAAAAGCAAGAATGAAAACCATGCTTCAAGCATAGATTATGAAACACTTTCTATAAAACTGTACGAAACTTCACCGTTCAGTTAGGTGAAAGAACAGTTTCGAAAACATATAACGCATTTAAAAATACAGTTTAGCAATTACCTTCCATAATAAAAGGAGTAGTCATTATTTTGTGCAGTCCTGTTTGCGATCTGTTACGACTCTTTTGCCTATACACTACATACCACGCTGAAATTGAGTTGATTTACAAAATTCACTTTTAGCAATCTTCTTTAGGATACAGAAATACACTTAATTTTTTTTGTGCAGCCCTGTATATTACTGAAAACTTGTGTACATAAAAATTGAATTGAGGTAAAAAACGTTTAACACAACTTAAATCGTACTTCCAGCCATTATGAACCTCTTCTTTTTACTGTATATCAATTTATTTCTGTTATTATATTATATCTGTTGTTATTCAGCAGGAAAATGCAAAAGTCCTCCACTTCCATAGTCAGTAACGCACTTGCGAAACTTTTCAGTAACAAACTTATAATGCACCTCATTAAGGCATATAAATTTTATTATCTTTCAACATAAAAATAGACTTCAAACGATTTTTCCTCGTAGACCATTATGGAACAGAATTCTTATGTGTGACCCTGTCAATGAATTTTAAGTGCTCTATTCTACAGACATCATGTTTTAGTGCACTTCAGAAATGCATATCCAATTTACTTGTGTTTAAAATGGCATAACATTATCAAAATGCGCTTGAAACGATTTTTTCCCATTCGCCGTCCTGTAACGGACGCTTTTTGACTGTCCCTTGAATGACTTGTCAGGGAACGAGTAAGTCGCAAGGGACACGTGGGTGGCCCTTGATTTTACAGGTGAAAACCCCGGAGCCTAGAAGGAGTCGGAGTCAAAAAATAGAAGAGAGATGAGTCTCATACTATACATACTACACTATCATTTCTATAGCGAGCGTGCTATAGTAAACTTCAATATCATAGACAAAATTTCTGGGCAATCCGATTCTATTTCTGGGAGTTAGAGTGCGGCTAGACAGCTAGACAGACCGAAGTACTAAATACTTTTTTGGGGGTAGTGTTAAGAAGCACACCCACTTTCCTAAAAATCTGTCATGGTGTGAGTCCGACTGAAGTTTTCTTTAGTTTCTCTTCAAAAAAGGAGTTTTGAAGAACCTATTTCAACATACCTATTCAAATTCTCTCCTTTCATTTCGAATGACATCTTGAACATTTTTTTCTTTTAAGTATAAAAATGATGTATTCGTTTTGGACTCCATTTTTCAAAAAAGCACACTTTTACCAGGTGACCAAGAAAGCTCGTTTTCATCACACATAAATTCATTTCATTCACTTGATTTTCTTATATGAGAGATTAAAATGAGTACCATTGTATTCACATTTATATTGTATGAAAAGCTCTATGTAGGGCTGCCACAGGCGACTCATTTTTAAATTTATCTCGCACCAGTTTTAAAAAACAACAAAAAAAAATTACATACACTTTCACAACGTCTGCAAGAGACATATACTGCAAAATTTATTCTCTTAAAATAGTGGTGCAATAGAATATAAAAATAGTCGCCTGTGGCAGCCCTGTATAAAAGGAAATACCGGAAGAGAGGCTTGCAATATCGGAATGTAAATAACAATAGAGGTGCCAAATAGTGAGAAGCAAGGATGATGAAAAAAGATAATCACCTGTGATGACGTGTCAGTGAACGAGTGGGTCGCACGGGACACGTAGGTTGTCCTTGATTTTACAGGTGAAAACCGCGGAGTCTGGGAGAAGTCGGAGTCAGAAAAGAGAGGAGAGACGAGTCTGAGGTTGGACGTGAAACGTGTCGTTTGGAGAAAGTAACTACTAGAAAAAAATGGATTTTTTTTTTACATTTTCCCATTTTCTATAGTTTGTGTATTATCCCTGTAAAACGACTTGGCTGCATTCAAAGTCCTTTCGTAGTGATTGAGTGTTTTAGCGCAGCCGTCCGAAGTCTTAAACCGTTTTGGAACACTATAAACTCATTTCACACAAAATGACTTTTTTCGAACGGGGCGGGATCAGAACGCAAAAACTATTATACCGATCTTGCTAAGTTGTTTTTTTAATTAAAGGTAATATAATTAATTGGTGTTTGGATCAACTTCAGCCATTTTTATAAAAAATAAACATTTTTAGAAGCACGCCAAAGTGCAAATGTAGACCTTTTTATCAAATAGCTGCCACTTTGTTGATTTTCAACTTTTTGACCTCAAAGTACTTGAAGTTCCAGAGAATAATCTTTAAGGCTGCTGGTCACTCAGTTTCCGAATTCATGTTAAGTCTATGGGTATTGGGGGATTGGATTCTTCTATTTAAAATAAATTAATATTTTTTGAACTTGACTGCTTTCTTTTTTTCTTACTTCTCAAACTATTTCGAAAGTCTACGCTTAATTTTATAGGAAGTGTTCAAATTTTAACACACAAAATATTAAATTAAGCATAGATTTTAGAAATAGTTTGACAACTAAGAAAAAAAGAGACAAAAATATTAATATCCTGAGGAGTATTTTAAATAGAAGAATGCATCTAACACCCATAGACTTAACATGACATTCAGAAACTGAGTGACGAGCAGCCTTAACGAAAATGGATTGCGGACGAATCTGGCGATCTATCGGATCAACTCGAGCCACATCATCCATTTTAGATGATAATAAATAACCAAACCTTCATTCCTATTCTAGAAAGAATGATTTTAGGGAGGAAATAAAATTTGAACATGTCATTTAAAAAAGTGAACAAAATTTAAGACTATATAATTCGTGTTTTTTTTTCCATACATGTATGCACTAGAACCGCAAGGATCTGATTTTCAATAAAGTTAAATAGTTTCAGAAAAAATAAATAAACTGTTTTAGCATTTTGATCACTCTGCTATTTTGAAAAAATGAAAGCTGAGAAAAACGATTCTAAATTTGGAACTCTGGCTCCTTTAATGGAGGAATGCAGGAAAAAGTACTTTCCCATATTTTTATTCTTTACACGAGGGCTCGGACAGAATCTGAAGGGATCTTTACGAAATTAAATTTCGCCATAATAGACTGCAGATGCTTCAATTCATTTTTGAAGGCCCCCATGTGAAGTCAAGAAAACTTCAGCTGTGGTATTTTATATAATAAAATGTGGTATATTCTTTAATCATGCACCCGCTTGTGGGAATTAAAACAGTACGTACGCTAGTTAGAAAAGAGCAAAGTACTTTTCAATATCACACGTGTGGAATGGGATTGACTAATACTCGTATACCTCGAAACCGGGTTACGACAGAACGATCAAATGGCTTTTACCCAACACGATCTGATTGATTTTGAATTCAGTAACTCGACTTTGGTCCAGAGGATGGTTGAGGTCTAGCTTCAATTACTGAGCGTGCGTAGTTAAAGAAAAACGAGCAGAGATAACACGTCTGTTCACATGTCAAAATAATGGCCGCGTACGAACCTAAGACACTGTTTAAGATATTGTAATAAAAAGCAAGTTAAAATTAGAAATTATAGTATCAAAAACAGAAGAAGAAGATGCAAAGTATGTAATCTCATGTGTATATATAATATCTTCTTTGTTTATATTTATATATAAATTTTCTGTATTATATGTTGACATAAATACCCATGATCACGAAGAATTTATTTGTCTTAAGAAAAAGGCAACATTACCTGAAAGGCCGATCAATTGCCACTAAAATAATGATAGCTTTCGTATTTAAGATTATTTCTTTTTTACAAGGTCATTTATTTGTTTGGAAATTAAATTTTAGGTCTATTGTATGAAAGATATATATGTCTATATTATTCCTATATGTTAGTTATTCTAATGTAAAATTTAAACAATTCATCTGAGTTTTATTTAATTATAGAATTTTTTTAATATCTCTGTTTTTTTTAAATGTCTCATTTTTGTAAACTATAATTGCACCATTCATGATTAGTATAACATTATAACAATGTTGTTGAAATATATAAATGTTCTTGGTAAATTAAATGTTTGTATGCTTTCTCCTTTTATAAACAGTATCAACGTTTACAGTTAAATGAAAAATTCATTATAAATTTTTATAAATATAATTTAGAATTTTTTAAATTCTAGTACTTGTTGTATAAATGAAAACTATTTCATCAACAAATGGCTTAAATGAGTATGTTTCTGATATATATGGATATTTTTCATAGCGGTAGTTTCAATTTCTTTTAATTCAAATGTATTATTCATTGCGAAGAATATCACTCTTTTATTTGCAGGGCTCACTGCGATAGGGAAAAAATTCATTTCACATCATCATTGTTTCGAAACAATATTATCCATAGTAGATTTCTATCTCCCATATTAAATACCCTTAATAGGAGGATTATTTTGTATCAATAGTGGTGGTATGAAATGAAAATTTTTCTATCGCTTCGGACTCTGCATTTACTACTGATAACAGATTATCATAACTCTCTATGTACATTCAATACATATATAGGTCAAAAGAGTTTTAAGGTAACCAACAGTTTGGATAAATTATACATTATTATCTTTCAGAAATTTGAAATATTTATTCATTTCAATTCCATTTAATTTCCAACTTAAAATTATACATTATTTAAAATATTGTATTAGACATACTTAAATAACGATAGTGATAATAAATTATTTCTTACTATTACCATCAGCTAGAGCATCACAGTTATAAAAACTAATAAAGAAATCCGAACCAGGATCGAAAGACAGAACCCAAAGTGAAATGGCAGCAAACAGAAGAAACCAACATTGGAAGCGAGGCACAATGCCGATACAGCAGCCAAGGAATTAGCCAACACCTAGGGGTGGTCCGTATACAGTGCTTGTCAATAGTTTAAGCACAATAACAATTTAAAAATTAAAACTTTAAATATTCACTTTCATTCAATATCTATCTTGTATATGTTAATAATAGAAGTTTTAAAACCCTATTCAATAAAATTACCCTTTTCATGTTATTTTAAATTATGGTGTTTAAGAATAGAACAAAAGTTTAAGCACAAAATCGTTTTTATACAAATTTTACAAACTGATGATGCAGTAAACGATTTTTGGGTGTATAAGAAGCAGTGAGTTGTTGTCTTTGAGTTAGTGCAAAATGCCCAAGTCGAAAGAATTTTCAGTCTGGAGATAAATATCTGGAGTATGAGAGAAAAACGTAAGTCTGTGTCTGAACATTAAAAAGATCAAAACGAGGTTTTCATCAACTTTTGGCTCGTGGTAATGATTTCAAACGAAAATTCCGTTCAGGAAGGCCACGAGTGACTACTTTGTGCGAAGACCGCCACATCAGAAACTTGGCTTCAACTGGGTAATTACTCTCTTTCGCAAATAAAACATTCAGTTGGAGGACCAATATTTAAAAAAACTGTTCATAGAACAGTTTTGGAATCGAAATACATCAAAAACCGTAAAATGGCTCGGTTACCATGTCTGAAACGACACCATAAAGAAGCTAGATTGCAGTGCAAAACTGCATATATATTAAGCCTACATGTTGATGCTGGAATCTGGCGCAAATTGTCACAACAGCGCCCCCTTGTGGACGGGGTTGATAATGCAAGTACGCGGGGTTTTAGTATGACGTCATATATGGCAGAATATCTACTATCTGCGCATCTCTTGCGCACACTTTCTGAATTATGGAAGATGAATGTTGTTTACCAGATGTAATCCAAAATATTTCCGTTACAATTTATTTTGATAAAATCATGTACATTTAAAAAAAATAATAGTTACAATATCATTTTAATTTCGGAAGAAAAAGCACTAACGCTACGAAAACATTATTTCCTTTTGCTCTGAAACTAAAATGACATTGCGACTATTTTTTAAATAAACATATTTTTATCAAAACATGCTGTAATTTTTTTTCTCCAATAAATCTAATAAACAAGATTCATCTACTGTGAGTGAGTTTGAGTAACGATTTGAAATTCGTGATTGAATTTTTATGGCTTTGATAAAAAAATCTAATCTGGCGATTTTAGGAAAATTATTGAAGCTATTGTCTAGAATCGCAAAATATTTAAACAAATAAATGAATGATACTTGCTCGTTTAATAGTACAACATTAATGCATGCATTTTAAATTAAAGTGATTCCGAATATAAAATGAAATGAGTTTTAAATTAAATGAATGAAATATTTGTAAGTTGAATAAGGTAAGTGCAATGCAATTAAGAGAATATTGGAAATTTATCGTTTGCGCTCGATACTTGAACAAAAGGACTAAAAATTGAATATTTTATTTATAATCAAATTCTATACATGTTCTAAGCATTCATAAACTCTGTATTCTCATCGGCAATACAACCGTGTATATCATTTTTTATAACTTTAGCACATCAATAACTGAGTAAAAAATGAGACTACAAAATTCGATCTTTACACATTAAATACTTACTAATTTTTATGCGTCATTTTTCATTTCATTAAAAAAAAAATTAAAATCGAGTTTATTTAAAGCAACAGCATTTGATAATATATATTAAATAATATTTTGTCGTTTTTTTTTATAAATTAAAGTAAAAATACGTAACTAACTTGTTTTACTCTTTGGAAAAGGACAGAGATGAATTCTGTAAGAAAAAGAATTTTCTTACAATTTCGAAAACTATAGCTATTCGATGGCCAACATTTTGCCATTTTAGCAAATAATATTAGTTCTAAAATGAGCTGTTTAGTTTAAATAAGTAACTATAATAAATAAATAAATAAAAATACGAATAACAATTAATAGAATATTCTATTACTGTCAGAATATAAATGCTACAAACAAATGAAAACGCGACGTTTGCGTTTGCGCAGTTATTTCATAGCTGTACAATTAATAGATTATCCATAAAGAAGAGAACAGTTAGGCATCTTTCTGTAGTTCAACTCAGTCCGCTACGTGGCGTGCGACCTTGATTGATGTGACCTCATCCTTAATCTTGCGGTTACCTCTCCTATTTAAGATAGGACGCTTACTTTATATACTGCTTTGTTACAGTGAGCCAAAGAGCATATGTCATTTGGTGATAAGTGGCTGAATGTCATATTCAGTGATTAAAAAAAATGGAACATGGATGGCCCTGATGGGTCTAAGTACTATTGGCATGATCTCCACAAAGAACCTAGGAGTATATTTAGCCGACAACATGGTGATGGTTGTGTAATGGTATGGGGGGGGGGGTATTTCTTTCAAAGGTCAGACATCTATAGCATTCATCAGTGTTCGTGAAAACTCTGAAAACTATCAAGAGGCACTTGCAATCATTTGATCCCTGTTGCCGATGTTTTGGGAGGAAAAAAATGGTTATTTCAACATGATAATGCTTCGATCGAGACCTCGAACTCAACTTCAACGTGGCTTAAGTCGAAAAAAGTACCTATTTTGAAATAGCCGGCAGTTAGCCCTGATTTAAACCCTATAGAAAATGTGTGGGGTATTCTCACTCGTGCAGTGTATCCAAATGGAAAGCAGTGTTCTTCAGTTAAAGATTTAAAAAATGTCATTGAGAACTCGTGGTTTAAAATTGAACAAGAAACAATACAGAAACTCGTTTTATCGATGGAAGACCTTATATTTAAAGTAATTAAGCAGAATAGAGCAATAATCAAGTGTTTTTTTTATTATTCTTGTTTGACTAAAGACTAAAGAACTACCGTGCTTAAACTTTTGGCACACTCATTTTTGTTCTTTTGATAAATTCTATTATTTGAGAGAAATTTTAAAGCACAAATCTGTTAAATATCTTTTTAAAACTACAATTTGTAGGTCATGTGAAAAGGAAAGTAACTTTCAGTCAATAATAAAATTTGATTTTAAAATTTTATGTTGTTCTTAAACTTTTGACACGCACTGAATAGGAATCGTTGTAATGGTAGGCTTCGAGAGCAGCAACCAACAACCACACTGCAAAACAAACTGACTTGAAGGAAGACTGTGTGAAAATGATCTGAATTTCGGTTGCACACAAGGAAAACACAGCGTCCGAAGTGCGACGCAACGACGGTTTTGGACTACTCTTTTAGTAACCAACTCGACGCAACAGGCGACTCTGCCCCCGGTAGCCTTCCACACTCAAGTGGCCGGGTCGGGAACACAGAGAAGGAATTGGCCACAAGGTAAGTGGCAGCGTTTAAATATGAAACACGAGAAAAATCCAGTTTGGCCACCACACGACGGTCCCGAACGACTCATGTAGTAGTCAGCGAGCAAAACACAACAGTGCCCCATCCGAAAATTCACAATCACTCAACGTCCCAGCGCGCTTGACGCCAACCCCTGTAGCCAAACGCTTTGGCGAGAAATTAACTTCCACGCGCATGCAAGTCTGAAGCTAATTTCGACCTTCGATATTTCATCCATTTGATCGCGTATTTCTTGCTTATGGAATACTTTCAAGGATAGGAATACGAAGTAATAAATGCTTATTGCATCTTCTGAATAATTATATATGCATTATGAACAAGCTAAGTATTTAATGTTATAGATATATACTCTATAAGAAGTCTGACCTTTCTTCTTCGAAGCTAAAGTATTTATTTATGGAGTTTTAGACGTATCATGTGCTGCCATCTAGCGTCAGCACACAAAATACATTACAACAGTCGTCTTTTGAATAACGCATGATCTGAATAAATGTAAGTATATATATTGTGAACAAGTGAAATGTTTAATCTTACAGACCCACTCTATAACTTTGGCCTTTCTTTAAATGATCACCATAAATAAATTAAAATTCACTATAATTATCTTAGTTATTAGTTGAGAGTATGCTAAGATAAATGCTTTGTTGTTGTTGATGATTGATAACAGGCTAAAAATATTCAATAATGGACATCCTCCCTCCCCTCCTCAATGTTTTTGGTTCATAAAAATTAGGAAATAAAAATTTAGCTTTTCTTAATTTTTTTTATAACTTCTCCTTGTACGCTATAATGATTTTATTGTTTACAATCTTGATTAAACCAGTCAGGAAGCAGAAAATTGGCATTTTCCCCCATAGTAATAAAAAATTTTGAATTTTATATACTGTTATTTACAAAATTGCGTTTATTTTAAAGATTTTAAGTCCAGTATCCATCAATGGGATGCACAATTACTCTTCTTTTATGGACTACGATAAATTTCTTTTAAAAAATTAAAAATTATACTTAATTATGATGAATTTGAAAGAGTAAAAATCTAACCATGCTCATTATTGTAGTATTTGTGGTATTCTTGCAGCTATGTATTATTCCTTTAGAATGTACTTCATAGTATCAGTGCTTAAAAAAACTGTATAAAAATAAATCTATAATTTTTGAAAAATTAATTCGAAAATAAACAAGAACGAAAAATCATGCGTCCGTCATAGATCATGCAACATTTTCCAGCACATTGAGAATACTGTAACAAAATTTCACAGTTTATTAAGCTGAAAGATGATATCTAAATAAACAATTTGAAAAACGATAACGCATTTAAAAAGCCAATTTCTGCAATTGCCATCAACCGTTTGAAAAATATCCGATTTTTTGAGTGCAGCCCTGTATATGATCTATAGATTTGTATGTATACTACATAGTATGCTAAAAGTTGATTCAGTTAAACGCGTAACACAGTTGAAAAGTCCCCTTTAAAAATTTCCGTCAATAAACGAAAATGTACTTGAGATCTTTTGTTCAGCCCTATATATAATCTATAGAATTTATATACACCAAGTAATATGCAAAAAAAAATAATAATAAGACTACATTTAAAAAAGCGTACCACAATTGAAAACGTACTTCCAGCAATTATAGTTCCATAGTAATTCCATAGTAAACCCCAAAAACTCGTAAACACTTTTCGACTGTATTGATCTATCTTGATTAACTATGTCAACTATTGTTTCAACTATTATACCTTCATAAAGCTAGAAACATGCAGTTCAAATTTTTCAGCGTCATCCTTACTTTGTAACGGTAATCTTATTTTATTGTAACAGCATCAATATTCGAGTTAAATATAATCAATAATACAACTTGTGTAGACTGAATTAATCTGCAAAAGGGAAATAAATCCCTCTCTTTTAACTCTGTAGTCTGTAAGTGTATCCAAAATATATTAATATAAAGCGGATATAAATATTCGTACATACAACTTCGAACTACGATATTAGAAACAGAATGCAGCATGCACGTATGCACGTCGACGTTCATTTCTTTGCGAAAGCGCTTGGCTACAGGGTTTGGAGTCAAGCGTGCTGGGATGTTGAGTGTTTGTGAATTTGCTACAAGTCCTTGGGGGACACTGCACCCGGTCACCCTCCACACTTAAGTGGCCGGATCGAGAACACCGGGTAGGATAGGCGCCCCCTCACTGAACACATAATGAGTGGCTGCATTCGAAATGGATTTGGCGATGTCCTAATAATTGTAGTATGAATTCTGAAAAAAAAAAAATTATTGAGAAGGAGAGAAAATTTTTCTATTTTAAGCTAACAGTTTAGAACTGAATTTCTTTTAAGCACGTCAAAAAACCGCTGCGAAAAGCGGAAAAACGCTCAAATTCCTATTAAAAATCGATAAAAAATCAAAAATTGCGGAAGACAAAATTTACTGTATTAGATTAAAATATGAAAACCGAATTCTTTTTACGAATGTCCAAAAACCGCCACAAAACTCTAAAAGTCGCATAAAAATTTTTTTCAAAAAATTCCAAAACCGCTGTATGATTTCCGAATGCATTTTAGGGAAAAGAGGACAACATTAACTAATATTACGCTAAAAGAATAAAACTTGTTCCTTTTACTAATTTTGGAAAAATTGCCCCAATACACTAAAAATCTCATAAAGATCGCAAAAAATTCAAAAGTAGTAGAAGACAAAATTTACTACTAAAATGTTCAAACTGGAATTCTTACAAGAATACCAAAAAACCTGCCGCGGAATGAAAAAAAAAGTTAAAAATCGCATTTGCTGCAGAGATTTTTCCATAATGTAAATTTTAATTGTATGTTACGATTTCTTCCTCCATTCTCCCTATACTAAATAATTATTCTGGAAATATGGATCCTATCAATTATCAAATAGAAAATAAAGGGATCGCATAGCTTTATGAGGCTCTCTAGGAAAGCCTAATTGATTAACATATACTTTAATTCGTGGTAAACTATAGTCCATCTGAGAGAACTGATGGATAATCCACACAGTCGTAAATACAAAATCGTTGACACAATAATTAAGATTACATTGAAATTTATTTGCAGGAAATGAAACTAGTTACACTCGCATAAAAAAAAAATAAAAGGACAAATTGCTATCGAAATACCCATCACTCTATCGATTTTTGTTATTGTTTAGTATTAAAATAGATAATAATGATCTGAATTTTCCAAAGTCGTAATAAAAAAATCATTAGGAAGTTTATTACAACATTCTCTAGTAGTTACCATTATTATAAAAGACAATGTATAAAACTGATTAATTACACGCTATATCTGTAAATCATTTTATTTCTCTTATAGTATATTAATTAATCCTACACTGTTAAAAATTTCTGTAATAACACACACACACACACAAAAAAAAAGACTCTCTGTAAATTTACTCTAGTTCTCGGTTAAATGCATTTGATTGAGTTTCTCGGGCAAGACTCTCTGTAAATTTACAATTGTTCTCGGTTAAATGCATTCGATTGAGTTTCTCGGTCAAGACGTTGAGTGTGTTCAGAAGTGCAATTCGCGCCGCGCGCGCGCTCAGAAGTTTATGTCATGGAGTAGGTCTTATCGAAGAAAGGAATTTTTAAATAATTCAATTATTTCATTATTTTTATGGTTCAAAAAAGGTAAAACCAACGACTATATTTCTTTATCCTTCCAAAACATGGTTTTCGTAGCAGAAATACATGTCTATGCTCACTCAGATAAAATCTAAAATAGTCCAGTAAAACGTCACGTGACCTTCTTTATCTACTTTAGCCCATTTAGAATTTAAAATTAGTTAACCAACCGCACACAAACTCCGCGCGAGCTGCTCAAAAACATTGTGTGGGCGATTTGATCACGTGATTGTGCGTTTTGGTGCTTTGTTTGGTAGGTTGATTGATACAATTTAAGAATTCAACTGGTGATCTAAAAATTTTAACTTTTTAACAATTTTCTTTTTATTTATTTAAAAATGATTTATCAGTTAATTTATATATTCCGTGATAAATAGAATGCTGTTAGTAAATCAAGATTGTGATATCAACATATGAGATTTGTTTGTAATCTACTATACTGGATTGATTTCAATGGAATTTGCACTGTTAGTTAGACAGTTTTCAGAGAAGGTTTTAATATATATATTTCTTATTTTAAGATTGCATATTTTAATACCGTGTGGATAACAGACCAAAATACATCATAAAACATGAGAAATAAATGGCATTCAAAATTCTGTTAGTATAAGCAAAATACTTACTTATACTTTCAGTAGAAAATTTATAAACATTCTAATCATACTTTATTCACTACAAAACTAGACAGTAAACCTATATATTTTATCTCTTTAAAAAATATATGTACAGATATTTTTAGTTAAAATAATCTACAACTATTACATTTTATTTTTATAATGTTCAAAGTAAAATATGATTTCCAGCCTAGTCTCGATAAAAATTCACTCCTAAAGTACTCAAAAAGAAAAAGAAAATCAAGGAATTATCCTATGCGCAAAAGGATATTTTTGCACAATATATGTTATTTTTTCATTTGGATTTGCTTAATGTTTATATCATTATACATATACATACTACATATAAAATCACTTAGAAACGAAACTTTGAATATTTAAAAGGCGTTCAGATGTAAAACTTTAATCCCGAAATACCTCATTTTCTCACATTTAAATAAGTATTTTATTATTATAATAAAAATACACGTGCCTCTGTATAATAAAAATAAAAAATATATCTTCATCAGAAATATCTTATTCATTATGAAAAATATAAAACAACCAATAAAAAAAAAAAAAAAAAAAAAAAAAAAAGAAAAAAAAAAGAAAAAAAGAAAAAAAAGAAAAAATCATGACACAATGTGGAACTGGAAGGATTCGAACCCACAATCCCTAGTCTTGAGTTCACTGCCTTATCCATTCAGCCATCTAGCCCACGTTTCCTTTGCAAAAAAATATCTTTATAATTAGCACCATAATTAATCAAATCCATGATCTGTTCCTGAACACACTACGTGTTATTCCATCCATGATATGGTCCCATTCCATGGTCCTGTCTCCTGAGCTCGCGCGCTTAGCGCGCGTGCAACTTGAACACACCCTATGTAAATTTACACCATTTCTCATTTAAATGCATTCGATTGAGTTTCTCGGTCAAGACTCTCTGTAAATTTACTCAAGTTCTCGGTAAATGCATTCGATTGAGTTTCTCGGTCATCGTTTTACAGACATTTCCCTTATATTGTATCTAATTCCCTGTAGAGATTTCCATGTCTTTCAATCAAATTTATATAGAGCAGAGAAATAGTCGAAGCTAAATATTTTCAAAAACTGGTAATTTTCTTAATCATTTTAATAGTTATAATTTTTCTTTAAAAAAAGAGTGACGTGAAACATTTTCAACTGCAAAAGCCTTTCCATTTACATATATACCATAAGAATAAAAGTATTTTTGGTTAATTAATCTGATTATTTTTGTAAATATTTTACAAATAAAGTTATAACTACCGATATATTTAACCAGTTTTAATGAAAAATATACCCAAATTTTACATCATTATTATTTAAAAATTCCAGTATATCTTCAGATATTAAAGAAGATAATTATTGAGTAGAAGCAATTTCTTGATAAATAATTCCGTAAATAAAGGATTAAAAAATTAAATTTGATTAAAAAAAATAATAGGTATTATGTATCGGTCCAAACTAAATTAAAATAAACCGTTTAAGAAATTTTCTAACGAATGTATTTGAAGTGCACAAATACAATAGATTTTCCCCCACTTCATTATAAAAGACATCCTTTGTGCAACAGCTCCTATGGCGCACTCAGTAAGGTGTTTTTCTCCTCCCAGAGGTCTCAGGTTCAAACCCCAGGCCGGCTAGAAACAAATTGTGTAAAAAATTAAATGGTACAGCAGTTCAAATTTACTCGATAAATTCTGATACTTCGAAGTTCTAATATTCACAAATTTCAAGAACTATGTTAAATTATTTTCATTAAAAATAAATTGATTTACAGAATTTTGTATATTTTTAACGATGTTAATTTACAGAGTCTTGTGTATTTTTAATTATGTTAATTTACCGTAAATTGACAGAATAACTTTTCTGTTATTTAACAGAATCTCTGTTTTTCTAACCTCTGTAATATTACATAAGACTTAAGATACCAGTAGATTAACAGTACATTCTCTGTAATTTCACAGAATTTTTTTTAACAATGTACCAGTTGAAATATTCCCCCTGAATAATAAAGCATAAACAATACTAATATTGGGAATACGTAAATGATAGTATTTACTTTCAACTCGCATCAATTCCTTATGATGGCATCCATTACACAGAGCTCATTCACCATTTTTCTTAAAAATACACATTTTTAGTTTATATCATTATTACTGGTCTAAATGACTTAATTAGAAGACCTGAATATTATTCATTTCATGGCTACAACTCATTTTAGTCGTAATACATTTTTCTTCTAAAGTTAAATGTCACCTCTCATTTCATACTTTTGGTCTGATTAAAGGTAGAGTGGAGGACAAAATTTACTGTATTATGCTAACAGTTTCAAACCGAATTCCTTTTTTTACAAATGTCAAAAACTCGTTCAGAACGCAAAAAAAAAAAAGTTAAAAATCTCGTTGACAATCACATTAATAATCTGTAAAAGTCCAAAAATCGAGGAGAACAAAATTTGATATATTAACCCTTAACCGGAAACGGGAAAATCCCGTGCACAAACAGAACACTTAATAATTAACAATTAGTGAACTTAAATATTTAATCTTTAATAGTAATGCATTGACAGGACCAATTTTTTAATATAACAGCATAAAAATAAGTTTGGAATATCGGAGAGAGAAAATATTAAGGGCAGATATGTAGACGCAAACATCTCATAGACTTACGTTTCCGGTTAAGTGTTAAGCTGAAAGCTTAAAACCGAATTCTTTTAACGAATGTCAAAACAGGAGCGCAAAAAAAAAAAATCACTAAAAAATCAAAGATTTGAGAGGATAAAATGCACTCCTGGATTCCTGCACGCCTGGAAATGCACTACTGTATTAGGCTAAAAGTTTCAAATCTAATTCCTTTTACAGATGTGAAAAAATTGCTGCGGAACGCGAAAAAAACCCCTCTAAAAATAGCATAAAGAAATTCTCGAAAAATTTTAAAATCACTAGGAATTCCGAACAAACTTTCCTGAACATAGAGCAAATTTTACTATATTGAGCTAAAAGATTGAAACCGAATTCCTTTTACTAATATTGAAAAATCACCGTGAAATGTGAAAATTAAATAAAAAAATATAAACAAAAATCCAAAATCGGGCTTCGAGGTGCATCTATTATATATATAAAAGACAAATTGAATTGTCGTTCCGGCTGCTTATAACTCGAGTTCTGCTGAATGGATTTTGATGCAACTTGCACTGTTAGATAGATAATTTTTCAGGGAAGGTTTTAGTATATAACATATCGTTCTACGTAATTTAGTTATAGAATTATGATGGAAAGTTCTGCTATTTTGGGTGAAAAGGTTACCATTGGTTATATTTGGCTACCATTATCGTTGATGAAAGAATTTAAACGCCTCGAAAAATAAAAGAAAAACGGTTAGTAATTTTATTTAAAATAAAAAAAAAATAAAAATAAAAACAATTTTAACAAGCGATAGTATAATAAAACGAAAATATTTAATCTAAACATGAAAGGGTAGTGCTTAAAAAATATTCAATGCCAGGGCTGCCACTGGCGACTATTTTTATATCCAATCGCACCACTATTTTAAGAAAATAAATTTTGTAGTAGATTTCTCTTGCAGATATTGTCAAAGTGTATGTAAAAAAAATCTTGTTCAAAAAAAAAAAAAAAAAAAAAAAGAGAGCGAGATAGAATTAAAAAAAAAATAGTCGCCTGTGACAGCCCTGAAATGTGAACTAGTGCAGTTGAAACAATATTAGGCGATTTATCTTTTGCGTCAGGTTAAGAAAAAGGCATCTGAAGACTTGATAAGATAATATATGAGTAACAATTTTGTTTTTGATTTATCCTTTTAATTTAATTTTTTATTTTTATCTAACTCTTCCATCATGTGACTTACAGAAGAAACTAGCAGATGTAATTATAAAAATGGCGGTACTTGTGAGTTACATATTATGTGTTTATTTATAATTTTGATTTTAATTTGAAATTGTTTGTCATTTTAAGCCAGTAAGGCATAAGCGTGACGTCGCGGTCCGAGCGATGTTCACAATAATTTTGATTTTTCAAGTGTACCACAGCATTTTTGGAGTAATTTTTTTTATATTCAAATGTAAATTAGATAAATAACAGTTAATATTACAAAAATGGAGTCACACATTTGAATTTTAGTGTAAATGTCTGCCACGCACGCATATTGTAAAACAATTTATTTTCAGGCATTTAAAAAAAATTCCACCATACTTTATTACGGAAACATGCCGATCTAATAATAAGATAGAAGAAGCAAGGGGTCGTCGGGTGGCTTCATCGCCCTTAGCCCTCCCTTCCCGGTTTTCGGTGTCTTTAATTTGTGTAAATTCCCTTTTAAATTTGTCCGGTTTCAATTTTTGAATTTTTTTTTTTTTCAATCTCGCTTTCGCTAGAGAGTCTTTTACTCGGGACGTGGCTGGGGACCTAACAATCTAGCTTCCGCAAAAGAGTCGGACTAAGTGGAAGAATAAAGGGCTGCGGAATAATAGGGGCCGCTCGCCGCGGCGGTTGTGAGACGACCCCCCCCCCCCAAAAAAAAAAAAAAAAAAAATAGATAAACCTTTTGATTTTTACAGCCTTGAACTCAGCGAATATTGTCCACTCCTTTTTTTACCATATAACCAATTTCCCTTATAGAAAGGTTCACTTCTTCAAATGTTAAGTACTAAAGCTTATTCTTATGCTTAAGAATAAGCTTTAGTAATAACGTATAATTGCATACATTGCTATGTATGCAATTATGCGTTATTACTATCACAAACGAAAACACTTTGCAAGAAAAATTGCTTGCTGAAATAAATTTTGGATATTCTTTTCAATTCCTCATTTCTTTTTCAGTTTTCTTGCATATCTTTTCTTCTTTTTTGAAGGTTTTTGAAAGATATTGAACTAATCTTCCGTAATCGGGTCACCCGCCAATTGGCGTATTTACTGTATTGTTAGATATATATTTTATATTTGAAGTGAAATCTCGACGATGAATCCGATTGCAGAAGATTACACTTAATTTGTACTTAGAGATTAGTAATTTTATTGTTTTTCATTATGAAGGAAACGAACAAAAGAAGATTTACTATTATAATTTTTCATTTGCAGTTATTTTACTATCACTAAAAAAGCAATACTTGCAATGTACAAAAGAAAAAAATTAAAGTGCCAATGGAAATATATTTGTTGATTTATCATTTTAGCCTAGATAAAAAAAAAAAAAAAAAAAAAAAAAATAGCACCTGAAATTCAGATAAAATTTCGATCATTATAAAGCAATTTCGTCTGGCACACAGTCCTAGCCGCTAAACTCAGTGACAAACTAACATAGCGACATGATTGCAGCTGGTATATAAAAAGAAACGGCAGCGAAAATGACATTAGTTTAATCTATTCAAATAATTCAGTCTTAAAAATCCCCTTTTATACGATTCATATTTCTTTTAAATATGAAAGCTACACACTGTGCAAATAATTTATTACATTTTTAATTGTATTTACTCTGTTGGAATCCGAAGATAGAAAACTGTAGTAGACCTGCCGGAAGAAGACGTATATTGCGAAATATAGTAACGTAGAGAGAGATTGTGTTTAAGCTACCAGAACCACACATAGCACCAAGCTGAGAAGCCCGGAGTTCAAGAACTAACAAACGAAAATTAATAACCCGAACATTGTTTAACTTCATTGGTTAATCTCTGCACTCATTGGAATTCTTTCTCCTTTTTTTTTTTTTTTAGTGTTGACTAGAGAACATTTTAATTTCTGACGGTTATAACGGCCACATTTCCCTTCCAAATTCTACTATAATGACCTACTGTAAAATAGTTGCTTCTGAATAGCCAAATTTTGTCTAACGCATAAGATAATATAATATCGTAATGGAGTTCGCTTCCTATTCATTAAATGCGGAAGGGTTTTCTAGGTGTAGGTACATATTACTTTAAAATACAAGGTCGGATTCACCATTTCGTTTGATTCAAGGTTCATTTGGACGATGGACCAGCGCAGCGAGCGTAGCCTGCTGTAATATATATGATATGTATAATACAAATGGAAATTTCTTTCCGGCTGCTTATAACTAGAGTTCTGCTGAATGGGTTTTAGCGAAAGTTGCACTGTTAGATAGATAATTTTTCAGCGAAGGTTTTAGTACATGACGCATTGTTCGACGTTAGTTTGTTATAGAATTATGGTCAAAAGTTCTATAATCAGATGAACCCGATTACGAAATATTAGCCTTTTAACAAGATTCTGTGGAATGGATTTCGATAGGACTAGCACTGTTAGCTAAGTAATTTTCCATAGGAGGCTTTAGTATATAACATATCGCTCTACGGTATTTAGTTATACAGCTATTTGGGGAAATTCTTTAATCATGTGACCTCAATTATCAAAGATTATTAGCCTTTTTAAAAAGTTTTCATAAACGGTTTTTATGGGACTTGCACTGTTAGTTTGATAATTTTTCAATGATAGTTATAGATATAATATAGGTATAATATATTCTTCTACATTGCTCGGTTATAGAGGAATGAGGGAAAATTCTGTAATCAGGCGAACCCAGATCTCGAATGACAGCTTCGCTATTTCACTAACCATCGTTTATTTTAGGGAAAATAATCGTAAATGAGTTGTATTCGTCAATTCCTGAGAGATATTGGACATCAAACTTAGGTGTAAATGACTAATACAGGCTTTGGAGACGATCACTTATTTCCTTACAAAAGTTTTCGTTTTAGATTTCTCTTACAAATATGGTAGAAAACTGCTACGTGCTGAGGTCTTTTGGTACTTGAACGGACGCAAATCTCGCCAATAACATTTTGTTCTCGGTAATATCAAAATTTATTTTTCGCGTGTGTAAATTAGAAGCAGATGATAAAATAAAATGTTTGGTTTATAGTATTATTTCTTATTTTTATTCTTTGTAATTTTAATGAAATAAGTCAAAGGCTGCTATTTTAAATGTATGTAATGTGTGTATTTTACATGTATGTATTTTAAATGAAATGATTGAAAGCTTTATATTTTAAATGGAATGAAAGTAATCGGAATGTTGTCGATGGGAGCAATATTTAGCGATTTGCCACATGCGCCCGGGTAACATAAAAATAGCCCTTTTCTTTTCAATAGTTGTAGCAACATATCACTAGAATAATTAAAAAAATACGTTGGTGGCCAAAACAAATGACCGATCCGAAGAGTGTTAAAAAATCAGAAATATTGCTAATATGGAATATTATGATAATATTTCGTATGTCAAACTGAAACATTAGCTGTAAAAACTGATCCTAAAATCAGGCAAATTGGAAAGTAGGTCGTAGTTTGTAATTACATAATCATGTCTACAGACAATTGGCGTTTATTACTGGGCGTGATTTAGCGCCTATTTGACTTGATTTAGTTGCTGTTACTTGATTCACTTGTTAAGTTGATTTTCTGTTTTTAATGCGGACCTATTTCATAATCGAGTCGACATAAATAAGCGTAATTCTAGAACAAAGTTTTTTGGACTTTTCCGTTATACCAATACAATGCCAAAATGTATGGTAATGAGCCATTCATTTCAACACCGAACGTGGAAAGAATTTTTATTTTAATCCGTAAATTTTTTTATTAAGGTATGACTTACGTTTTTCGCTGATTCAAATATGGAAATGTTTACTGCAGTGCTAAGAGATAATTACAATTTTATGTCTGCAGTTTAAATGAAGATTTTGAAACAAAAAATCTGCCGTTTATAACTCGACGTCTACTGAATGGATTTTGGTGGTACTTGCACTGTTTTTTAGATCAATTTTAAGGAAAGATTTCAGTATATAACAGATCTTTCGACGTTGCTTACTTCTAGATTTATAGGGGAAAGTTCTATAATCAGTTGAACCGATTATGAAAGATTAGCCAATTTAAAAAGTTCTATTGCGGAGTTTTTAATACGACTTGCATTGTCAGTTAGATAATTTTTCAGGAATGGTTTTAGTATATATTCCATATCATTCTATCGTTCTTTACTAAATCGTGCTGTAAATGATGAACTAAGATAATGGGTCCTTAACAGCCCAAATTTTGTCTGATACATTACAAAATGTAATAGTTCAATGACGTTCGTATAGTTCTCAGCAATGCATATATCCATTCCGGTAAAAGTCCATATTATTTTAAAACAAAAGATCAAATTCACCGATATATTTCGTTTGATTCAAGGTATGTTTGGAGAGACGCCTGCTAGTAACTACACACAAAACTATACACAAAGAACTACACACAAAGAGATATCTTGCTTTCAAATTTTGTATAAGCGGGCAGCGGTCTCTTCAAAACAAACACACAAAAATTTCTTGCCTTATTATTACAGATTATAAGTAGAAATAACAGAAATCAAACTAACTGCTTTTGAAATAAAATTTTAGTTTGGGTTCAAATGAAATGGCATTGTTTAGTTTCTATGGGAAATTTTATTTGATAGAGAAACTTATAACATTTCTTTAGCAATAAACACATTTTATATTATAATATCGAATATGATACCTAACTCAGTAATCAATTTTTTTCAATCAAATTTTAATGAATTGTTTAAATAGTATTAAAATTTTGTAAGAAATTAAATTTAAAATAGGTGATTCCTACTGAATGTTTCCAGATTTCATTTTTTGTATATATTTTGAAGAAAAAAAATATTTAAGGCTTTGAATTTTTTTCTTTTCTTCCATATGATAAACAAACCATGCTGCGACGCCAAATTGAATGGAACATGAGACTTTTTTCGAGGGGTTCGACAACGCTGTAAATCTGGTACACAGCAGATTTACCGCTATGTAAATCAAGTTAAAATCAGTAAATCAAGAAATCAGGATTTAAATAGTAAATCCCGTAATAAATCAGTAAATCAATGTAAAATCAATAATTTTTTTAATAAATCAAGTTACAATCAGTAAATCAAGATTTAAATTGTAAATCCCGTAAATCAATCCTATAATCAATAAATCAGTGTAAAATCAATAAATCCCATATAATATTTGCGAAATCCTTAAATCCTGTATAAATATTGGAAAATCCGAGGGAAGATCATTACATTTCAAAAATCATCTAATAAATCCGTAAATCTTAATTTAAAATCGATTAAAATTTGATACTTTATCCATGGCGAGATCTATGGCGTGCGCATTTTACAACGCACTTCAACTCGCATCTCGCATTTTGGAGTACATGAAGGATGAAGTGAAATGAGCAAAATAGTGGACTAGTAACGGACCTAATAATAATTTATAATACCGATTAAAACAATAAAAAGTAATTGTAGTACAACCTGTGAAAACGGAACCTGTCTATAACGGAATCTCCCTTAAAGGAAAAATTTTTATGGTTGCCATGAAAATTTTTTTAAACTATAATTACACCTGTTAAGACAAAAAACTTCTCTAAAACGGAATTTCCCCAGTTCCATCCGATTCCGTCGTAGCAGGTTTGGTCTTATAAAGGATGTGGTACTAGCTATCAGAAAAGCTTGTTTAAAACGAAATTTTCCACATTTTTTTCGATTCCGGCTTAGCAAGTTGTTCAAGAATCATTTATTTTTAGTGTGATAAGCCCCCAAAAATAATTATTTTTTCCTATTTGCATGATTGCTTTTGAGACTTATGAATCTGGAGTTTTTTAAATTTTTATTGCATTGTAATGTGAGATTTATTTGTTTACATGTTTTTTAATGAATATTTTAATAAAATAATATTGAAAATTTAGTTATATTTGCTAACTAACAAAGCTTAATGGTTCTTTAGTATGTTTTTAAAATATTTCGTTCCATATAAATACGATTGAAACCTGAAAGTATTACAGCATTTATTTATGTAAAAGGAAAAAAAAATAAATAAAAATAAGATCATAGTTATATCTCTCCTCCGTGTCGTATCTAGACTCATCATTTTAGAACAATGGCTGATCTCTTGGGCTAACAAAGGGTTCGCAAAACGACATCATGCATCCTCAGGGGAAAAGACTTGGGGGCGAAGCTTAAGCCCGACGCGACCCATCCCAGGTCGCACCAGTTTAAATCCACGGGACTCAGGCTGGGTCAGGTCTTCTCTCATTAAGAGCTGGGCCCTGCTCTGATCTTACAATTTTTTGCAGATTCGTGTCGGGCAAAACTTCTTTTTCTTCCAGGTCGAGCCAGGCCTGGACTTCATTCTTCCTAGAGGTCTTCACTGGCCAAAATTTCCAGGTCAGAGCTCGGTCCAGAATAAAAGCTAAATGTTCGGTCCGTGTCAGCCCGTATGATAAGCATTATTTGTCCCGACCGCGACCCGTGCACTCCTGGTTTGGCATCTTACTTATTCGTAAAAATTATATTTATGCTGCACGTTTGTTTAGTGAAATCTTTAGAATTTTTTTTTTTTCGATTTGATGATTTTTAAAATTTTTTATTTTATTTGATAATGTTACAGTATATTTGATAATATTTAGGTACTGGAATATCATGTTACAGTATATTTAAAAATATTCCAGTACCTAAATATTATCAAATTGTATTTATATACACCTCCTATATCCTTGTTAGAACTCTTAAAGTACAATATTGTTCTGCGTATTTGTTTGATGTTTTGGGGCAGAGTAACAGAAAAAAAGAAGAAAAAAAGGGAGCAGTGTTTCTCAATACCAAACAAGGGAGTGGAAATGAAACAGGTGCACCGTTTTTCTTTTTCTTATCTAGGCAGCTGGTCTGGTCTGTAACCATAGCAAAACCCCGCTTTTATTCTTATGGCGTGGAGTGCAGGAAAAACTTTGCTGATGGGTTTCCCACACTTTTGTGTTGCGTTCATTATCGCAGCTAAAAAGCCTGCTTGGGTGGCCAGCCATATAAATAAAATTTTATGAGCCTTTTAAATAAAATGCTTGGTGCAATTTATAACCCTCCTTTTAAAAGCTATTGTCATACAGACAATTTTGGAAATTTTATGGGATACTGCCGTGAGAAAATATAGTTTGCTTGGTGTTTAAAGTATGGGTAGCCCATTAAAAGAAATGTATAAGGTGGAAAGTGGATTAAACTCCCTTTTAGATAAGTGGTTGAACCCTACCAGATTAGCGAATAGGAGCGTCTGACGTCAGCAAGAGCATTGCACGTGTGAATTTTTATTACACGCTACGGGAAAAAAGTTAGTTAAGGCAGGAGTATCAGAGAATAAAGATGTGATGGTTTTTTCTTAGTAAGTGGGGGCAGAGGGAAAGGAGGTTTTCTTTTAGCCCTCCCCCTGTCCAGTGGATAGTTTTTTCAATTTTTGGAAAAAAAAAGAAAAGGATGAGAGCGCAGAAGGAGTCTAGGTGCTAAAGAGAACGGAGATATTTTTTGTTTATCCGGTGAAACGTGGAGTCACTGTGAACCAAGTGGTACGCCGTCCGAGCTATCTCTGGTGGAGCAGTGTCCGCAGAATAGAATCAATGATACAGTGAGCCCGTCCGATGACATGCAACAGATTGGAGTCTCTTATGCATACCTTCATGTCATCATGGCTTTCTATTGAAAAGTTGCTCGAGCGAATGCCGAAGGCTTGTTTCTTTCAAGTCATCGTGTCTTTCTGAAGAAGTGGTTGAATGTATACCGAAAGCAGAAAATTTATTAGCGTACAGTGGGTCCACCAGTGAAACAAAAAAAAGGGTTATTTGCGTAATCATCAACGTACGCTGGACTAGAGAGTGGAGAAATTAATCGTCAGGAGGTGTTTGGGACTCTGTATGGAGTGGCGTTTCTCATCCCAAGGGTTCCAGTGATCGGGAAGTGATAGTCGTGCAACTAACAGTGTGACATTATTATGTACCTCCAACTTTCACGCGTTAATATTTGTGCCCTTAAGAGGACTGCCAACCATGGGATAACAGTGAAGAATGTAAAAATCATGATGCCAGTATAATTCCTGTTTAGCGGTCTGTAATGTAAGTAATTTTTGCATTAATACTTTGATATATTGAAAGATGTCAATTGCAAGAAATGTAAATAATGTGCAATTAATAATTACTAAAATATGTATTTATATACTTTTAATGAATGGAGAATCCTATGAGAATTAATAATGACTTCTCGAATTTTTGAGAACTAAATTACTATGAGTTCTGTTATCTAAATTTACAGTTGATATTTACACACTAAAGTACCATTACAATATATTGACTAAAAATAGTAGTAAACTAAAAAAAAAAAAAAAAAAGATCTAATACTTAATAAATTATGTTAAATGTAATAATCTGCTTTGTCTCTCTTTCTTCTGTTTAACTAATCTAATCTTTAAATGTGAAGAAGTTTAATAGCAGTGATAAGTAAAATTAATACAAAAGTATCTTAAAATTTTATAACTATGAATAATTATTTAAGTCAAGTATTAAGTGAAGAATACTGTGCGAAATGAATTGAGGATTTTGTTACCTTTTGTATTTCAACTTACGGCCTTTATTTTTGATATGCATTTCCCTTCCATTTTAGGATTGTTTTGTGGATTAATTTTAAGGTGTGTTACCCCTTTTATTACTTTACTTTTCTAGTTGTATTTATTTTGATTCTTAAGTTCTTTAAATTAGAGAGTTAGGTAATATGGTAACAAGATCCATTCTAGGTGGAAATTCATTCGCACATGTGTTCCCTGATTGATTAAAAAAAAAGGGTATTATATATAAGTAATTAACTTCTGAAAAGAGTAAGCATTGTTTAAAAAAAAAATTTTTTTTTTATAAATACTGAAATTTATGTAGTCACTGGAATAATTAATATAAATTTTGGTATATAAGTGAATGGCTTAAGAAAGAATTTTGTCAGAAGTGAAATTCATCAGATTCTATAGTTTTCAATGCTAATAACACACTATACGATTATTTGGCCCCTGGATTTGAGAGTATAGAGTACAGTCATAATTTTGTTATTCCATTCTTTTAAATTATTAAAACATATTGTTTAAAATTGGTGCAGACTTAAGAGTTTGCCTTTCACCTTTCAGGCTCTGTGGTAATCAAATTTTACTTTTACTTTTTTTATTATGAGTGTCTTATATTTTCAAATCCAGTAGTGTTGGTGGTATTCTCTTCATAAGTTGTGAATGGTTGAGGGTGTTGTTACTGTTAAAGAATTAAGGTTTAATCTTGCAATTTCTAATGGTAACATTCTGATATACTTAAAGTTAATTTATGTATTTCCTCTCTATTCTGTTTTTGTTTGTTGGTAATTGCTCTAAATTTCAATTTACTAAATTGGTATTTCTCTAAGCATATTTGCTTATTTTTTTTAATTTCTTTTCTTTGGTAACAACATCTATTTTTTGGTAAACTGCTCACACCTTGTTTAAAAATATGAGGTTAGGTTAATGTCTTTGGAGAAAATTGTTTGAGTAAATTAAAAGTGGAGTGTAATTAATAGAAGAGAAAAACCACCCAACAAGAATGGTACTGTGACAATTTAGTCCTGGTTTGTTGTTTCTAAAATTTTGTTGCATTTTTATGTAAACATATGTAAAAGTTAAGTGTGTGGTTCTGTACTACTGATTAAGGATTGCTGTGGATATTTTTTTTCCTTCTGGTGTAATTTTAAGAGATTTTCTTGGGATTTTTTTTATGAATTTCCTTTTCTGTGAATATTTGCACCCCTCTTGAAATTTTTCTTGTACTAATTATGGTTCACGACGAACACATCAAAGATTTTGCACTGGTCCAAGAAAAGAATGCCTTAATGGAAAATATTTCCTCCATTCCACCTTTTAACGGTGAGGCAAATTCAGTGCCTTCAGTGAATTTTTTGAAAAATTTGATAGTTTGGCTAATTTTTTCAAATGGGAAGAGGGAGAAAAAAAGTTTGCTTTGTTTAGTATAAGGGTAAAACAGTAGATGATATTATAAAAAATTTTAAGGAAAGATATACCCACCATATCACTCCGGATGTAGCACTCTCGAATTTTTTCAGCTTCAAGCAAACACCCCATATGTCAGTGCAGGATTTCTATGATAGGGCATATGATATGTCGCTTAAAGCATTGGATATTGTCGGCTGCAGGGTGACGTAGTAGAAAAAAATAGGAATGCTATTTTGCACTCGATGCTCCTTGGTAACCTTTCCCCTGAAATTAGGAGTGGGGTTATCACAAAAAATCCACAGACACCCGAAGAAATCCTCAGAGTTGCGCTTTTAGAAGAAAAGGCATGTAGGAGTGTTAGTGTGAACCCTTTCTACAAGCTGCAAAATGACGTTAGTACCCCTTTTACACCTCAGTATGTACAACAAAGTGTAGCGTGTGCCGCTGTGCACCCAAAAAGCGAATCGAAACAGTCGCAGCAAGAAATAAATAAACTAAGGGAACAAGTAGAATTACTCACAGCGAAAATTGAAAGTTTGGTGCAAAGTAATGATAAACGGGGCGAGATGCAGAGCCAGGAAAGAACAAATATGCATAATTTTTCTTGTTACATCTGTTCTGAGGTATATCACTTTGCACGAGATTGCCCGCAAGCTAGGTATCAAAACAATTATGGTAGGGGCAGGTTTAGTAACTATAGGGGCCGTGGGGGCTATGGCAACAATTATCGAGGGTATCCTGGCCAACCTGATAATACTTATTTTAGGGAAAATAGAGACAGAAACGATTATAATTATAATGGTAGGGATAGACAGGACTTTAACTATAGGGGAAGTAGGGGTAGAAGTGGAAATAACAATAGGGGCAGAAATGATTATAGTGGTAGGGATAGGAATGATTATAACAATAAGGGTACAGATAATTATGATAATAAAGGAAATAGTGAGAGGGATCAAGCTAATAATGTAAATGTAAATCAACCTAGTAGTGACAGCAGTACACAGGGTGCTCCTAAAGTGCCTTTAAACTAAATAAGGCTGGATCTGAGATGGTCGGACTGATCCCCCAGAAGCCGAACGACTCCGCCCCAGTATATAGTGTTTTTTCCCCGCAAATGTACAGTCTCCCTGTGACGAGTATGATTGTAAATAATAAAACTATCACTGCATTATGCGATTCTGGATCTGCGATAAATCTTTTGAGTAACGCTATGCTAAGTTTCTTTTTGGAGATTAACGTAGAGGAGTGTTGCACACCCATTGTGACTGTAACTGGCGAGAAAATGAATCTAAATGAATGTGTGGTAGCAACTTTTAAAATTAATGATATTCTGTGCAGTGCTAAATTTTTTGTTGTCCCAGGGAAACTGGCGGATGAATTTTCTGCCATTTTAGGAATGCCTTTTTTAAAAAAGTACAGAGTTACCATTGATTGTTCAAATAATACTGTCAGTCTTAAAAGCTCCGAACAAACACAAGGTAAACAAACAACTGAAGATCAGGATCATTCCAAAGTTGAGGGAAATTCAGGTTGCCATAGTCTTAGCACAGTAACCGAGGATGTAGAAAATTGTCAGAATAGTACCAAATTGTGTCAAAACTTTGTAAATAGTGTTGTAAATAATTCTAGTAACTGTAAATATAAATGTAATATAGCAAAAATGTGTACAAATTTTGGGAAATGTACTTGTGACAATTATCAGTGCAAAAGTGTAAACAAAGCTAATAGTGAACAAAAAGTAGTCTGTAGTAGTGGTATAGAGGCAGTTCAGGGTACCATAAGTAATGAAAAGGAAGAATTAGGTAATAGAGGGCAAAAGAAATTACTAAAGGAAAGTAATAGTGACTTACAAACTGAGAAAGTCACAGAGAAAGTTGAGAGTACCATAGATAACCACAATATACCACAAACTACTCCTGTTCACCAAGTAAACCTTATTTCGCAAGACACAGGTAGGGTACAGCAAGGAGGAGATGAGAAAAAACCTGATGCGGTGCAAATTGCTGATATTGAGGAGGATTTAAGTGATGACAATGAAAATTGTGAAAGTAAAAATAAAGTTAATGAAAATGAGAGTAATGACAAAACCATCATAGGTATAGCCGCATTATGTGATAAAATAACAATCCCTCCCCAAACTAAAATTTTGACAAATGTTAAGTGTAGTAAAGAATTAAATGTAAGCGTAAATGATCCTATAATGTTAGAACCCCTTGCTAGGAGTTTGCATCAAGGCCTCCTTATTTCCAGAACCATTTGCACACAAGAGCATGGTTTGTTTTTATCTTTTGCTAATTTTTCAGACAATATTATTCACTTAAATAAAGGAACGTTTGTAGCTAAAACTCTTAAATGTACAGATAACTTAAATTTAACTCATGATGAATGTAATTTAACTTCAAGTAAATGTAATTCAACTCCAAATAAATGTAACTTAACCTGTAATGTAAATTTTGACACCCCAATAGCAGATTTTGATCACGCTGATTTAAAGTGGAGTTCAGATATTAATTTGGATCACTTAACACCTCCTTTAAAAACTCAAATGCAAGAATTCCTTGATAAGAATAAAGATGTGTTTGCAGCCTCTGTACTAGAATTACCTGGATGTGACACAATTCCCCATACAATAAACTTAACTTCTGATAAACCGGTTCGCTGCAAAGCTTATAGAGTTCACTACAAACTGCGCCAGGAAATGGAGGATCAATTGAATATTTTGTTAGAAGCAAATATTTTGTCACCTTCAATGTCGGAATTTGCCTCTCCTGTCATCCTAGTGGAAAAAGCAGATGGTAAGTTACCGTTTAGCTGTCGATTTTCGAAAACTTAACAAGAACTTGGTAAAGGATGCGTACCCTATTCCTAATATCACAGGCTATGTAGATTCTTTGTCAGGTGCTAAATATTTTTCTACTCTTGATCTCACGAGTGGGTTCTTTCAACAAGTTATTAGACCTGAGGACAAGCATAAGACAGCCATTATAACACATAAAGGATTATTTGAGTGGTCCCGCAACTGCTTCGGATTGGCGAATTCTGGAAATTCGTTCCAAAGACTTATGAATGCCATTTTTGGGGACCTAGGAAACTTGGGTATTTTGGTCTACATTGATGATATAGTGGTCTCATCAAAAGACATTGAGTCTCACATCAAGAAACTCAATCTTGTATTTAAAAGGTTTTGCCAACACAACCTAAAACTTAAACCTAGCAAATGTAAATTTTTAACAGATAAAATTCAATATCTTGGTTTTGAAATTCATGGTGGCCAAGTGTCTCCCATTAATAAAAATATTGAAATTATTGAAAAATTGCAACCTCCTACTACTCGAAAAGGTGTTAGATCTTTTATCGACACACTTTCTTTTTACAGGCGTTTTATCCCAGATTTTACTAAAAGAGCAATTAATTTAATAGATTTAACTAAAGAAACTGGGCCTTTTGTCTGGAATGAGGCAGCCCAAAAGGAATTTGAGGATCTTAAGCAAGCGCTTATCTCAAAACCATGTCTCACCTTGCCAGATTTTAACAAAGAATTCATTATACATACAGATGCAAGTAGTGAATCTCTAGGGGCAGTCCTTTCACAACATGACGAGAACAAGATGATACACCCTGTTGCCTTTGCTAGCAGGAGACTCAAAGATGCTGAGGTAAGATATTCGGCCACTGAGAGGGAGCTTCTTGCTCTTGTCTGGGCCACTGCCCATTTTAAATGCTACCTTGCCAACACTCATTTCACCATCTATACAGATCATGCACCACTAACGTTCATGTTAAAGATTCAGGACCCGACGTCACGAATGGCAAAATGGATTTGTACTCTATCAGACTATAACTTTACTATAAGTTATGTCCGTGGTAAATGTAATAGTGTGGCAGACTTTTTATCCCGTTTTGTTAAGGTAGACGAGCCTACATGTGCAGTCAGCTGCAATTTCAATATTCAAGTTGCTAAAGAAACATCCTTTGAACCATATTCCAACCTTATGGAAAAAATTAGTGAATGCCAAAAAGCGGACAAGAAGTGTTGTGAGATTGTAAAGAAATTAGAGCAAGGTTTGGAAATTTCACCTAAATACATGAAGTTTTTTTTTTAGAGATGATATCCTAGTATGTGAAGATACGAGAGATTATTTAATTGTAAATAATCCTATCAAATTAGTTGTTCCTAAAGCATTAATTTTACAAGTATTCACTCTAACACTCGACTCTCTAGCTGCCTGTCATCAGGGGTTCCAAAAACGATTGACCGCATCCGAGAGCATTTTTACTGGCCGGGGATGTCGTCAGATATCAAGCACCTAGTGAAATCGTGTATTAGCTGCCAAGAAAAAAGAGCCCATAAGGCAAACCATCTTGCACCACTGCAACGTCTTCTCACCCCCCAATTCCCTCTTAATAAAGTACACTTAGATATAATTGGAGTCTTGCCACAGACCTTTTCTGGAAATAAGTATATAATTACCTACATTGACTCGTTTACAAAGTGGCCAGAAGCATATGCTGTCAGTTCGATCACATCTGATGTGATAGCAGACACTTTGGCTGATTTCATATCGCGATATGGAGCACAGTGTTATATTACAACAGACAATGGTAAAAACTTAATATCAGAAGCGATTGAACATGTGTACAGTATGTTTGGCATAAAGCATATCAGAACAACTTCCTATCATGCATCTAGCAATGGCCAGATCGAACGCCAGAATCGTACATTAAAAAATGCACTCTCTCATATTGTGAATGAAAATCAATCTGACTGGGATACTAAGCTTAAATTTGCCCTTCTTGCAATGCGTACTGCTGTACACTCTTCAACAAAACTTACTCCGGCAGCCGTAATGTATGGAAGAAACTTAAACCTTCCCTATAGTCTGTTTTCATAACCACCTAGAATTAATTACAACGATGCACCATCTTTTTGTGAACTCATAATCCCCGCCCTTCAAAAAGTGTATGCTGAAGTCCACAACAATCTTATTTCAGTAGCTGAGAAGCAAGAAAAGTACAGAGAGAAAACAGCAGTTTGTAAAAATCTAAAAGTGGGTGATCTTGTGTGGCTTTACACACCTAAAATTGAGCCAGGTCATACAAAAAAAATTAAGTAAGTTAAATAATGGTCCTTTCACTATAATAGAGCAGTTAAATGATGTTAATTTTAAAATCGCGCTAGTTGCTAACCCGAAAGATACTCAAGTTGTGCATATTGACAGGCTCACTTTATTCAAAAACAGAACGATTGCAGACCAAAACAATCCACAACAACAACAAACGACTAATGGGAATTGGATTCACAGTCCGCCCATCGATGAAACAGGACCGATTCAGAGTAGCGAGCGAGCAACCCACCCCCGCACTAGTAGACGTAGGAGATGCTATGCATGGGTACCACTCCCTGTAGTGCAACGTAATGTGAGTGAAAGCAGCAGGGAAAACGAAACTAATGAAAATAGAGGCAATACTCCCGATGACGCACGTAGTGATTCAACGGAAATTGTTGCTCTTTCCCCGCAACCGCAGGAAGCTCCGGGAGGAATAGAATCGCAACCAGAGATTGCACCGGGAGGGGAATGTTTAGGTTGCTCACCAGATGCATCTAGAGTTGCTGAAAGGGTCAGGGACGAAATTGATCATTCAGATAGCAACAATGCATGGACTTAGGGTGATTCGATACGACCTGTCACGAAATCGAAACGCGTCAGTCGATCCAGGTCGACTACACGAACCGAATATTCGTTTCGGGATAGAAGTGTTCGACCAGATTATAGGGAGTAACGATTTTATGTGTTGTGATTTTTTTTCATGTTTCTGTAAATATATTTTAATTAATTTGTATTTATATGTGTTTTAATCTGTTTTTAGGTAAATGTGTTTAATTTAAAACTCAATATCGAAAATTTTGAAGCTTCAAAATGGGTTTGTTTTGATTTGTTGTCCGTAAATATTAGTAGCAGTTTTTGGAGCTTTATATGTCCTGTTTGAAAAAATTCTCGTGTTTTGTGTTATATTATGGCCTGCATACCGTTCCGCACCAGTTTTTAAAAAAGTTTTTAGCAAATTGTAGCCAAAATTTAAGCTAATTTTGGGGAGTTTGGAATTTTCAGGTGTGTTTTGAAAATTAGGTGCTGCAACTGAAGCGATATGTTTAAATGTCTATTTACGTTTAGTTAAATGTATTTTGTATTGTGTATCCAATATCTTTTACATAGGTTTTTTTTTTCTTCTCTGAAATAATAAATTTTTGGGGTATTTGCAAAATTTTCGGAATGGTATTATGTTTATACTTCTCTGTGTTTTTGATATGAGTTATCTACGGCCATAATAGTACACGCTCATGTTCTTTATGCTTTACATGTTTTATTTTCTTTAGCTGTAAATATGAGTAAATGTATAAATTCTCCTTATTTATTTTATTATTATTATTATTTCCTGTTAATTTTTTTTCTTTGATTAAATTTGGTAGGCATGTTTATTGGGTGATTGTAGACAATACATCACCATCCTTGCATTGTTTGTGTAGTTTATTTTTGCCTTTTTCTAAATTTTTCTAAGCTATGGCTAGTGTATTCCTAGTAGTACAGAACTGCAGACATACACTGTTTGCACAAATGGTCTGTAAGTGCATTTGTAAATTTCAAGTTAAAACCCCACCCTTTGGACAATGAACTTTTTCACGATAGGGGTTATAAAATTTTTTTCACAGTACAAATTTTACACACCCTGTAATGTTATTGGTGCTTTTCTATTTAAACATACGTATGTATATAATATCATGTTAATGCTGTAAGTTAGTTTCAATGATTTTTTTTAGTTATGAATCAGATACTGTTATGTGTTTTGCAAAAGATTTGATTTTTTTATGTGTATGCATCTGCATCTCCAGCCTGTGTCTAATTGATGTTTATGCATATGTGTAAGTACCAGTTGGCAGGCCTTCACATAGTTATTCCTCCACATTAATTTAGATTTCTCTATTTTAGAAATTTTTTTAGGCTCAATTGCAGGTGTAATGGGCAAGTATGGTCAGGTGTGGTGTTCATTCAGTAAGAGTAGTAGTAGTACTAAAATGAGAGTTCACTGTATATATGTTTAGGTCAAAGGTATAAACAGGTAAAATTATAGGTAAATATTATGTTGTGCAGATACTGGGTGCTAGTATGAAGGCTGGAATTGGGATTCAGCTGGATTACTTTTATGGCTTAATATTTAACTCTTTTTTTTAGATTATTCAACTTAAAGTTCCTGTCTGTTAAGGAAGTGTTTAGGTAGTCGATTCATTGTAAGCAGCTCATATTGCACATTCCGGACTGTGCAGAGTGGTGTGTCAGGTATGTAGTGCTTCGAGACTCTTCGAGTCGCTGTTTGATTTGTTCGAGTATCAAGTGCTCATGTCGGTGATGCCCCAGCATTGCAATGGACATACTTATATTTTCGCTTCTCCCATTTTTTTATTTAATATGCTTAATTAACTAACTTTGAGTGGGAAAATCGAGTTCTCCGCTGGGAGTTTGGTGTTTCCAAAAAATTTTTGGTTTTTTTCTTTAAGATAGGGGAGCCATGTTACAGTATATTTAAAAATATTCCAGTACCTAAATATTATCAAATTGTATTTATATACACCCCTATATCCTTGTTAGAACTCTTAAAGTACAATATTGTTCTGCGTATTTGTTTCATGTTTTGGGGCAGAGTAAAAGAAAAAAAAGAAGAAAAAAAGGAAGCAGTGTTTCTCAATACCAAACAAGGGAGTGGAAATGAAACAGGTGCACCGTTTTTCTTTTTCTTATCTAGGCAGCTGGGCTGGTCTGTAACCATAGCAAAACCCCGCTTTTATTCGTATGGCGTGGAGTGCAGGAAAAACTTTGCTGATGGGTTTCCCACACTTTTGTGTTGCGTTCATTATCGCAGCTAAAAAGCCTGCTTGGGTGGCCAGCCATATAAATAAAATTTTATGAGCCTTTTAAATAAAATGCTTGGTGCAATTTATAACCCTCCTTTTAAAAGCTATTGTCATACAGACAATTTTGGAAATTTTATGGGATACTGCCGTGAGAAAAGATAGTTTGCTTGGTGTTTAAAGTATGGGTAGCCCATTAAAAGAAATGTGTAAGGTGGAAAGTGGATTAGATAAGTGGTTGAACCCCACCAGATTAGCGAATAGGAGCGTCTGACGTCAGCAAAAGTATTGCACGTGTGAATTTTTATTACACGCTACGGGGAAAAAGTTAGTTAAGGCAGGAGTATCAGAGAATAAAGATGTGATGGTTTTTTCTTAGTAAGTGGGGGCAGGGGGAAAGGAGGTTTTCTTTTAGCCCTCCACCTGCCCAGTGGATAGTTTTTTCAATTTTTGGAGAAAAAAAAGAAAAGGATGAGAGCGCAGAAGGAGTCTAGATGCTAAAGAGAACGGAGATATTTTTTGTTTATCCGGTGAAACGTGCAGTCCCTGTGAACCAAGTGGTACGCCGTGCGAGCTATCTCTGATGGAGTAGTGTCCGCAGAATAGAATCAATGATACAGTGAGCCCGTCCGATGACATGCAACAGATTGGAGTCTCTTATGCATACCTTCATGTCATCATGGCTTTCTATTGAAAAGTTGCTCGAGCGAATGCCGAAGGCTTGTTTCTTTCAAGTCATCGTGTCTTTCTGAAGAAGTGGTTGAATGTATACCGAAAGCAGAAAATTTATTAGCGTACAGTGGGTCCACCAGTGAAACAAAGAAAAAGGTTGTTTGCGTAATCATCAACGTACGCTGGACTAGAGAGTGGAGAAATTAATCGTCAGGAGGTGTTTGGGACTCTGTATGGAGTGGCGTTTCTCACCCCAAGGGTTCCAGTGATCGGGAAGTGATAGTCGTGCAACTAACAGTGTGACATTATTATGTACCTCCAACTTTCACGCGTTAATATTTGTGCCCTTAAGAGGACTGCCAACCATGGGATAACAGTGAAGAATGTAAAAATCATGATGCCAGTATAATTCCTGTTTAGCGGTCTGTAATGTAAGCAATTTTTGCATTAATACTTTGATATATTGAAAGATGTCAATTGCAAGAAATGTAAATAATGTGCAATTAATAATTACTAAAATATCTATTTATATACTTTTAATGAATGGAGAATCCTATGAGAATTAATAGTGACTTCTCGAATTTTTGAGAACTAAATTACTATGAGTTCTGTTATCTAAATTTACAATTGATATTTACACACTAAAGTACCATTACAATATATTGACTAAAAATATTAGTAAACTAAAAAAAAAAAGATCTAATACTTAATAAATTATGTTAAATGTAATAATCTGCTTTGTCTCTCTTTCTTCTGTTTAACTAATCTAATCTTTAAAAGTGAAGAAGTTTAATAGCAGTGATAAGTAAAATTAATACAAAAGTATCTTAAAATTTTATAACTATGAATAATTATTTAAGTCAAGTATTGAGTGAAGAATACTGTGCGAAATGAATTGAGGATTTTGTTATCTTTTGTATTTCAACTTACGGCCTTTATTTTTGATATGCATTTCCCTTCCATTTTAGGATTGTTTTGTGGATTAATTTTAAGGTGTGTTACCCCTTTTATTACTTTACTTTTCTAGTTGTATTTATTTTGATTCTTAATTTCTTTAAATTAGAGAGTTAGGTAATATGGTAACAAGATCCATTCTATGTGGAAATTCATTCGCACATGTGTTCCCTGAATGATTAAAAAAAAAGGGTATTATATATAAGTAATTAACTTCTGAAAAGAGTAAGCATTGTTTTTTAAAAGAAAAAAAATTATAAATACTGAAATTTATGTAGTCACTGGAATAATTAATATAAATTTTGGTATATAAGTGAATGGCTTAAGAAAGAATTTTGTCAGAAGTGAAATTCACTAGATTCTATAGTTTTCAATGCTAATAACACACTATACGGTTATTTGGCCCCTGGATTTGAGAGTATAGAGTACAGTCATAATTTTGTTATTCCATTCTTTTAAATTATTAAAACATATTGTTTAAAATTGGTGCAGACTTAAGAGTTTGCCTTTCACCTTTCAGGCTCTGTGGTAATCAAATTTTACTTTTCCTTTTTTTATTATGAGTGTCTTATATTTTCAAATCCAGTAGTGTTGGTGGTATTCTCTTCATAAGTTGTGAATGGTTGAGGGTGTTGTTACTGTTAAAGAATTAAGGTTTAATCTTGCAATATCTAATGGTAACATTCTGATATACTTAAAGTTAATTTATGTATTTCCTCTCTATTCTGTTTTTGTTTGTTGGTAATTGCTCTAAATTTCAATTTACTAAATTGGTATTTCTCTAAGCATATTTGCTTATTTTTTTAAATTTCTTTTCTTTGGTAACAACATGTATTTTTTGGTAAACTGCTCACACCTTGTTTAAAAATATGAGGTTAGGTTAATGTCTTTGGAGAAAATTGTTTGAGTAAATTAAAAGTGGAGTGTAATTAAAAGAAGAGAAAAACCACCCAACAATAAGTTGCAGATATGCATTTTTAAAAATCTACTTTTTTTGTTTGTAGAGCTTTAAAAATATTATTTTCTTTTATCATCCGTTTCTTTCATTCTAAACTGATTTTCTTATTGTATTTTCAGTTGAATGTAATTGTCTAAGTCATACTTTTTACGTAGTGTTTATGTACATAAATTTTAATGCCTAAACGGTCATTAAAATTACTGTTTTTCTGTATTCTTGAATTTCGAACATAATCTGAAAATAAAATATAAGCATAAGTAAGTGTGCTTTATGAATAATTTTAATTACAAAATGCAGGCTAGGCCCGAGTCAATTTTTTAGCTTTTATACCGGGCTGGGCCAATATTTTTTTGTGTATGTATTGGGGGTGGGGGGGGGGCTGATCTTGGGCCTAAAAATTCCAGACCGCGCAAAGCTCTAACTGATATATTGAAGGTAGCTTTAATTTTTTTAATGCTTCTTTCAGGCATCATGATCATCTCAATAGTTACTGAATATACCAGGTGTCCTAAAACTGACTGACTGATTTTAAAATTCAATTACTTGCAAATGGTGACAGCTACTTAAAAAAAAATTGCAGGATGGTTATGTAGGATGTCAGGAGTAGGGGTGATTCTGTTCCGAATATTTCGAAAATTTAACCCTCTCGCTGCGCATCCCGCGATTTCAAAATTTGAGCAGCCTGCAATTTCCGCAACAAATCTTTTTTTTATGTTCTAATTTTATTTATAAAGAAAAACTCTTTCACAAAAATTTTTACATATTTTAACATTAAAATATATGCAGACATGAAATATATAATAAAATAAATGCGCAATTTTTAAGCTCATTTTATTTTTTTTAAAAAGGCAGCAAGAGGGTTGCGTTTTGTTCCAAATTTTTTTTTGGAACCAAACAATTAATTCTAAAGCAAATCTCCTTTATTAAATTGAAATGAATTTAGTATTATGAGCAATACGATTTTCCTGTTTTGCCCTGAGTAGTTCGCGGTGCTCATAGATTTTGTTTACTTGTGACGTCACGCTTAGGTGGCATATAAATCTCAAATAAATCAACAAATCACAAGTAAATCACAAATAAATCAGTAAATCCCAGATAAATCAGTAAATCTGTGTACACTTATAAATGAATCAGAAATCGGGTAAATGAAATTGATTTGTAAATCTGGTACGTCAAAAACTAGTTTGTCGAACCCCTCGACTTTTTTTAACCAATAAGCTATCATAAGCTATCATTCCAGGAGGACGAAGAATCCCAAGTTGGGTAACTTTTCTCCCGAAGTTAATACGGGCTTTGAAAACTCAGTCTGGTGAAGATTAGAATCACGAACGGAATAATTCAATGATTTCGCAATGATCCTACAATAACCTGAATACTGCGGGAACATGAGAAAGCATGCGCATGCCAAGAAGTTTGGACATCTATTGTAGTTTCGAACGAATAATTACGATTTTGGAATTTGTTTCTTCCCTAGCCCATTTGTATCTTGATTCAATCTCACTTTTCATTTCCAAATAAACAAATGGCTAAGCGATTTACTCGCACAAATATTTAAGGGGACGACGAAGGTTGAAATATCACCTCACATAGAAGTACTTTTCTCGGGCACAGTTGAAGCGGTTTAGGTAATAGCTGCAGTAGAAATGGATCGTTCGGTAAAAAAATGCAATAGTTATGTTAATTAGATAAAAACACAGGAATAAAAAAAACCCATAAAATTATTTTTGCGAAATTGTATGAATAGTGTATTTTTTATATTTATAAGAGTGGTACCGTTCGACTAGAAATGTGTTTCATTTATGAATATAAATTCAATTTTTGAAAGAGGGGTCGTCTACGTATGGAAAATTGCACCCTCTTTGATTTTTAAAATGATAACACCCACTTTTGGTACTTTTTTGAGTTTCTTGGATCAAAGTGGGCCATAAATAGGTATACTTTATACACATTTTTAAAATATTCATAGTGTTACATAAAAATCGCTTACGTGTATTTTTTGTCATAAATTTAAAAAAAAAGTAAGTAAAATCTTAAAAGGAAAAGTACTTTGAACACACAAATAGTTACCAGAAACATTATACAGAATTTACAAATATGAAATACATTCACTTGATGTGAAAGAAAATTTCATAAAATTTTTTTGGTCACTTTCAAAGACATTTATTTTTGTCTGAGTGCTTTGATAACAGGAGACGGTCCCTTTAGACCGTCGAAAAGTAAAATTTATTTCAATATGAATGAGATGGGGCGTTAACGTACACCGAATAAAATATTCCAACGCATATTCTTTAATTAAATAAGTTTGAAGTCGAATTTATTAGGATGCAGCCCTCTAATTAGGAAACAAATTCACCTGTTTCGTCTAGATTTCGTAAAGAGGGTATCGATGGGAACGATAAAGAAAATAGAGTGATAATCTATCTGTTTACGATATGTCCATTCTTTTCGTCAGAAGATAAAGATACAGTTTTGTCCTAATCCTTTTATTTATTAATCCTCCTTTCCAACGATACCACCTTTTACAAAATCGGATTGGTTTCTTCTTTTTCTTTATGTATGACTTCGTGGAGTCCATTGGCTGGCACTTCGTGAACAGTTGAATTCGGTCAGATAGTTTCTATGCTTATTTTTCATGATTCTCTGAGCAAAACATTTCCGACAATACCAGTACTGACGAAATCAATTTTTTTAAATATTTTTCTTTGTGCATGACGTCGCAGAAGAAATTGTCTCATATATTGTGAACGGTTGGATTCGGGAGGGGGTGGGGGTGGTAGTTGCTATATTTTTTTTCTCCTACCCTCGACACTACTCTTGACAAAATCCAGAAGTTATAGTTGAGTATGTTCCTTAGTAGAGAAAAGACTTCTTCTCTGCTGACGCCAAATTATTCTAGGATTTGAAATTTTATTTTTAAATCAATGCGTTTTGGAAAATTATTGGAAAAATAATTAATAATTTATTATTTAACAATCCCATTTCTATTAAAAAAAAATCTGTAAATGATCTATTGAATTCAAAGAACGAGAAATCATTGAGCTATTCATTATTTGATTTTGACCACTTAAGTCTTACTTTTATATTTTAGTTACAAAAAAAATCTTTAACTAGTTCATTTTAGGATTCTTTCGGAATATTTTGTATAGTTTTGAGATAGGATAATTTTCTAAATCTTACGAATGCGTGAGAGAAGCCAGGGTGAAGTTGATTTTCTAAAACACAACTCGGTTGACGGGTACTTGTAGGTGATTAAACATTTTGAAATACAAAACAAGGAAACATCTAAATAATAAAGAATTATGTTTAGAATTCTGCAGACATATCTTATTAAAATATAGCAAGTTTCATCGTCTTACTTATTAACAGCAGCTCCCTTGATGACGGCTAATGTTTAGCTGAAAGCCCTAGGGATTTCTGACATCAATGTTTTTTTAACATTTTGAATAGTTTTAAATGTTTTTAAAACTTTTATATACTTGGACCTATTTAGTAATAAATATATTGTGAATCAAGTATTCACGTTGTTTATTTTATTTTATTTTATTAAGGTGAATAACTTGAGATAAAGAGTTTCTATGTATATTTTAATGTATAGGTATGATCTGCGAAAGACTTTTTTCAGCAGGGTGTGTTATTGTTTGAGAGCATTCGGCTTCAACGGCCAGACCTCTCTGGCTTTTCTAAAAGGAAGACAAAATCCCCAAAAATATCAAGCGATGCTGAAGAAACATTTTTTTCCATTCAGTGACATTTTGGGGAGTTCTGAATGGATCTATCAACAAGATAATCCCCAATCCACATATCAAATTCTAATAACTGTGGCTTTCACAGAAAAATGTTAAAATCCTTTAAACCAGACATAAACCCAATTGAGAATGTATGGGGCATTTTAACACGTCTGCATAACAGGTATCAATGGAAATGAATGAAAATCATGGTACTCTTTATCATCACAAAGTGTAATAATTTTGATGGACGCACGTTTATTTCAACTAATCCGAAATCACGTTCTTTAAAGCATTGTGTATTTGCATCCTTCATTAAAAAATTGTTGACAAAATGAATATTTGTAAAATAACAAAGCTCCAAACAACAAAATACTATACAACTCTCTAATTAAAAGAGAATTAAACTGAAAAGATATGAACTGCGATTATTAGTAGAAAATGTTTTGGATTTATTGAAATGTAACGTTTTCTGTAGCATGATCCTAAAACAGTCGTTGCTAAATTCAGCAGTACATTTTAACAACAAAAACTCATTTTAATTTTGAAATAAAAATATAAGGTAACTCCAGGAGAGTCGCCGCATACGGGATAGATGCCGCACCCCTTCTATTTCTTGTAATTATCGATAGATGGTCGTCAAACGCACAGTATAGGTGCGCAATGAGATTATTTTAACTAGCGTATAGCGTGAATCCTATTTCGATCTTTACTTGTAGAAGTACAATCCTTAATTAGACGTAAGTGCATGATTTCACTGTCCAAAGTTTTAAACACGTTATGTGTAAATACTTTTCATACACTAATTACTAATTGCATGCAGGATTTCGAAGTCAAAACTAAGTGTAGCGTTTGTATAGAGTACTGTGTGTATGGTTACGCCATTCCCCTTAACGATGGCAGGTAACTGTGAGGGCCGACGTCTGCACCATGCAAAATGAGATACATGCTGCACTGATATTCCGGTATACATGCCGCAGTTTCTTTTGTACGGGATGATTAAGTGTTATTAACTTTTCCTTTCCTTTTTGCACACACTAACCATGTTAGGCATGTTATCAAGTTTACTAAAATCAAAGGAGAAAAGGGGGAAAATAAAAAGTAAGAAGGGCAAGAAAGATGCAAGTCAAGATGATAATAATGATAAACTGGATTACGCGTAACGCAGACGTTCTTTGCAGACTACTCCAAAAAAGAGGAAGTATAATTGGCTTCGTTGCATCATGTGTTTAAATGTAGTTATATAAAGACTGTAGTTTTTCGACACCTTTTCTGTAGATTGTAGTCGAAAAAACAGGTTTCTTAAACCATTCGGGACCATAGGTGCATATAAACACCTTCATAAAGAGCTTACAAAATTTGTTTCTGGCACCAGTAAAAAAGAAAAGCAATATTTACTTCGTTTAATTTGAGCATTTTCATCATTATTTAAGTAAAGGTAACTTCTTTTAAAAAAGTGGTACCAACCGAATAAAATGTGTGTAAAAGCCACCGGTCCCGAAAGGGTTAACATATAAATTATGTAAACACAATTTTACTTTTTTCTTTTCCCTTTCTAATACATTATTGATGTTACGTTGTTGCTGAAATAACAATTAAAATATAATGTAAAAAAAAAAATAAGTCGATAATTTTAATAGTGAAAGTAGGCAACAATTATTAATTTGAATCTACTAATACGTTTCATTTTGTTATTACATCGTTAATTATGATCGTCCAGATATGAATATATATATATTTTTAATATTTTTATTTATAATTTCATTTTGTTCTTATTACAAGCGCGGCATAACTTACCGCACAAGTGCGGCGTCTCAGCCTGAATGTACGCAGTGTAATGTTTTAGAAAAAAATTGTTAAAAAATATTAATAATTTGTTTTGAATTTTTTTGTCGCTGTATATTTAACATTAAATGGCACAGCATGATTTTTTTATTTTATGTCTACCATGAGACTATATACACAAATTGAAAAAAATAAATCCCGGAATTACCCTATTGAAAAGTATGCTCTTGTTATATTTATTTTAACTATGAAGCAACCTCTAATATGGTATAATACAGGATGGACACAACTGAATAATTGGGAAACATTCAGACTAAGCGTATTGTATACTATAGTCCGTCTCAATAGTTTATGCACTCTGCAAATAATTGAAGAAGAAAATATATGAAACTAATTTACAATAAATACTCAACATTTAATCGAAATCAAATAAAATAAGCACTTTTTGTTGGTTAAAATAAAAATTACATTAATTTTTATTTAATTTACTTTTTTTCTTGAAGAAACAAAAGTTTAAGCATTTTATGCAAATTTTTTTAGAAACACGGGATTGGATGGGTGTAATGTAGTTTTATGACGTCGTTTTCCAATTTTATAAAAATAAATAAGAGAAAAAATTATTTCTACACGTTTTAAAAAAGCCGAAGGGTAAAGAATTCACAAAAATTGAGATTTTAAAAGCTTTTAAAGTGAAATCACAAAATAAAATTGCTTTTCAAATTGCAAAAATTTTAAATTGATCAAAGCGATGTATCTATATCAAGTACTTTCAAAAAATGATAATTTGAAACGGATATCAAGATGCGTACGACCAGGTATGACGTTTGTTGAGACGGATAGGAGAATACGGAGATTCGTATTTAGATAAAATATGCCCATACAGCAAATTAAAAATAATCTCGGTGTACAGGTGTCCAAAGATACTGTACATGGACGTATTAAAGAATGTGATTACATTATACTAAAGAAAATGGATTGCAAACCATGTCTCAAACTACACCACTAACAAGCAAGAATGAACTGGGCTAAAAACCACATCTTCTGCGGGGGACAAGTGGCTTACTGTTTTATTCAGCGATGAGAAAAAATGAACTTAGATGGCCTGATGGGTGAAACATGTATTGCCATGATCTATGAAAAGAACCAAGGAGTATTTTAACATGCAGCAAGGTGGTAAAGCTGTTACGGTTTGGGGTATTCGGCTTCAACAACTTGACTTCTCTGGATTTTCTAAAAGGAAGTCAACATTACCAAAAATATCAAGAAACGCTGAACTAACATTTCTTTCCATTCGGTGACATTTTGGGGGATAGGGGGAGTCTCGAATGGATCTCCGAACAAGGTAATGCCTCAATCTACATATCACATACTACATAACAGTAGCTTTCACAGAAAAAAAATAAAATTCTTCACTCACCAGCTTTAAGTCCTGGCATAAACCCGATTGAGAATGTCTGTGGCATTTTAACCCGCCAGGTTTACAGCAATGGAAAACAGTATGACTCTCTTGAAGAATTCAAAGAGGCCATAGAGAAAGCATGGTACTCTTAGCCACCAGAAACCCTAGAAAAACTAATAATTTCGATGGACGCGCGTTTATTTGAACTAATCCGAAATCACGGAAAAACAATTGAAGAGTTGGCATGGAAAAGGGAGTAAGTCACTGTTGCCAGTGGGCTACTTTTTTAAAATTCAGATTTCTTGATTGGCACCACTTTTCTGAAATAATTAAATTCCTTAATTAATATGTCATTGAATAAGACGAATTTTACTATTTTAAAAAAGTGGTGCCAATCAAGAAATCTGAATATAAAAAAAGTACCCTATTTGCAACAGTGACCTACTCCCTTTCAACGCCTCAATTTGTATGTAACAGTTTTGTAAAAATGTAGTTGTTTTTGCTATTGTGCATAAACTTTTGAGACAGTTTTGTTTGAACATATTTTAAATTATATTTTTTACAAATATGTAATTTATTTTTTTCTACTTTTGATATAATTTATTTAAATGAAGTTACGAAATAAAAAAAAAATATTTATTATAACTTTTTGTTATTCATTAAAAATGAGCATCTTATGCTTGTGCTTAAACTTTTGAGACGGACGAAAGATTGCGGATATATTTCTTACCTCGGTGCGGAAGTCCCAGTTTCGCTCTGTCACCACCATCACCCGACCTTTCACTCCTAGATTTTAGCATATGGGGTTTTCTTAAAGATCAAGTTGACAGCCCACCGCTTCTGAAAGCTTTCCCTGAACTGAAATCCCAAACCAGCACTGAGCTTCATTTTGTCGTCGTCGTGAATATAGTCACAAGAGTATATTCCCATTTACAGTTATGTCATCGGCAAGAACCGAGTGACCGATTGGATACCAAAGTTCAGACGCATTGAGCATTTGTAAGAATGCTAACCTTGTGTGTTTCATTACCTTACCATTATGTGTATTCTCATGTTTGTCTGTATAAATCCTTCTTTTATATCTATCTGTATTTTAAAATCGAACACCCATGCATTTTAGCAAGGAGCGCATACCCCTGTTTCACAATTTGCCGCCCCCTGTTAGGATTATATTAGATTATATTAATATTAAAAATGTTCTATACTATCTAAATACCATAAAAACATAAACATCTTTTACTTAAGTCAAAGAAAAAGTCTGTAAATGTATCTAATACATATTTTGAATGCCCCAATTCTTTTCCTATTTTGACCTCCCCTCTTGAAGTGAGAATGGATAAAGTAAAAGTATTTACTTGAGTTGTGTAGTGGTGATTTCCTTAGTGGGATACAAGATAAGGTTTGTCTGAAAGTGGTCGAGAAGTGTTTGCTTGGTGGTCGATGTCGCTGATCCAGAAATCAAACAAGTTCTTTCATCATATGTTTGTTGCCTGGTGTCGCTTCGAAGGGTGACAAGCTGACCTTCCCCTCCTTGACTGATGGGAGGGAGGGAGACATACATTTGCGTCACGTCAGGCGAAGGCGGCAGCAGAAGGCCTGTGATGTAGGTATGAATCACTCCTAAGGTGTCTGTTATGAGAGGACGGAAACCAGTATGATAATGGACAACGGCTCCACTTCCCGTGTCCTGAAAGAAAACAAGATTTTAATTAAATCGGAATCAAAAATTATCGCGTTTCAAATTAAAAAAAATCCCCTATTACATGCCATGTCCAAAGATTGCAAAATATCATCTGGATTGGCTGACAGAATCCCGGATACAATGTTTCACCTTATCGCAAGCAGGTTTAGTAGAAGTGAAACTATTCGACCAGCCCAAGTGACTGGTAAGTCACATTTTCTACCAATCAGCTACTTACAATCCATTTACAAAAAGAAGAGAATTCGTTTCAATCTCAAGATTTAAAATGTCATTAAAAGAGAGCTGTATCATTTCAAAATTATTACATAATACAAATTTTATTTTTAGCTCTTTGTGAAAGAAATGATCTTTTATACATAAAGTATCTAATTTTAGCTTCCCTAGTTTCGTGGATGAAAATCTATGATTCATGGATAAAAGTCTATGATTCAATGATTAGAATTACATATCTTTATTTTGATAGGTGATTTTTTCTGGAAGCATTTTCCTTGGAAGTTATTTAAAAAAAAATGATTCCTCATAACCTTAAACCTCTCCCATGATTTTCGTTAAAGGAAATTCAATACCAGTTAAACTTTCTAGCCCCCTTTTTATTCACTGCTAGAAAACATGTAAATGGGGTCATTCTTTTTGTTTTAGAATATTTTAAGAATTTGCCCATTCACCCTAATGACTAGTATGGGTAAAATGGCCCAGCTGTATTTAGATTTCTCCTCGTTCTTTGGGAAGTGGCGCCAAGCCTCATCGTAAGCATGTGTTACGATATTCTCTATCTTTAATCTGTAAGATCCTGATAGAATGGGAGATGTTTTGACATCATTTCAAAAAACCTCTGTATTGACACGTCTATGTTAGTACATTCAATCGATTAGAAGATATGCATTTTGGAATGAGTTTCTGACAATTTTCTGATCATCTTACCTGGCTGATTGTCAAAAAAGAAAAAGGTGTCTAAAGAAAAGACCATTTTTATCACCTTAGAAAATTATTTTAGAAACATTGTTTTTTGTTTTATTTTTTTTTTTACTTTTATGTAATAGATATGAGATAACTTCTGTATTTTTTTTTAAAGTTTCATTTGAATTTTCTATTTTTTCAAGGGAAGACAAGACGTGGTGAAATCCTATGGGAAATATACGAGCTTTAATATCCGTTTCCTCGGAAACGGTTTTGATGAAATTTGGAATCCATATTCACTGGATTATGTTCAAGACTTATGGCAGACAATCTTTTTCTGCGACTAAAATATTTTATTTTACAGCAATGGCAATGTTTCAGAATTTTTCCATTTTTGAGAATATTTTTGTTTCTGAAACTAATTAAATTTTTTTTTTAAATGTTCTGTCACATACGATCTTATATTTATACTCTACCAAGAAATCTTTTTTATCGAAATCGCTCGAGTACTTTAGGAGTTAATGGAGTTTTTAGCTGAAAAGTACAATTTTTCGGAGAGATAAAAACACACTGACACTTCTAACTTGTTAAAGAACTTTAGTTCTTGCACAGTTTTCACAAACACATGTGTTAAAGCATATATAAGTACGTGAATAAAATTTAGTTACATATAATAAATGAATGTAAAATGTTAGAGTAAAATTAATGTGAGCGGCCGTTTCAGTCGTGTCTTCCCTTAAATGGAGTTAAAAAAGGCGGAATTTAGTTTTTTGTTCGCTTTCGGAACAATTTCTTTTTTAAATAACTATATAACAAGAATTATATATTTTTAGTTCAGATATGTTTTTAACTTATTGTTGTATAATAAATCCGGAGTTAAAACGTACAACAAATAGATCATGAAAGAACAAGTTGTACTCATGAACAATATTGTATTGGTGAAGGAACAAGTTGTTCCAAAATTGGGAGCAATGGCGTCTTCGTTAGTTTTCAAGGCCATGCGAACGCCCCTAATTTGGAATGCCCAATTCAGTGCTTTTGTGATGTCGGTGAAAATGTTCTTTATCGAAGCTCTTGGAACTGTTGCTTTTGAATTCCTAGCAAACTTTTCTTGGAAACGTTACTCTTAAAATCTATTTCTTACTTTGTAACATATCTTCTTCTTGCTAAACAATATATTTCTAGTAGCTTTTTCATTGCATATATTTCGATTTTAAGGAAAAGATGCCTGAAAAAATTTTAACTGTGGCTCAAGCTTTGGATTATTTTAAACAATTAGATTCAGATGATTATTCGGATGATTCGGATATCATTTGCTTGACATCTCATCCGAGCATAGTAGCAAATCAGGAAAATGTAATAGAAAACAATTTATGCGACGATTTACCCCGAGATATATCTAGTGAGATAGAACTTTCCGTAAATTTCAAATCAACAGACAATCAATAAATATGCTATTATATACCATAATTAAACAGAGTGTTTCTAATTGAGAGAATTTTGTGGGAAGATTAAACAAGACAAGATAAGGAACAAAAGATTCCGAGAAAAAAAATATTTCCAATGTGTAATAGAAAAGAGAGTTTTAAAAAATGCAGAATCAATGCTGAAATAAAATTACCTTTTATTAAGCGCATTTAACGATTTAATCCAATATCAATATGGCAACTCTTTTAAAAAAGCTAAAACTTTATAGAAACACTGATAAAGGCTCTTTATCTGCAATTTCACTTATTGAGTCCCAAACAAAGCCGCAGCAGAAGAAGAAGTTCTTTATTCAAATTTCACGTTACATCCTTTGGCACAGCTCCATCTTGTTGGGTTTTTAAAGGCAACGTGTTACTTTTAGAAACCATTTGTTTGCAAATTTGTGTAATAATGCAACCTTCTTTAGTCAAGCGTGCGTTACTTGTCAAACTCTTTTACTTTATTCAGTGCAACGCGTCAGCTCTTTGTGCTTTTAGAACGCACAAGAAATGCATAAAGGTAACGGTCCTTTGTCAGTTAAAGTTTTAAAAGCAATGGTTGCGAAGTTTGAGAAAACAGGTTCTCTGATGGTTCTGTCAGACAGTGGACGCAAACCCGTACCTCCGGATACAATCGAAGAAGTTGCAACGGTTATTGTCAACACAGCACAAGGCAATATTGCTACCACTTCCAGCACTCATGGGGTAGCTCGGAATCAGGATATTCCTTATAGTACGGTATGGAAAGTGTTACGAAAGATTATAAAATTCTATCCGTACAAGATCAGTCGTGTACAAGAGTTACGTCACTCCGGCCATGATAAGCGATTGAATTTTGCTCTCACCTTTCTTGACAGACTGGAGGTGGATAATGCTTGGGCGTGGTATATCTTATAGGGAAAGGAGTCTCACATTTACCTGAATGGAGCTGTAAATACACAGAACTGCGGAATTCGGAATAACAAATCACCAAATGCATTCAAAAAATTCCTTTATATTCACCAAAGGTAACTGTTTGTTGTGATTTCACATCGGAAATAATCATAGGTCCATTCCTCTATGAGAACATAACTCCGACTGAACCTGTAACCTGTTCTGTCACCGGAGAGAAATATCGCCAAATGTTGAACAACTTAGTCATACCGGCACTTCAGCAAAGACACTGCCTGAATAAAATCATTTTCGTGGAAGGTGGAGCCCTTCCACACATCGCTTTGTGGGTACATCAGCTGCTACGACAGAAATTCTCAACAGAAAGAGTCATTCCAACTGCATGGCCACCTCGGTCCCCTGATCTTACTTCATACGACTTCAGGCTATGGGGTTACCTAAAGTCCAAGGTCTATCACGGAGTAGTATAGGACCTGGCTGCTGAAGGATAACATAACACGGAGTGTACGGGAGATTTCTGCAGACACCTTACTTTCTGCTGTTGTGCATGCTGTGCACAGAATGCAATATGTGGTCCACAAAAACGGTGGCGGCCACACTAAAACTGATTAGAATGTGCTAAATAAAATGTAATTTTATTTCAGTATTGATTCTGCATTTTTCAAAACCGTCTTTTCTATCACGCAGGGCCACATATTCCCCCAGCGGTGACTTTTGGAACTAATTTTTTTTCGCGAAATCCTTCGTCTCCTCTTTCCACAGTATTTGATGCCATTCTCTCAATATCACGTTTCAGAACACTCTGAGTATTGTCAGTTTAATTGTATCTAAAGTACAAATGGAAATTTGGTTTCGGCTGCTTATAACTCGAGTTCTGCGGAATGGATTTCGATGGACCTAGCACTGTTAGCTAGATAATGTTTCAGGGAAGGTTTTAGTATATAACATAACGTTCTGCGTAGATTATAGATTTAGAATAGAAAGTTCTGTTATTTCGGGCTAAAAGGTTGCCGTTGATTATTGTTTGGTGAGCATTATCGTTGATGAAATAATTGAAATGGCTGTACACCTCGAAAAATAAAAGAAAATACTGTTACTAGTTTTATCTTTTTTAAAGGGAAGGAAAGGAAAAAAAGAAAAACAGTTTTGACGAATGATAATATTATAAAACGAAAATATTTAATTTAAACATGACAGGGAATGTTCGTAACACTTAAAAAAGTATTCAATGTGAAATATTTCAAATGACTTAATATTTGGCGATTTATCTTTTGCGCCAGGTTAAGAAAAATTAACCTGAAAATTTGATAATTTTGTTTTTGATTTGTTCTTTTTCATTTAATTTAATTTTGATTTTTATCTAAATCCTGCATCATGTAACTTACAGAAGAAACTAGCAGATGTAGTTATAAAAATGATGGTACTTGTGAGTAACATTTTGTTTGTTTATTTGTGATTTTGATTTTACTTTTGTCGCCAAATAATTTCATTTTAAGCCGAAAAGGCATAAGCGTGACGCCGCGGTCCGAGCGATGTTCACAATAATGGCGATTTTTCAAGTGTACAACAGCATTTTTGGAGTATTTTTTTATATTCAAATGTAAATTATACAAATAGCAGTAAGTATTATAAAAATGGAGTCAAATGTTTAAATTTTAATGTAAATGTTTGTCATATACATACACATATTGTAAAATAATTTAATTTTAGACTTTTAATTTTTTTTCTCCATACTTTACTACGGAAACATGCCGGTTCCCCCCCCCCCCCCAAAAAAAAAACTTGTGGCTTTTATAGCTTCGAACTCAGATCAGCTAATATTGTCCATTTTTTTTAACATACCACTAATTTCTCTTATAGAAACGTCCACTGCTTCAAATGGTAAGGACTAAAGATTACTCTTAAGAAAATTTATTCAATTATGCATTATTACTATCACAAAAGAAAAACATTTTGCAATAAAAAATTGCTTGCTAAAATAAATTTTCGATATTCTTTTTAATTCGTCATTTCTTTTTAGTTTTATCATATCTTTTCTCCTTTTTTGAAGGTTTTTGAACGATATTGGACTAATCTTCAGTAATCGGGTCACTCGCCAATTGCCGCATTTACTCTATTGTTGGATGTTTCTTTTATATTTGAAGGGTCACTGTAATTTTATGTTTTTTAATTATGGAGCAAACGGACAAAAGAAGATTTACTGCTATGTATTTGTCATCTGCAGTTATTTTACTATCATTAACCCTTTAAGACCGGGAGTTTTTTTGGTAGAAATTGAAAGTTTGGGTGGTTTTCTCTTACCGATAGAATCGTACTTGATTGAAAAAAAATATTTAAAAAAATACCCAATGTCAGGTTATGCCAAGGGAGGACCCGCACAATTGTGTCGGTTCGGCCTTAATACAGCCGTTTTTGGGCTAAATCTACACAATTGTGTAGTTTGGGATTATGTGTGCAAATATCTAAAAATAAAAGTTTAAGCAAAAAAAGTTATTGTTTATTGAGATAATTTTCACCAGCCACAATGAAAATGTTTGAAACAATTTTTGTTTTTGGACAGAGCACTACAATTTTATTTTCTGAAACGTGTTCGATGCTCTGAATAGCCGCTGACAAATGGTATCCCTTCACTCCGTTTGGATTGTGCCTGACACCTCAAATTTCTTATTTTTAGTTTTTTCAGCAGCGGTATTTTGTTGAAATACCGATCGAAGTACATAAAACTAGATCTGAACCAGAGTATGGACTACAGCAGGTCCTAAGCCTAGATCCTTGTGGACCAGGTCTGTACTTTCCCACTGGTATACTACAAAATTTAAAACTATCCCAGATGATGCTGTTGTTACAGAATGGGGTTTGTTTTTTATACACTGCTTTACTGAGGCACGTCCTAAAAAAGGAATCGTCTGCTCATCTATGGAAAATTTTCCCTGATCTCCTGGTAAATTGAAGCAGACACTATGGAGCATTTGCTAAGTCGAGCATTTGCTGAACTTTCCATAATTTATTATTTATTCCTCCTGGTTTACTTGCTGTGTCGACAAAATGGAATGAATTTATCAAACTTAAAGATCTATCTCGTGGTATGCATATAACTCATATAAAACTTATAAATCATATATGACATCTAAATCTCAGAGCAGAAACATACCGTTCGTTACATGTGCATATTATATGTCGAATACCATCAATTTTAAGTAGAAACCATGAATAGTACAAACCTATTAATTTTAAATTAATCCGCTTTAAAAATGTAATTAATAAAAAATAAATTGCTGAAAACATAAGTTTAAAAAAAATAACTTAAAAATAAAAAAGTCCTTCCGGCCAGTGCCGGGAGGAAGAGGTAGCTTCCATATTCCTTATTTTAAAAGAGCCAACTTATATTATTCAAACACACAAAGCTCAATTTAGTGGAAACCGAATATAGGAGATTCAGTACTAATTTTTATCAATACTAAATCATTATAAATGAGAATTTCGCGAAATTAGTCAGCTTTATCCAAGCTGCTTTTATTTAAAGTAACTTATATTTAGCTGAGTAGAAGGAAAAAGCCGGTTCTGCTTCAGCAGGCGGAGCCCGGAGCAAGGATGAGTGACAGGTGGGCGGAGTCGAGTGATTGACAGGTTGGGGGAGATAAGAAAGTGATGGACAGGTGGGCGGAGTCGAGACAGATAGGCGCCCGCGCGTCATGCTATAGTAGAGGGGTTAAAACAAAGAAGCGATAATGAAAAGTGTACTGTAAGAGAGGGGTTAGAACAAAGGATAATGTTAATGAATCAATAAAAGTCTAATGAATTAATAAAAGTCTACTGTAAGAAGAGTGTTAATGAAGGAAAGTCTGTTGTAAGAGAAAGGTAGAACAAAGGAATGATTAGGAATGATTAGGAATGATTAGAAAAGATCGCATGCAATTAAAAAATACTTACCACGGAGCAGCGTCGAGACACGTCCTACCTGTATGACATCCACCGGGCTAATGAACGAAGAAGTGTGCAACAACCAGTTTCATCTAGATAAGGAGCTGGCTTCTGATTGGTCGAGAGTCGAACCTAGGTGGCAGCACCATCGTTTCCGGCGACACCAGCGCCCTCTCCTGAGAGGATGATTCACTTACCTGCGATGTCGTCATCCTATTTGAATAGATTAAAAGAAGTGTTTTCTAAGCGTTGAATCATTCTTCATTATGCCTTTGAGCGAGGAAGTCATTAGTGTCGTCTGTTTGTATAGTATAGTGTGTGTTATTTTTTCTTTAATTTATATTTTAACTGGAAGTGATAAGTTTGCATTTGATTTTATTTTAAAATTAAATGATACAGGAAATTTATCTTTTTCTACCTAAGCATATTTTCTAAGACTTCACATTCTTGTTGTCATGGAGGAATCATACAAGAACCCAGCTGCAGTAGGAAGTTTTGGCGGTGTCGATGCACTCTATCGTGCTGTTCAAGGCAAAGTATCCAAGAAAACCATTCAAAAATGGTTAAGTGGGGTCGACTCGTACACGCTTCACAAACCAGTTCGAAGAAAGTTTTCAACGAATCGCGTGATTGTGTATTCGATCGATCAACAATGGCAGACTGATTTGGTGGATCTTAACAGCCTGCAAAAACATAATCAAGGTTTTCGATATATTTTAACCTGCATAGATATTTTATCAAAATATGCATGGGCGATTCCACTGAAAACGAAACGAGGGGTGGAAATTGTGAAAGCCTTCGAAACTATATTTTCAACGCGAAAACCCAAGTCTTTGCAATCGGATGCTGGAAAAGAGTACAAGAACAAACATTTTCAGAAATATTTAAAGCAACAAGGAGTTCGATTTTTCACGACGAATAACAATACGAAAGCTTCAGTGGTCGAACGTTTTAACAGAACTTTAAAAACCAAAATGTGGAAATATTTCACTCATAATCATACTTATAAGTATATTGATGTGTTAGACTCCCTCATGCAGAGTTATAACCACACACACCATTCGAGTATCAAGAGAGCTCCTGCTGACGTTACACCTGAGAACGAAAGCGATGTTTGGTTGACTCTTTTTGGAGACTTACAAGATGTGAAAAGAAAACCCTGCGTGTTTCGAACTGGTGAAATCGTTCGCGTGTCGAAACAGAAATTAACCTTTGAAAAGGGATATGAAACCAATTGGACTGAAGAATTGTTTGTGGTGACTGAATGTGTTTCAAGAGATCCTCCCGTGTATCGAATTAAGGATTTGATGGACGAACCCATCCAAGGCACGTTTTATGCTCAAGAATTGCAAAGAGTACAACCGAAAGAAAACTTTGCTATTGAAAAGGTTTTAGAAAAACGAACACGAAAAGGTCATGTGGAATACAAAGTAAAATTTAAAGGATATCCTGTAAAATTTAATCAATGGATTCCTTCCTCAGATTTATTTTCACTATAAAACCTTTGTTTTCGTCTTTGAATCTTCATTTAGAAACACGTCGTTCTACGTGACGTTACCTTCTGACAGTTCATTGAATTATTTTCCAGAGAATAAAATTTCTCACTTTGTTACAAGACTGCCTTCTGCTTTAGATTTGAAAGGCGAGTGGGAAGTGGGTTTAACAGAACTCATTTATCCCCACATGTGGAATAATATAACGGAATATACTAATGGATATGATATGTTTTAGGAGAGAATATCGAATGGACGAATGGAAGACCTAGACATGAAGCAGAATTTGAAATAGGTGCATTTGAAGTGAAAAAAGTTAGAATTCCACCGGGGTTTTACGAATCTCCTAACGATATTATTAAAGTAATCAACTATCAAAAATTCCATGATAAAATTTCGCTTAATTATAATAAAAATTCTAAAAAAGTACGAGTGACTTTAAAAAAAATGCACAAATCAACTTTGATTCAGGATTAGCAGAAAGTTTAGGATTTCCACCTGGTAATGTAGGAGAACCTTTTGCAGGTCATTCAATGTCTTTTGATAGTCCCTTCATAGCCGACACTCATGCGGATTTTAAATTAATGTACATTTACAATGATCTTGTCGAACCTCAAATTGTAGGGGATACCGTTGCCCCGTTACTTCGAGTGATCCCCGTGAAAGGACAAGACGGTGAAATAATTCACGAAACGTTTGACAGACCGCATTACATTCCCATCACTCGAAAGAATTTTCAGACAATTGAAACAGTTATAAGGACGCACACAGGTCGATTAATGTCATTCGAGCGTGGGAAGTTGATCGTGAAACTTCATTTCCGTCAAAAGTATCTCTCATAATGATTGTACCTTATCAGTGTTGTGTAAAATCTTTTGAAGATTATTACACTCAGCAATCCGGTAACGGTTTAAATTACTATCATGGAACTACACTGCAGAAAGGATATGGATTCGGTGGACTGTTTCGTTCTTTGTTTCGAGCCGCGGTTCCTCTTTTCAAATCAGGAGCCAAAGCGGTAGGTAAGCAATTGTTATCGACAGGAGTAAATGTTTTGAAGGATGTGACACGCGGTGAAAATGTCAAAGTGGCTGCCAAACGCAGGTTGAAAGAAGCAGGCCAAACTTTAACAGATAAAGCCGCCACCAAGATGAAGACCATGATCGGTTCTGGACGACGCAATAAAAAGCGGAAGAAATCAAGCAAAGTCATCATTCGACGTAAAGCCAGGAAAGTGGAAGCACGTGATATTTTTGCTTAAAGATGTCTGGACTTATTCATAAAGATTCTATTGCTTGTGCTAAATCAGAACTGGATTTATTTTTAATTCCACCTACTCAAACAGCTATTGAAAAGGGATATTTTGTTGAATATCATCCCCTTGCGAATATTCATGACGGAGTACCTGTGGAGTTTAATGTTCCCGGAAATGGAGAAGATTACATCGATTTATCCTCATCCTATCTTTATGCTAAAGTGAAAATTACTCGATCCGATGGTTCAGCTTTAACCGACGTGGATCATATAGCTCCAGTTAATTTATTTTTACAAGCCTTGTTTTCACAAATTGATGTCAGCCTGAATGAGAGAGCGATCTCTTCTTCAAACAACACCTATCCCTATCGTGTTTATATCGAAACATTACTGAATTATGGAGAAGATGCCAAGAAAAGTTTACTGGGATGTGAGTGTTTTTTCAAAGATGAGAAATTGGATACTGTGGACCCTACCACCGGTGAAAAACCCGGATTGAAAAAGCGTTACGAACTAACTAAAAATAGCAATTCTTTGGATTTGATTGGACCTTTACATTGTGACATTTTTCAACAAAACAGATTGTTATTAAACATGGTGGATTTGAAAATTAAACTGATTCGCAGCAAACCCAACTTTTGTTTGATGGCTGTAAAACCTTCAGAATCTACCACACCCGAACTCAATTACAAAGTGATTTTAGAACAAGCTTCTCTGTTTGTACGGAAAGTAAAAGTATCTACAGGGGTCTTGCTAGGACATGCAAAAGCCTTAGAAAAAAGCTCTGCTAAATATCCCATCGATCGTGTGTTGTGCAAGACTTATTCAATATCCAGCGGAAGTCGATCTTTTATGCAAGATAATGTGTTTTCGGGAACCATGCCGAAACGTGTTGTTATTGGATTGTTAGAAAATGCATCTATAAACGGACAATATAATTTGAACCCTTTCCACTTTTATCATCACAAAGTCAACTTTTTAAGTGTTTACATCGATGGTCAACCGGTTCCGAGTAAACCTCTCGAACTGAATTTCGAAGAAAACAACTATATAACAGCTTATCATCGTTTGTTCACGGGATTTAATCACGATGCTGGTATTTATCTAACACGAGAAGAATTCGCTGATGGACATACCTTGTATGCATTCGATCTAACACCGGATCTCTGTGACGGACCCCATCTGAATTTACAACATCAAGGAAATTTACGAATCGAAGTTAAATTTGCTGAAGATTTGAAGACAACACTTTCTGTGTTGGTATATGCAGAACTTGAGAACATTATAGAAATTTCGAAATCACGGCATGTTTTATGTGATTTTCCCAACTGAATGAATTCTTTACAAATCGACAAGATTTTATCACATGATTTCAAGACCCGAAATTCTTTTTTGGGTGTGTTTGCAAGTGATCAACTACCGAGAAGAATTCAACAGTATCCTGCTTGTTTCATATGCAATGTTGACAAGTCATTGGAACCTGGAAGTCATTGGGTCGCCTTCTACTTGCTTTCACCTGATGAAGCGGAATTCTTCGATTCTTATGGAAACGCACCTGCCTTTTTTCGAGGACCTGTATCAAACTATGCAACTTATTTTTCACAAGTGACATTTAGTCCACACATCTTGCAAAGTCCTGTCACGGCCGTTTGTGGTCAATATTGTATTTTTTATTTGTATTCTCGATGTCGAGAAAAAACTTTAAAAGATATTTTATCTCATTTTGTAACGAAAAATATCTCGAACGATCGAAAAGTGTTTAATTTTGTCATGAAACGATTTCACGTGTCTGTGAATTTTTTTCAATAAATAGATATTTAAACTAAACTTTTTTAGTCTCTGTGTTTATTCTGTGTTTGTCTTTCCTGAAGAACGTCATGAATCACGAGCTTGTTGATTTTCCACGTTTTCAACACCCGTTTACTGCCACCTGTACAGGACCAACACAAGTTGGGAAGAGTTGCTTTTTAAAAGAGTTTCTTTATTACAGAAGGGAAATGATCAATTCACCCTCCACCTCAGAAAGTGATTTGGTTTTATGGTATTTATCAAGATCTGTTTAATGAAATCCCCGAAGTCACCTTCGTAGAAGGGTTTCCTTCTAATTTTAAAGAATATTTAGGAAAGAGATCTTTAATTATTCTCGACGATCTCATGACTGAGCTTGAAAATGATAAGCGACTCACCTATCTATTTTCAAGGGGATGCCATCACTTAAACATGAGTGTTATTTTTGTAAAACAAAATTTATTTCATCAAGGGAAAGAAATGAGAGATGTCTCTCTCAACTCTCAATACTTGATTGTGTTTAAAAATCGACGTGATCACACTGTAAAAAAAATTCCGCAACGTTCCTGGGAAAAAATGGGCAGCTGAGTTGCCCATTATTTCCAAGAAACATTTCTTGAAAATGACTGGTACTTTACTGTATATGTTAAAAACTTTCTACAGAAATGCCAGTAAGTTTCCTGCGAAATACCAGGAATATTTCTGTTGACAGCAAAACATTACTGACATATTCAAGGCTGGAGTAGCACAAGAGCGAAAAATGTCTAGACCAGGGATCGAACCTGGATACTTGGCGTGCCGTGCCAATGCCTTACCTGTTAGGCTATCCGGACCGATACCTGGCTGACATAATTCACTCTGGATGTTCGTTCCCTTCATTATGACATTACTGACATTTCACAACATGCGGGATCCGCAGACGATTTTTACATTTCCAGTTGACAATTTTCGCTTTATTATCATTATTTGTTAGAATGAAAAAATATTTTGAATTTGACATCAAAATTATTATTTATAATTTACACGAAAAAATAAATTTTCAGTTAAAATTCAATAAAGTAAATATATATGTGATATATTGTTTCTGAACTTTGCTTAAAATATAAAAATATATAAATGTAAATAATAATTAGAAAAAAAATCTAGACATAAAATATTTTGGATTTTCGTCAGTGATTATGTTAGTTTACAAGTTAGATAAAATACATATAAATTTTCATGAAAAAAAAAACCTAAACGTAATTGTATATTTTTTCCGAAAAAAAAAATTCAAATTTGCAGCAATTCAAAGTGTCAAATATATGTCAAATTTAAATCAAATTGTAATAAAGTGTTAAAATATAAAATTAATTAAAAAAGAAAAAAAAAGGCAAGAGGTAGCATCGAACCCGGGCCGTACGGGTGGCGTGCAAGCTTTCTGCGTCCACACCACGAAAGACACGTTGAAAGCTGCAAACTAATGGGTATATGAAACGTATGCTAAAACTCGGCATCTAATTTCTGAAAATCTAAGGCCCATTTGAAGAAATCCTTTCACAAGAATAATTAGAGATAAGAACTCTAAAACATACTTTAAATTAATCAAAATAGGTGAGAATCATATTTGATTGTCCCCTGGTTAATGCAGATCCAAATAATAGGTGTATTTTTTTTACACAGTCTGCTCGTTAAAGATTTCACAGACAAGTACGAGAGATAATCTCTTAGTGATGTCACAGAGGTATTGTATTTTCATCTGAATTATCTTGACAATAGAGACGTAAAGGATTATGTCGTCTATTGATTTATTTGCATTCCATATTGATTTTTTTACATTCATTTAAGGAATTCGTTTTCGACACTCGCGCGCGAGCAACGGATTATAGGAAAAAAAATAATAAATGTCGGCCGCAGCGTTTTGCTGTTTCCAACTTTTGTTCAGGAACGTTTCAGATAAGAAAACCAGAATTTCACAGGAAAGAGCTAAATTATTCTGAAAACCTGATAAAAGGCGAAACGTTCCTGGATTTTACATGGAAAGTTACCATTTTTTTTTTACAGTGCAAAGTCAAATTATGAATTTGGCGCGACAATTATATCCTGGCAAAACAAAATTTTTTCGTGAAGTGTTTGATGATGCAACGAAAATACCTTTCTCATTCCTTGTCATTGATTTAAGGAACCAAACAGATGAAGGAATGTGATTGAGAACGCAATAAATTTACCCAATTAATTTACCCAATCAAATTCAGTACGTCTACCAGTTGAAATAAATAAGCGAGTCATTTAGTTTTTTGTTTAGTTTGAAAAATGACTTTGACGTGTCAACAGCTGCGTGATTTGAAGCTCATCAAGACGTGTCCTAAAGTATTACGTAGACAGTTGTTTAAAAAATTACCTCTTCGTTCCGTGAAAGCCATCTGCGAGTGTAGTTTGAATGTTTTAAAAGGAAACATTCCACTTTCATCTCAACAGAAAAAGTCTTTAAGGAAATACAAGTTGACCCTTCGAAAAATTGGTACTAAAAAGGGTACTCTATCACAAAAGAAAAGACTTATCGTTCAGAACGGTGGATTTTTAAATATTTTAATCCCCGCTGCCTTATCTGTTTTAACAAGTTTGATCCATGGAACACGCTAGAAAATTTGCTTTGATACCAGAGGAAACTCTCTCCAAACATGTCCTTTCGAAAAAGCAAATGAACGAGTTTGATACAGCCATGTCGAACATTTTAAACAGCAACTTGCCTGACCATGAAAAAGTTGTACAGTATTATGAACTTTTAAAAAGAAAAATGGATTTGCAAGAGTTTAACACACCTCAACCCTCGAAACAACCTAAAGATGAGACCGAGAAACCTGTTTTGAAGAAAACATCACCTGAACCCAAACCTGAAGAAGAGGAATCATCATCTAAACCTGAAGAAGATGTCTCGTTTATTTTGTCTTCGGTACCTCGTTCAATGCAGAGGCAAGCTCACACGTTGTTGGACTTTTTAAAGAAAAATTCAAGAAAATTCGAATGAGATAAAAATTTTCAAGTGTCTTTTGAAGGAAAAAGTATTCCCGATTCGAATGTAGCTGATTTATTTCATCTGCTTTTTTCTGTGAACAAGAAAACTCCTATTAAAGCACAGAAGGAATTGTTACAGACTTTGAAAGAAATGCGTGTACCCGAGAACTTGATTAAAAATAGACATTTGTCGAGAATGAATCAAGAAAAAAGAAAACCTGATGTTAAAACATCTAATACTTTTGTCAAAGAATCAAGAAAAAAAAAGAAAATCTGATGTACTCGTTTGGGAAAATTATTAAATAAATAATTCATTAAACTTTAAACAAAGTCTCATTATTTTTGTCTTTTAAACATAAAAATACTATTAACAAAAAGTTAACGCTACTTACCACAGAGCATCGTCTTTACACGTCCGTTCCCATCCGCATCCACAGAACAAATGATACATGATTCAGCATAAAACCGGTTATGACGTCACAACCGATGGCGACGCGAGCGCCCTCTACCCTCCCATACTTGTCTGTGATTGGTTAAGACAGTTACATGACTTGTGAAAGGAGCAGATGTTAGAGGTGGGCGCCACTCTGTCTGCATTCCTGACATTTCACCATGCCCCCCTGTCAATCATCTGGCGCCAGTCAGTCGCTGCATGCTTCGACATGCTCGCTTCTTGCAGATGGTGGCGCCACTCTGTCTGCATTCCTGACATTCCACCACGCCTCCTGTCAATCAAATGGCGCCAGGTTGTCTACAGGTATTGCCGTACGATGTCATCATCCTCGTTTGCGATGGGGGATGGCAGCACAGTCGATGACGTCACACCTACAAGCTCGCTTCTGATTGGTTGATAGCGGTCACGTGATCTCTTATCAGTAACCTTCATCTACGGGTGTAGACCCCGCACACATCATTCGTGTCTTGGATTTCGTAGGTGAAGGTCGTCTGTTTCGTAGCTCCCGTTTACCGGACATTTGGCTTTAAGCTCTGCAGCATCTATCCCTACTATTTTCGGCATCCTGCTGAGTAAAATCACCGTCGAAATACTTATACGTTTCACCTAGTGCGTTTTAGGTGCTCATAGTATTTTTGATTAATTGTGATACATGTTTATCACCTCCTTTTAAAAACAAGTGTCTGCCAATTAGCTAATTTGCTTTGTGACATCATTTTATTGCTAACCAGTAGAAACGATTAGAAGATCTTTGAAGAAAATGTCTGTTGAAAAGGAATCCTCTTTTAAAAAAGTAAGTATGTTTTCATTATCTTTTTTTATTGTTTCGTTGAATTAAGTATGTTTCTAACCAAACGATACGAAAGATTCATACCGTTTTCTAAACATTCTTTCAATGATAAAATATTCATTTATTACCAACTGTTTCAAATATTTTAATTAATCTATCCTCGAATAAAAAATTGTGTTTAAAACCCTATTGGAATACACAAGTATTCTTTGAAAAATTATAATTTTAAATGCTCAACACAATTATATTTTTACACATAGAAAAAATATGATGTTGTACTGTTTAAACCTTCACTATTTTCTGTAAGAGTTAAAACCTTTCACTATTTCTGTTTCAATCAAACCTTTGAAAAGAAAGTATTAAAATAGAGTCAAAGTACATATTGAGTTTAAAACCTATTTGGAATACACAAGTATTCTTTGAAAATTATAACTTTTAATGTTCAACACATATTTTTACACTAAAGAAAACCTTCCCTATTTTCAGTATGGGTTAAAACCTTTCACTATTTCTGTTTCAATCAAACCTTTTAAAAGAAAGTATTAAAAAAGACTCAAAGTACGTATTGAGTTTAAATCCTATTTTGAATACACAAGTATTCTTTGAAAATTATAACTTTTAATGCTAAACACATATATTTTTGCATTAATAGAAAATATAATGTTGAACTGATTAAACCTGCACTATTTTCTATATGGGTTAAACATTTGAAACTATTCTTTAAAAGAAAGTATTAAAATAGACTCGAATAAAATAGTTAGTTTAAACTGTTTCATTTATTAAAAGAGTCTGTTAATAATAATAATGAAGCATGTTATTCTTTAAACATTCTTTTAATAATTAGATAAAATACAATTGTTAATAGATTATTTTGTTCAAACACCCTTCAATCTCTATTTCCCTTTTCTTTGCAATAATTTTAAACGTGAAAAGGAATTTCCACCTGTGAGGGGAGATGGTTATTTGCATTTCACTAACAACGCTGTCTCCATCTTATCAACGCGATATTTCCCGAATCTGCAAAACGCGATATACATCTTCGATTTCACCAGTGAAGAAAATTTCTAAAAAGGGTGATGTCGTGATAACTGTTTCACGAGTCTAAGCAAGGCAGTGAAACCACTGCGTTGCAATATATGATGAAATAATAAGGTCTAGAACAGTGACGTTATTTTACTGAATTCTTGTTGGTCGAATTTTCGACTAATCATAGAGCCACTATATGATGTCACTTCTTAAACAAACAGTATAAATAAACAATTCTAAGGAAAAAAAAACTTACTCTGTTACATTTTTAAGTGCTACTATTTATTGGAAACTGTTACTCAACTGCGATGGATAATTTTAAAAAAGTAAGTTTTTTTAAACACTATATCTATATTTCAAGATATTACTAAATTTCAAATGTTGTTTTACCTATTTTTCAAGTTATCTTTGCTATTTTTTTTTCTTTTGTATTAAATTAAAGTAAATATATGTTTTTTTCTTTTACAATCAATTATTTATTAGTTTATTAAAGTTGGAAAAATTAACGCATGCTACTTTTTCTTGTTATACGAAAGTAGTTAAAAAAATGTATTATATGTTTTCTTTTTCGAAAATGACTAGAGATTATTTTCCGTTTACTGTTAAAGTATTTGTAAGTGTAATACAATTATGGAAAGTAGTTTACAAATTTGCTTATGCTATTTTCTTGTTATACGAATGTAGTTAAAAAATATATTTGATGTTTTCTTTTTACGAAAAATGAATAGAGGTTATTTCTATATGTTATAAATTTAATAACGCGTAAAGATTTTTTTTTTTACACGGAAATTTTATTTTAGTATTCAAATTTTCTCTTATACAATAATTATTGAAAGTAGTTAAAATATATTCGATGATTTTTTTTTCGAAAAAATGAATAGATGTTATTTCTATATGTTATAAATTTATTAACGCGTAAAGATTTTTTTCTTTTTTACACGGAATTTTTATTTTAGTATTCAAAGTTTTTCTTATACAATAATTATTTATTAGTGTAATGAAGTTAACAAATTTACGCATGCTATTTTTCTTGTTATACGAAAGTAGTTAAAATTATATTTGCTGTTTTCGTTTACTAAGAAATGAATAGATGTTATTTTCTGTATATTATAAATTAAATAACGCGTAAAGATTTTTTTTCGTTTTTTACGCGGAAATTTTATTTTACTATTCAAAGTTTTTCTTATACAATAATTATTTATTAGTGTAATGAAGTTAACAAATTTACGTATGCTATTTTTCTTGTTATACGAAAGTAGTTAAAATTATATTTGCTGTTTTCGTTTACTAAGAAATGAATAGATGTCATTTTCTGTATGTTATAAATTAAATAACGCGTAAATATATATATATTTTTTTTTACACGGAAATTTTATTTTAGTATTCAAAGTTTTTCTTATACAATAATTATTTATTAGTGTAATGAAGTTAACAAATTTACGCATGTTATTTTTCTTGTTATACAAAAGTAGTTAAAAAATATATTTGATGTTTTCTTTTTACGAAAAATGAATAGAGGTTATTTCTATATGTTATAAATTTAATAACACGTAAAGATTTTTTTTTTTTTTACACTGAAATTTTAATTTAGTATTCAAAGTTTCTCTTATACAATAATTATTGAAAGTAGTTAAAATATATTCGATGATTTCTTTTTCGAAAAAATGAATAGATGTTATTTCTATATGTTATAAATTTATTAACGCGTAAAGATTTTTTTCTTTTTTACACGGAATTTTTATTTTAGTATTCAAAGTTTTTCTTATACAATAATTATTTATTAGTGTAATGAAGTTAACAAATTTACGCATGCTATTTTTCTTGTTATACGAAAGTAGTTAAAATTATATTTGCTGTTTTCGTTTACTAAGAAATGAATAGATGTTATTTTCTGTATATTATAAATTAAATAACGCGTAAAGATTTTTTTTCGTTTTTTACGCGGAAATTTTATTTTACTATTCAAAGTTTTTCTTATACAATAATTATTTATTAGTGTAATGAAGTTAACAAATTTACGTATGCTATTTTTCTTGTTATACGAAAGTAGTTAAAATTATATTTGCTGTTTTCGTTTACTAAGAAATGAATAGATGTCATTTTCTGTATGTTATAAATTAAATAACGCGTAAATATATATATATTTTTTTTACACGGAAATTTTATTTTAGTATTCAAAGTTTTTCTTATACAATAATTATTTATTAGTGTAATGAAGTTAACAAATTTACGCATGTTATTTTTCTTGTTATACAAAAGTAGTTAAAAAATATATTTGATGTTTTCTTTTTACGAAAAATGAATAGAGGTTATTTCTATATGTTATAAATTTAATAACACGTAAAGATTTTTTTTTTTTACACTGAAATTTTATTTTAGTATTCAAAGTTTCTCTTATACAATAATTATTGAAAGTAGTTAAAATATATTCGATGATTTCTTTTTCGAAAAAATGAATAGATGTTATTTCTATATGTTATAAATTTATTAACGCGTAAAGATTTTTTTCTTTTTTACACGGAAATTTTATTTTACTATTCAAAGTTTTTCTTATACAATAATTATTTATTAGTGTAATGAAGTTAACAAATTTACGTATGCTTTTTTTTTTCTTGTTACGTGAATGTAGTTAAAATATAATGAATGTTTTTTTTCGTTTTCGAAGAAATGTTATTTTTTTCTTTTCGTTACTAAACTAATTTGTAAGTGTATATATATAAAAAAAAAAGTTATTTATTTTTTTACTTAGAAATGAATAGATGTTATTATTTTTTTTCTTTTCGTTACTAAACTAATTTATAAGTGTAGTCTAAAAAAAAAATTTTTATTAATTTTTTTTTACTAAGAAATGAATAGATGTTATTTTTTTCTTTTCGTTACTAAACTAATTTGTAAGTGTAGTCTAAAAAATGTTATTAATTTTTTTCTTTTCTATACTAAACTAATTTGTAAGTGTAGTCTAAAAAAAAATGTTATTTCTTTTTTTCACTGTTAAATTAATTTTGTAGACTATTAAAAAATTTTAATCGAAAATGCATGTTATTGAAAACATATAGTTTGTGAGATTTTTTCTAAAAAGATTAAACACTTATTAAAAGTATTCGATTACATGTTTAACAGTTTTTAAAACAATACACTAAGAATTATCCTGTTTGATTGCAAATATTTTTTTCTTTTTTAGTTTTTGGAAGATCTCGGTTTAACAACGAATGTATGGGAGCGCATGACTGCAATTGATGAATTAACAGATCCAGGACCTTCTCAGCAAAGTTCTTCTAGGATGCAAGATCCTAGCAGCGAAGTTGATTCTTCATCAGTAAAGGTACACTTTGAAACATTCTTTATTATTTTGGGGGATTGTTTGATTTTAACATAAGAACTAATGTTAGTTAAACTTTTCAAAAATGATACATTATTCGAAAATAGGTTGTGAAGTATAAATTAGAACGGTGGTACTAGTTTAGTTGCAAAGTGTATAATTAAAAAAAAAAATCTTTTTTTCTCGTTAAAGTAAATTTGTGATGCGTTTAGTAAAACTTATAATGTAAACAATAATAGTTTTCTAAGTTCTTTTTCGTGAAAGTCTATTTCAAGTTGCGTGTTTTTGAAAACAGAATTTTCTGTTTTAGGATTCTCTATCATGCGAAACCTGCGGAAAAAGATTTACTCTGAAAAGAAATTTGACTCGACATCAGAAGATTTGTGGAAACACAGATTCAAAAACCTCTTCTTGCACTCATTGCCCAAAAACCTTTACAAGAAACTCTGATTTAAAGAGACATATGATTTCGCATAATGAAGAAAAGAAGTCATTCAAGTGTCCCTTATGCGCTATCGAGTTCACAAGAGCAGATAATCTAACAGTGCATTTAAGAGGTCACCAAAGTTTAAATTACTCCTGTACCACCTGTCACGTGAAATTTAATTCAAAATTTAATTTGAATCAACACATGCAATCGCAACACACCAGCCTATCCCATGAAAATAGAAAAAGGAAAGTTAGTACGAAAAATTCATCTTCCAAAAAACAAAAGACCTATACCGAAGCTTTAAATGTATTTTCTTCAACATTTTTAACACCTGATGAAGATGAGAAATTTGACGTGGACGTTTTGGTGGAAAAACATAGAGCAGATCTTCGTCAAATCATTGAAGAAAAACTGGATACACATCGAGGCGTCAAATGGCATATCCTAGCAAAATGTCTGTTCGAAAGGAAAACTCCAGAAGGCGAACTTCAAGCTATATCCACCTACTTTAGAAGTTCGAATTTTACTGAATTAACTACCGATACAATAAATGAGCATATTTATGAAGCTTTTGAGAAAATTAAAAAATTAATAGATGAATTTATAAATTTGGGATCAGGTTGGATTTTTCAACGTATCCAACATATAGAAATACAAATAGTAGATTATCATCCTCTAGCACCCAGCAGCCATATTCAATCCCCCGATTTCATTGAAAAGAAAAAAGCTGTTCTCAATATAGAAAGTTACAACGATTCTAAATGTTTGGTATGGTGTTTGATCGCACATCAATTAAAGTTAAATAGATCTGAAAATCCAAAACAATTATCACATTACACACCTTTTGAACATACCATCAAAATGGCGAAGATACCCTGCCCAGTCCCTGTGAAAAGCATTCCGAAAGTTGAAAATTTGAACAATTTGAGAATCAAAGTATTTGCATTGGATGACCAAGAAGTGTATCCTTTATATGTATCACCCAAAGAAGATCCTGATGTCATTAACCTATTAGTCTTAGAAAAGGATGAGCAGTTTCACTATACGCTGATTAGAAGCTTTTCAAGATTATTAGGGAATGTCACAAAACGTGGTCATGCAACTTATTACTGCTACCGGTGTTTACATCGATTTTGTAGACAAGATTTACTAACATCTCACACAGAATTTTGCAAGCAGCATACTGCTCAAAGGATCAACTTACCAAAAGATGGCGAACATATTCTATCTTTTACGGGGACTCATCTGCAACATCCAATCCCCTACATTGTGTATGCAGACTTTGAAAGCATCTTAAAACCACTAACTCCAGCTTCTCAAACTTCTCATTGTGAGAAAATTTCAAAACATGAAGCATGTAGTTTTGCTTTTGTTATTATTGATGCTGACGGAAAACCTTTCAAGGACAGATTCACATTGTATCGAGGAGAAAATGCTGCAGAAGAGTTTCTTAAAAAGCTAATAACAGAGACAGAAGACATTCGAGAAGAACTGAAGAGTGTAAAGCCAATGAAACTTTCTCCACAGCAGGAATTGGATTTTCAATCGGCTACACACTGCCATATCTGTAAGAGGGAACTCTTCAAGAAAAGAACAAGAGACCATGATCATGTGACAGGTGCGTACAGAGGGGCTGCTCACAAAGGATGTATTTTAAACTACAAGCAAACTCGAAACATTCCTGTCGTCTTCCACAATTTACGACACTATGATGCCCATCACATTATGATGGCAATAGGAAAATTTAAGGAATATTCCATTGAAGTGATTGCATCCACATTAGAAACTTATATAGGCTTTCGTATGGTGAAAGAGAACTGTCCCATCCATCTAAATTTTATTGACAGTTTGCAACATCTCTCGGCATCACTGGAAAAATTAGCAAGCAACCTGCATAATGATCAATTTAAAATCTTGAATCATTATTTTAAAAATCAGGATTTATCCCTGCTCACACGAAAAGGGGTATATCCTTATGATTACGTAACCGATGTCAATAAATTTAATGAAACTGTTCTCCCACCTGCCTCTGCATTCATCAACACATTAACGGATGAACCCATTAGCGAAAGCGATTACCAACATGCACAAAACGTCTGGAAATCCTTCAATCTCCAAACTTTAGGAGATTATCATGACCTATATTTGAAGACGGATGTCTTATTGCTCGCAGACGCCTTTGAAAGCTATCGCAAACTGTGTCAGCAGTTCTATGATATCGACAGCGCCCATGTGTATACGTTACCAAGTCTGGCATGGCAAGCTTGCCTGAAGAGATCGAACATCCACTTGGAACTATTAACGGATATCGACATGCTATTGATGTTTGAAAATGGGATTCGGGGAGGTATCAGCATGATTAGTCAACGCTATGCCAAAGCAAACATCCCCAACACGCCTGCACATAATCCAGATCAGGCTCCCAGTTACATTATGTACTGGGATGCCAATAACTTGTATGGGTGGGCCATGTCTGAGTACCTCCCCCATGGTTCATTTCAATGGGAAGACCCGAAACAGTTTACAGCAAATAGTATATTAGAGTTGGCAGACGATTCCTCTACAGGATATATTTTCGAGGTGGATCTGGAATATCCTAAAGAACTCCACGCCTTGCACAACGAGTATCCTCTCGCCTCGGAAAGAATCACTGTCGAAGAAGATATGTTATCACCCTTCGCGAAGAAGATGTTAGGTAATAAAAAATTCAAGGGCACGCCAAAACTAATCCCGAATCTTCAAGATAAGAAAAATTACATCGTTCACTATAGAACCTTGAAGTTTTACATCCAATCAGGAATGAAACTAACAGAAATTAATCGTGTAATTCAATTTCAGCAAAGTCCCTGGATAAGGGAGTATATCGCTTTTAACACCGATAAACGAAAACTGGCGAAATCTGCTTTTGAAAAAGATTTCTTTAAACTCCTGAACAACGCTGTATATGGAAAAACGTTAGAAAACCTTCGAAAGCGTCGAAATGTGGAATTGTGTAATACCGAGAAAAGGGCGAAAAAGTTAGTCGCTTCACCTGCGTTTAAAACCTTCAAAATCTTCTCTGAAGATCTTGTTGCGGTGGAGCGCACTAAATTTTCGTTATTAATTAATCGTCCTATGTATGTTGGTTTCTGCATTTTGGAGCTTTCGAAGCTTCTAATGTATCAATTCCATTATGGTTTTGTGAAGGAAACATATAAGCATAATGCCAATTTGCTTTTCACCGATACGGATTCCCTATGTTATGAGATCTATACGAAGGATATTATTGCGGATATGGAGAAGAAAAAGGATTTATTCGATTTTTCTGATTATCCGCAGTCGCATCCTTTGTTTTCGACTGATAACAAAAAAGTATTAGGGAAATTCACAGATGAACTTAGCGGTGAATTAGCGTTGGAGTTTGTCGGGTTAAAGGCGAAAATGTACTCCCTGAAATCCGAAACAGAAGAAAAAAAACGAGCGAAGGGTGCCACAACACATATCGTCCGAAAAAAAATGAAACATGAAGATTATGTAAAGTGTCTTTAAGAACTCAAGACCAGCACAGTCACATAAGTTCGAATTGGGCAAGAGAACCACCAGTTGTATACAATGCAACAAAACAAGGTTGGTTTGAGCCCATTCGACGATAAACGATATATCCTGGAAGACGGAATCACAAGTCTCGCATATGGGCACTGCGATATCGTCAACATGTAAATAGTTTCTCATCTTACGGACAATGTGCGTAATTTCCATTGCCTAAGAAATTTGTATATATTTTATTTTGCACATAGAAGAATTTTGTATGTATTTTATCAAGTTTTATTGTACAGAGAAGATTTATTTTATTATTCAACTTATGGACAATGTGCGTGATTTCCATTGCCTAAGAAAATTTGTATATATTTATCGTTTCATCCTGAATTTGTAAATATGTTAGAGTGCGGTGGGAGACAAAGGAGACTTACGTCCGCGACGTGTGTCCTGGGAAACAATATGTAAGCTTAGTTCACTTAAAATGAACAACTCATTGTGAACTAAGTTTATATTTTGGCTAAAAGTCTCCAATGATAATGATTAAACAAAAACATCGTTATCATTTCACTCATTCGGCTTTAAAAACATGTTTCGGAAAATTAATAAATGACTAAAAAATTATAACTTATTTCGTTAAAACTTAAAAAAAATGTATTAACCTTTTTTATTCAGTTTAAAATATGATGATGTCATCACAGGTGAGTGAATCATCCTCTCAAGAGAGGGCGCTCGTGTTCATGTCCTCGGGTGAAAGCGATGGTGCTGCCACCTAGGTTCGACTCTCGACCAATCAGAAGCAAGCTCCTTATCTGGATGAAACCGGTTTCCGAGCAAGCATTCGTTCATTAGCCCGGTGGATGTCACAGAGGTAGGACGTGTCTCGACGCTGCTCCGTGGTAAGTATTTTTCAATTGCATGCGATCTTTTCTAATGACCTCATCCTTCCTAATCATTCATTTCTTTGTTCTACCTTCCTCTTACAAAAGACTTTCCTTCATTAACACTCTTCTTACAGTAGACTTCCATTCATTATCCTTTGTTTAATCCCTCTCTTACAGTACACTTTCATTGATTCATGAAAATTATCCTTTGTTCAATTCCTCTCTAACAGTAGACTTTCATTCATTATCCTTTGTTTAATCCCTCTCTTACAGTACACTTTTCATTATCGCTTCTTTGTTTTAACCCTTCTACTATAGCATGACGCGCGGGCGCCTGTCTGTCTCGACTCCGCCCACCTGTCCATCACTTTCTTATCTCCCCCAACCTGTCAATCACTCGATTCCGCCCACCTGTCACTCATCCTTGCTCCGGGCTCCGCCTGCTGAAGCAGAACCGGCTTTTTCCTTCTACTTAGCTGCCAAATTCGGCGATTTCTTAAAGTGCCTGCCATTTTAAGACAACATGGTGGATGAGGCTAACCAGTGAACTTGGTCGAGACCTTAGTAATTGCTGCGCACATGCTCACTCACATCGGAATCGATTGATATATACGAGTGCTGTCGCAGGCAAAAAATCAGATTTTTCAAAATGTCACCCACATTAGATATTGAAATTGCTATATCTGAGCCATTTTTTAAGATAAAGACAAACAAAAAATGCTCCTGAATCCTTATATCAAGGTCAAATACTTAAGAAAGAAACCCTTTTCAATTTCTAATTTTTTTGCACCTCACTTTAAATATAATTTTTTTTTATTTAATGGCCGCCATTTTGAAAAAAGATGGCGATGAAGCTGGCCAGCTAACTTGGTCGAGATATTGATGCATACAATCCACATGGCTTCTTTCATCGAAATAGGTGAATACGTGTGTTATCGCGTGACAAATACAAGATCGTTTCAAAATGTTAGCCATGCTAGAAATTCAAAGTGCTATAATTCAACCATTTTTTAAGATATAAACAAAAGAACAAATTTTCAGAAACAAAAACTATTCCGAAATCTTTGTATCAAGGCCAAACACATAAAAAAAATCTTTTTCATTTTCCAATTTTAGGTAGCTTTCTTTACAAAAAAGCTACCTATTGCAGCCGTTCGGAGGAAAGCGATTTCAAAAAATTTTGGTATATTTTCATCGATCATGACCCCCAGACCCCGAAACCAACCCTCCGTTCAAAATTGATATATATATATATATATATATATATATCTGACCTATGTCACACTGTAACTCCCGTAATTATGAACCGATTTCGATGTAATTCGGTGTGTACATAGTACATACCAATATATCAACCGAGTTCGTTGGACAGCTTCATCCGCCGTTTTGTTTCAAAATGGCGGCCATTTAAAGTTTTTAAAAAAATTTAAAACATGAAATGTGGTACCAAAAAATTAAAAATGGAAAAATATTTTTTTCTTATGTATTTGACCTTTATACTAAGATTCTGGAGCAGTTTTTGTTTCGTCTATATCTTAAAAAATGGCTGAGTTATAGAATTTTGAATTTCTAGCGTGGCTGACATTTTGAAACGTCCTGAAATTTGTCACGCGATAAAAGGCGTATTTATGAACCGATTTGGATGTAATTCGGTGTGTACATAGTACATACCAATCTCTCGACCGAGTTCGTTGGCCAGCTTCATCCGCCATTTTGTTTCAAAATGGCGGCCATTTAAATTTTTTTAAAAATTTAAATTTTGAAATGTGGTACCAAAGAATTGAAAATGGAAAAATATTTTTTTCTTATGTATTTGACCTTTATACAAAGATTTCGGAGCAGTTTTTGTTTCGTCTATATCTTGAAAAATGGCTGAGTTATAGCATTTTGAATTTCTAGCGTGGCTAACATTTTGAAACGTCCTGAATTTTGTCACGCGATAAAAGGCGTATTTATGATCCGAATTGGATGTAACTTCGTTTATACATAGTACATACCAATGTCTCGACCGGGTTCGTTGGCCAGCTTCAACCGCCATCTTGTTTAAAAATGGCGGCGATTTAAATTTTTAAGAAAAATTTAAATTGGAAATGTGGTACCAAAAATTGAAAATTGAAAAAATATTTTCTTCTTATGTGTTTGACCTTGATAAAAAGATTCGGGAGCAGTTTTTGTTTCGTCTATATCTTAAGAAATGGCTGAGTTATAGCATTTTGAATTTCTAGCGTGGCTGACATTTTGAAACGTCCTGATATTTCTCACGTAATAACAGGCGTATTTATGAACCGACTTGGATGTACCTTGGTGTGTACATAGTACATACAAATATTTCGACCGAGTTCGTTGGCCAGCTTCTTCCGCCATCTTGTTTCAAAATGGCGGCCATTTAAAGAAATTAAAAAATAAAATAATTTAAATGAGATACCAAAAAATTGGAAAATGAAAAAGATTTTTTTTTGTATGTATTTTACCTTAATACAAAGATTCCGAAACAGTTTTTCTTTCGTCTATATCTAAAAAAAAAATGGCTGAGTAATAGCATTTTGAATTTCTCTTGTGGCTGACATTTTAAAACGACCTGATTTTTGTCACTCGATAACAGGCGTATTTATGAACCTATTTGGATGTAATTTGGTCTGTACATAGTACATACCAATGTCTCGACCGAGTTCGTTGGCCAGCTTCATTCGCCATCATGTTTCAAAAGGGTTGCCATTTAAAAAAAATTAAATTTAAAATTCAAAATGAGGTATTAAAAAATTGGAAAATGAAAAAGATTTTTTTTATGTTTTGGCCTCGATACAAAGATTCCGGAGCAGTTTTTGTTTCTGAAAATTTGTTCTTTTGTTGATATCTTAAAAAATGGTTGATTTATAGCACTTTGAATTTCTAGCATGGCTAACATTTTGAAACGATCTTGTATTTGTCACGCGATAACACACGTATTCGCCTATTTCGATGTAAGAAGGCATGTGGATAGTATACATCAACACCTCGACCAAGTTCGCTGGCCAGATTCATCGGCCATCTTGTTTCAAAATGGCGGCCATTAAATTAAAAAATATATATATATTTAAAGTGAGGTGCAAAAAAATTAGAAATTGAAAAAGGTTTCTTTCTTAAGTATTTGATCTTGATATAAGGTTTCAGGAGCATTTTTTGTTTGTCTTTACCTTAAAAAATGGCTCAGATATAGCAGTTTCAATTTCTATTGTGTTTGACATTTTGAAAAATCTGATTTTTTGCATGCGACAGCACTCCTATATATTAACCGATTCCGATGTGAGTGAGCATGTGCACAGCAATTACTAAGGTCTCGACCAAGTTCACTGCTTAGCCTCATCCACCATGTTGTCTTAAAATGACAGACACTTTAAGAAATTGCCGAATTTGGCAGCCAAATATAAGTTACTTTAAAGAAAAGCAGCTTGGATAAAGCTGACTAATTTCGCGAAATTCTCATTCATTATATTGATAAAAATTCGTATTGAATCTCCTATATTCTGTTTCCACTAAATTGAGCTTCGTGTGTTTGCATGATATAAGTTGGCTTTTTTTAAATAAGGATTATGAAAGCTACCTCTTCCTCCCGGCACTGGCCGGAAGGACTTTTTTAATACCTCATTTTAAATTTAAAATTTTTTTAAATGGCAACCCTTTTGAAACAAGATGGCGAATGAAGCTGACCAACGAACTCGGTCGAGACATTTGTATGTATTATGTACAGACCAAGTTACATCCAAATCGGTTCATAAATAGGCCTGTTATCGCGTGACAAAAATCAGGTCGTTTTAAAATGTCAGCCACAATAGAAATTCAAAATGCTATAACTCAGCCATTTTTTAGATATAGACGAAACAAAAGCTGTTCCGGAATCTCTGTATTAAGATCAAACATATACTAAAAAAATCTTTTTCATTTTCCAATTTTTTGGTATCTCATTTTAAATTTAATTTTTTTTTGAATTTTTTAAATGGCCGCCATTTTGAAACAAGATGGCGGATGAAGCTGGACAACGAACTCGGCCGAGATATTTTTATGTACTTTGTACACACCAAGGTACATCCAAATCGGTTCATAAATACGCCCGTTATCACGTGACAAAAATCAGGACGTTTCAAAATGTCAGCCACACTAGAAATTCAAAATGCTATAACTCAGCCATTTTTTAAGATATAGACGAAACAAAAACTGCTCCCGAATCTTTTTATCAAGGTCAAACACATAAGAAAAAATATTTTTTCAATTTTCAGTTTTTTGGTACCACCTTTGAAATGAAATTTTTCTTAAAAATTTAAATGGCCGCCATTTTTAAACAAAATGGCGGATGAAGCTGGACAACGAACTCGGTCGAGACATTGATATGTACTGTGTATAAACGAAGTTACATCCAAATCGGTTCATAAATACGCCCGTTATCACGTGACAAAAATCAGGACGTTTCAAAATGTCAGCCACGCTAGAAATTCAAAATGCTTTAACTCAGCCATGTTATAAGATATAGACGAAACAAAAACTGCTCCCGAATCTTTTATTCAAGGTCAAACACATAAGAAAAAAATATTTTTTCAATTTTCAATTTTTTTGGTACCACCTTTCAAATTTAAATTTTTCTTAAAAATTTAAATGGCCGCCTGTTTTAAACAAGATGGCGGATGAAGCTGGCCAACGAACTCGGTCGAGACATTGATATGTACTGTGTATAAACGAAGTTACATCCAAATCGGTTCATAAATACGCCTTTTATAGCATGACAAAATTCAGGACGTTTCAAAATGTCAGCCACGCTAGAAATTCAAAATGCTATAACTCAGCCATTTTTTAAGATATGGACGAAACAAAAACTGCTCCGGAATCTTTGTATAAAGGTCAAATACATAAGAAAAAATATTTTTCCATTTTCAATTTTTTGGTAGCACATTTCACATTTAAAAAATTTTTAAAAATTTTAAATGACCGCCATTTTGAAACAAAATGGCGGATGAAGCTGGCCAACGAACTCGGTCGAGACATTGGTATGTACTATCTACACACCGAATTACATCCAAATCGGTTCATAAATACGAGAGTTACAGTGTGACAAAGGTCAGATATATATATATATCAATTTTGAACGGAGGGTGGTTTCGGGATCTGGGGGTCATGATCGATGAAAATATACCAAAATTTTTTTAAATCGCTTTCCTCCGAACGGCTGCAATAGGTAGCTTTTTGTAATGAAAGCTACCTAAAATTTCATGTATTAGGATTGTATCTATTTTGGAAATGGTAAATGCCGGGCCCGCACAATTGTGCGGGTCATTTGTTTTCAACTTTTGTAAAGCCTAATTAAATTTATCAAAGACAAAATCAATTAAAATCATGAATAAAGTATATGAAAAGAAAAATTAAATCTAAGCAAACACTATAAACGATATTTAAAAGAAATTGCGACTTGCGACAGTACATACTTTTCGTCTATTGTTGTCAGATTATATAGTCTTTTTAAAAGCCGAAAATCTAACCCTGTATTGTAGTTGGTGCCCCCTAATTGTGTCTTATCAAAACATCTGAAGCCAATTAACTCATATAAATGCGCAGATCTGGTTTTAAATCTCACAAAAACAGGAAATAGTCATCCTCTTTTACTTTAGTAACACCTGTACAATTGTGCGGGTCAGGGATTAAAGGGTTAAAAAACAATACTTGCAATGGGCGAACAATCTTCGAAATGCCAATGGTGGCCAATGGGACAGTCTTTGTTGATTTATCATTTTTAGCCTAGATAAGAAAAAAGTACCGGAAATTTAGATAAGATTTCGATCATTATAAAGCGATTTCGGCCTTGCCGCTAAACTTCGGTGACGCATTAACGGTTTATTTAGACAACAGAATGAAGAATAATGTGATCTTGAAAATAACAAACCTATTATTTTTCCGTGTTATTATGCTCATTAGAGAAATGCGGTTCACCAAAAAAATTATTATTAAAATTTTCACAAATAATAATATTTATCATTCTGAAGGAGTTTTGTTGGTTATTTATTTAGTCAACAGCAATTTGGCATTATTTAATGGAATGTAGTTTGACGAGTAATTAACTTTGTTTTATAGCTAACTCTGGTACAAATTTGGAACATTTATAACGATATAGTTGCAAACACTTCTAATGTTTGGCGTTAAACTTGGCTGTTGTCCCGATTACGGAAGATTGGCAAGATTTTATTGGATGAAAACTAGAGGTTTATTTTTCTATCAGAATCAGCTCTCGAGGTTTTTTTTTCCAGGTTAATAGTTACATGGCTGAAACTAGTATATAAAAAGAAACGTCAGTGAAAATGACCTTATTTTAACTTTATTCAAACAATTCAGCTTTATAAATCCTCTTTTATATGATCACATTTATTTTAAATATGAAAGTTGAACACTGTTCTTTGCGTGCAAATAATTTTTTACGTTTTTGACTGCTTTTACTCTGCTGGAATCCGAAGCTACAAAACTTTTTTAGACTTGTCAGAAGAAGACGTATATTACGAAATACAATGTAATGTAGAGAGAGATTGTGTTTTAGTTACCAGATCCACACATAGTACCAAGGTGAAAAGCCAGGATTTCAAGAACTAACAAAAGAAAGTGAATAACCCGAACATTATTTAAGTTCAATCTCTGCAATCATTGTAATTATCTCTTTTTTTAGTACTGTAGTGACTAGAGAACATTTTAATTTCTGATGGTCATAACGGCCACGTTTCCCTCCTAAACTCTGCTATAATGTTCTACTATAAAAGAGTTGCTTCTGACTACCCCAGATTTTTTCCAACGCATAAGGTAATATAATATTTGCTGAATGCGATGCGCATTGTATTCAGCAAATGCGGAAGGACTTTCCAGGTGAATGTCCATATTACTTTAAAATACAAGGTCGAATTCATCATTTCGTTTCATTCAAGGTTCATTTGGAAAATGAACCAGCGCAGCGAGCGTAACCTGCTGGTTAAAAAAATAAAAATAAATAAACTCAGACATGATATTATAGATGGAAGTTCAGACGAAACACCAAATAGGGATACAGAAAAAACTAAACACATTACTAAGTACAAAAAGACAAAAAGTTATTAAAAAACAAATTTCAGAAAACGAAACTCTAGATAATGGTAAGAATTATAGAAAAAGAAACGTTTGACTGGATAAAATACTCGGATATATTGGCTATATTGAAGGAACACATTTTCACTTTCATAGAAAATTATTCAGAAATAACACAGAATAAACTGTGAAAAAATAATGAAAACACTTCGAAATATTCTTTTTGAAATATTTCGAATGCTTGCTGATGACAAAATTATTAATTTCATTATTACACAAAGTAAATGCTATGCAAGTCAAAAGAATTATTTAAGATTTTCTTTAACATGAAAGGAACTTCGAAAATTTTTGGGAATAATTTTATTTTTCTTGTGAATTATGGCGTGAACCATTTTCTACAAAATGCTGGGAAACAATCTAGGTGTAAAATTTGTCAAAAAATAATCGAATGCCCTGTAAAAAAGGCAATGTAAAAAATGTTCAATCATCTTTCATGTAAAATAGTCAGAAAAAATAATGTAATGATGAAAAATAATGAGATAGTTAATGAGCTGGTAAATTGATTTTTTTATTTTATTATAAATATAGATGCTTATAATAATTGTAGATGTAATTTATCTGAATTCTTCGTAAAATATCACTTTCAGAATGATATTATCTTTTTTACATTTCTAAAGAACTGACAAATAACTGTCATAACTGCACGGAGGAAAATCTATTTTTGTAAAATAAATTACCCCCATCCGGCGTTATTGCTCCCATTTTGGGAACATGCTGTTTCTCATAAATATTCAGAAAATTTTGAACTTTGTTTTTAGAAGTACTTTAAAGACTTCCTATTCATTAAGAAAATACAACGGTTCTAGAAATAAATACGTTAATATATACAGCGGCGCCTAATGGGTTAATTTTATAGTTAGATATATAAAAGGAGACTGCAAAAGTGCGACGGATTTTTGTAAAGGTATGTAAATAAGTAATCAAGATATATAAATAATGTAAATATATTTAATTGTGCTCATAGTAATTCTAATATAAATAATGAATCCTTAAATGTTTTTAAACCGCATAGTATCCTGCAGAAAATATTACAAAGACCCAATAGACTGATAAGAAGTGTAGAGAGATTTCAGATACGATTAATAAGAGTGTTGCCATTGCTGCAACTTATCTTAGGTTTTATTTTGATGATTATTTGTTAGTATGTGAAGATACCCATAATTAAGCAAGTCTAAAAAATTGTTTGTAATTTTTGGAATCATTTCGAGGCAGTATTAGTTTAATCCACGACTCTTTGGCTGGGTGCCACCAGAAATATCTTAAAACAATCGAACTTATTAGAGAATATTTTTACTGGCCTGGTATGACGGCACATGCGAAAAATTTGATTGAGTGATGCATGAGTTGCCAGCAAAGAAGGCACCTAAGGCCAAACAGCTTCCCCTTTGCAGAGAATGTCAACATGTTCCTGTCCTTTTGCAACAATTCATTGTAATTGTGTTGAACTTAAACGCCGAATGTTAATGGTAACAAATATACCATCGCGTACACAGACACTTTTAGTAAATGGATTGAAACATATCCAGTCGCATGCTATGGAATCTGTGTATGAAAATTTAGTATAAAACATATACAAATACTGGCATTTCATCCGAAAACGAACGGTAAAAGCGAGAGTGCCCATCGGGCGTTATTTAATGCTCTCTCGCATATTATCAATGAGATGAATCAGCTAGATTGGGATGTGAAGTTAAAATTTGCACTTCTAGCTATGCGTACTCCAGTTTACGATTCCACTAAAGCAACCACTGCTGCGGTAGTTTATGGAATAAATTTGCATCCTCCTTATTTACATTTTGACGTTTAACTTGGTATTAAATATACGGATGCACTCCCTTACACCTGTCATGCAGAAAATTTATGGGAATATCCATTCAAATCTCAAAGTAGCAGAAAAACAGGAAAAAATTAGAGAAAAAAACTGCAGTAGTAAAATATATTTCAGTAGGTGACACGATTTGGCTCTACTCACCTTATGTCAAACCTGGTAAAATAACTATACCAAATATAGGACCTTATCTGGTAATTCAAAAATATCACGATAAATTATAAAAAGTTATTCATGTCGATCGGTGCAGTAAACAAAAAACGTGCATCGAATTTCCTCCCTCTTGTAGTAAACAAACCGCTCACGCCATAAACAGTTCTGTTGCGTCGGTCAAAACGACGATCGATTCGTCTAGGCCTGTCAATTAATTTAGTTGAAGGGATCGTTTCTCAATCGAATGACACACGGCGAGTGCGCAAGCGCAAAAAATGGAGACGGATTAACGATAAGTCGTACAAGTTTGTTCCCGTCAGAATAGAACTTTCAATCGATCTCACCCCCCCCCCCCCTCGGGAAGAAGACGGCGCATGCTATAACTGGTGATAGTTTGTGGACAGTTAGGAATACCTTAAAATGTTAATTTTTATTTGATTCTTTGGGTAGGTTATCCGTTTTAATGTGAAAGTAAGAGATACGTTTTTTTTTATGTATAAGAGATGTATGCTGTGTATGTGTATGTTGTATGATGTTTCGTTTGCTCAACAGTAGCGTTTTTTCAGCGGTTCATTATCCGCACAACTATACTTTCATTTTCAAATGTCAAAATTTTATCTATTTCTTTACATGTGTTTATTACTTTTTCCTTGATCGCAAATTTACCCTTTATGTACTGAATTATGACTTCATGAAAATTTTATCGTCTAAAGTATTTTTCGTGAATTGTTTAAACTACATTAGAAGATTTACATAATCATTTAATAAATTTTAGAAGGATTGCAGGATTTAGAAGGATCAATTAAATTTTTGAATTTATAGGGATTTTGTGCAATATTTATAACCCCACTCAAATCTTTTATTTTAAATCTCTTTCTTAGTATTTTGTAGAATTGGGAAATGTACAAATATAATGTTCTTACAATAGAAATTTAGAAATATTTCCGAATTGAAAAATTCTCCCCCCCCCCGCCTAACGCCAAGAAAGCTGAAAAGAAGCAAAGGCAAAAAAAGAATCATCCTTTTAAAAATATTTTTGTTTTGTGTAACCCATAATGTTTTTGGAACAAGATAAAGTAATGTATCTCTAACTCATTCCAAACTGTATTACAACTAATCGATGTATTAAATGAATTTTATAACAAGTTATTTTAATGGCATTTAGAAGTACCGCCAGTAGATAAAGGGTTAATATACTTTGAAGATATTTATCTTGAGACTTAAAAACCTTTGAATTGTAATTATTTTAATGGTATTTGTGTGTATAACTGAGATCCAAGATCTCTCAGTGATGTTTAAAATGGATTAGGGATTTATTGTAGTGGTTAATAATACAATAAAATTATGCGTATGGTTAGGATTATTGTATATGTGTTTTAAATTATAAATTTCCTCATATTCTGCTATTTACATGATAGATTCTAAAGCTCCTTGTTAATTTAAGGATATAGCAAGGGAGTAAATTTGGAAAAAAAATCGTGAAATATTGTCTGCTTATATTCTATGTTGGTGTACGGTTTAATTTGACTTTTGGCCTTTTAAAATTAATCGATGAGGTCTTTCCTTTTACAAAAAAGAGGAGAAAAAATTATAATGAAAAAAAATTAATATTTGCCACGAAATTGGCACTTAAAATAAAAAATAAGTAAATAAATAAGTAAAGAAGTCTGTATCTGAGGCAGCCACAGCTCTGATTGCGCTTTTTTGTTCTTAACCCTTTCAGGGGCAAGTAATTGTACTTCTGTAATGTTGAATTCACACTAATATTTTTGAAAAATTGTATTTTAAAATAAGGAAATGCATTTTTATAACCTTTTTTCACCAAAGTTATAAAATTAGAATTTAACTTAAAGATTCTTGTAGAAATCTTGATTAAAAATAAGTGGGATATAATGTATCCCACCACCCCTCAAGAGGTTAAATTGAGGTAGAGCATGTTATAATACACAGTAAAACTATACACCCCTATTTTCTAAAAAGAGATTATTAACATTTACTTTAGGGTCAACAGCATCTGCAAATAAATCACATATTTAGTACTATTTGAGTGTATTGTTTTTATGTCAGAGAAAGCACAATATTAGTATTGCGTAGCAGATGGTCATACTATTTTGGCCACTCAGTGTGTATGTCTGTAATTCGCTAAAATTTTCGCTTATCCTTTTCTTAGTTGTCTTTGGCACTTACGAATACCCTTGTTGCCTTCCTGTTCACGGTCAGTCCTCCAGGTCGAGCGGTTTAGATGTCCTAGCTAGGATAGTTTGGTTGTTTCTTTTTGTAGTAGTTTAATAATAGTTTGGTGTCTAACTGGTAAATTAGAACTTAGTGTGGAAAACTTTTTTATGATTGCTAATGTGAGGCTCAGAGGTTAATTGAGTTTAGAGGCAGATCTTGTGTGTACAAGATTAATATACGCCTGCTAGATTAATATTGTTTTCATTTGAAGACTTAGCTTGAAAAAAGAGTCGATGTTTGACAATTTTACAGCTCTGTGTTTGAATGGTGATAGGATTAAATGTTCTCTTCTGGGGTTTTAGTATAGGTAACTTCATGTTGTAAGGACTTGAAATCTCACCAATGGAACCATGTGTAAATCATTAATTAGCACTATGCTTGATGTTTTCGCATCAGACATTTATTTTCTCACGACACTGCATTTGATACAAACACCACAGATCTAAGAAAATCTTTAAAAATGACTAGCTCTTTTAAAACTTAAAATTGAAAAAGTAAAACTCTGTTAAAACACGCCGCATCTCGCTGCCAACACCGTCCATCATCCCCTCTCCATTTCCTCCGTATTGATCAAACATTGTTTCGACACGAAGCCATCAAAAAGAAGAAACAGCTCCAATTGGGGGTATACAGTCAATTTTTGCATCTTGCGAGGTGGCCGGGATTATCGGGTTTATTTGAGGTCGTTACAGACTTCTCCCCCAATCCACATTTTGCTCTTGTCCAAACTAAGTCATATTTTAGACAGTTATTATTTTTGGCAAGTTCCAATCAACATCTCATTAAACCTTTCAAATTCATCGTGATCAAGAACACCCACCCATTCGAAAAAGGCATATTCCTCTCAGAGCAGTGGCAATCCTACTAAAATATCTTAACGGTACCAAATCTCTAGCAGTTTGGATACGCCACAATGAACCAGCTATAACATAGGTCAAATATATATGTCATGAATAATTTACACTCTAAATTCACTATTAAATAAAACAAAACTTTAAAACATACACAATTTTTGTTATTTGACAAATTACAATACCCTATTCAATTTAACACAAATACTATTATAATTAACAAAATCTACTTTTTTTCCCTTTTTTTTAACACATAAAACTTAACTTTATACAACAAAATATTAAATTATTAAATACACAAAATATACACTTTTTTTTCTTTTTTTCACACAGTGAACGCCATTTTAATAGAACGATATAAAATCTGTAAAATTGAATAGCTATTCATCAAAATATGGGTGCCGGCATAGAGTATCGATGTTGCAGGGCTTTCTTTCTTTTTTATTATTCGTCTATTTCCTTGATTTTCCCTCTTCTCTACTCTCCATCTTCTGATTAACCATTTTGCAACGCTCTTTCGCTTCAGCCTCATTCCTACAGAACCTTTTTTGACTAGAATATAGATGATTCCGTTTTCTTTCTCAAGCAGGTTCTCATCCTTTGATTCCCATTGATAATATGCAATTCCCATTATCTCTCTCTTCCCATTTCCTTTCTCTCTCCCCACCCATCCAATTCAAGGTCTTCATCCCTTCTTTCATTCTAGAGCACATCGAGTTCACGGCTTGCTGGACAGATAATTACACTTGTTTATTTCCTATTTAATTTACACCCAAAATTGTTAATTTGTCCAAATCATCCTAGCAACATCATAGTAAACCGGTATATAATTTTATATGCCTTAAATAAATTCAAATAACATAAGTGATCGTAATTACGTAATTCTAGTAGAAGAGCAACGCGAATAATTAATAAAATTGAATTATAATCCGCGTAAAACTGTAATTATTAAATTTAATTAATTACGAATAAAATTAAGAGTTTGCGTTGTGATTTATTTAGACGAACTCTTCCACTTATGAATTAAACTAAATTTAAGCTGTAAAAATAAATTGACGCACCTTAAACATTTATCAATTAAATAATTACAGAAACTTTTTAATGCTTGATTAAATATTTTATTTACATTGAACACAACTATATACATATACACATTATATTAATTCAAAAAAGGGAAAGCAACACTTTTGTTTGCTGCTCATTATTACATGTATATTTAATCTTTAAAAAAATAAAAAAAGTTTTCATTTACTCTTATTATTAGATTTATTTTTTTTTTTGCAAGAAAAATAATTCTCTTTCATTTTTAAAATACCTTAATTATATTTAATTATTGGTTTTGTTGGATCTCAGATTGTTCTCTACCATAAAATATCATAAAAGGATATTTATAATTTCTCATATAATTTAAAGTGGTAAAGAAAAAGATTAAGGTAATACCTTGAATCATATACGGGATGGTGGCCTTTATTCATCAAATTCAGAGCTGTCGCGATGCTAAGGATCATATCCAAACATCATCCGGATTCATCTTCTCATCAGAGCGGCGAAATCGGGATGGCGGGATGCATAGCTACGGACCGCAGTAGGACAATCCATTTTATTTTGACACCAGGAAGACATCATCAGGTCAATTAGGCTAGCTTAGGCTCTCTCCGATATGTCCATCTCGCCTGGGCATTACTAGGGCTCGATTGATGCATGACATGGGCTTTCAGGATCGCTCTTGCGTCTTCGACATCTTTTCTTAGTCTCTCTTTTTCAAACCTTTTTCTTCTTGCACACCAACTCTTGGAAGTGGGTGGAACTATTTGTATAGTCCTCCCTTATTGGATGTGAGAAGATTTTGCATTATCCTTAGATAGACCTATTAGCTAACAATCTGCAATAGCCCCTTACATATACTTTAATATTATTATATGCCTTAAAATTTGGGTGGTCTAAAGCCATAATTTTATTCCAACACTTTTATTAAGGCCATAAATTTATTCCAACATTTTTATTATTTTACGATTTCTAATTATGCACCACCTTCCACTGGCTTGTCATAAAACGACACCATGGCGTCTGGTTATTGTTGTTATCTGAGATCCGAACTATATTCAACATTATACATTCATTTTACAATAAAACAATTTTTTTAAATATATATTTAATATTTAAAATCAACTTAATAATTTTTGTATGAACTTCCACTCCTATTTTACTCGAAAATATAATCATTATAATTTTACACTCATAATTATGTTTTATAAAAAAGAATTTGTACAAACAGAAATAACAAATTACGCAACTGTACTTTGACTTAACCAACATGGTGCGGGAACATATTATTGTTATATGTTGCCCAGCATCTCTCCGGGTAGCCAGAAAAAAAAATAAAAACTGATTGCTGGTTTTATTTATTTATTTATTTATTTTTTTGTAAAGCATAAAAGAATGTACGTGTCCATATGACGGTGTATCTGTAAAGTTTTGAGCACAGCCTACCATAATCAATGTTCAATAGTTTTGGTATATTTTATAAGAAGTTCTTCTATTTTTCATAACAGAAAGTTCAAAACATGATTTATTCATAGTTGTCTGTTGACATTTTTATTCCTAGAAGACATCTATCTGTGCTGAAAATCTGACATCTTCTTCCAAGAATTTTCTTTACCACACACATGTTTAATAATTTTGTAAATTTACAGTTTAAGTGCCCAAAAATACTTTCAAAGATATAATTTTGTATGAAACTAATATGCCGAAATACACCTAAATACAGGAAAATAATGGCATACACATTTGACATATCATTTCATTACATATAACCTTATGACACAGTGTTTCATTTAAAACACATTTTATAATGAATAAAAGTAAACAAAATGCTTGTAATATGACATTTTATATTTTCATATATATATATATATATATATATATATTTTTTATATACACTTAACATTTGAATATTTTCACATAATTAATCTGACGTATTCAAATCATACTCAGAAAAATATTGTATACAAACTTGCTATCTTATTTTATTTATTTATTTTTATATTTCTTTGTATGATACGTCAAAATATACAAGCTCAATCTATCTCCTTTGATATATTATTACGTAAGATTCTCCTTTTCACCCGAGACGAAAATCAAAACAGATCATAATGTCTTGAAAACCGGGAAAGAAAAAGAAAAAGAAAAAACAGTTCTTAACCTCCCCCAATTCTCCGAGTGCGAGGGTTCGGCCAAGCTCTTAATCACTTTTGCTGACGTGATTAGAGCTGTGACAAAAATTTACGACTTCCAAAGGTATGTACTTCAAACCCATTTTATGCTTATAATGACCTTATTAATTCGTAAAATTTCTTGATATACTTCCTTCTTAACTAACTGTGCATGTCTGTATGTAATTTTTAACATAATCTATGTATAAATAGTGTATGCATTTGTGTCATATCTAACGTAAACCTTCTGCTTTTTATTTGCAGGGGAAAATGGCGAGATGTAGCATTTGAATTCTCCCGCGTTGTAGCAACACAACCGTAGCTATTGCTGATTTATGCCGACATGTTCAAATCTAATCAAATTTGCCTTTCAGGAAAAAAAAATGCCTATAATATTCTTTAGCTGATTACATTGTATATTTTTAGACCTTTCTAACAAACATAAATTTTGATTCATGATATTGTTTACTATTAAAATGTAAACAACACGGAAATATGACTTCTACTGCCTCTCAAAATGCAAAATATGCATTACGCTGGCATTAAAAATGCACCTGAATTTAAGATTAATAAATCGTGCTGTCAGACAATGAAATTGGCGAAGAAGAGAACAATTTTTTTTTAATTATTATTTATTTAGCCAAACAAATCTATCTTAAAAGATTGTTAGATTTTCATATTTATTTATTTTTACTGAATGAAATAAAAATTTATTTATTCAAAATTTTATTTATCATTAACATTCCGTATGTGAATTCTACTGTCTAAAATTTAATGATATGTTTAAAAATAAAAGATAATAAATTATTATTATTAATCAAACATTAATAATTATTATTTAATTATAAAAAAATGTTATTAATACACTTGTATAATTTTAAAAGTACTAAAATCAAATGATAAATACTCCGTAAAATCGTATGTAGTAACCCATGAGTACTCGGCCGAACCAAAGAATTTCTGCCAGCAGAAAAGAATCTTTGTATACTCATAAATATCTACACCCAATTGTTAGAGATTAAGTTTTTTTTTTTTATAAATATTGTACCACTACTTCATAGTACGACTCATAAATTTTCTTTTGTATCACCTTGATACAATTTCAAAAATCATGATCTATTGACATTTCAATCATTTTATATCAGTCATATTATAAAATTTTAATCATTATTCTTATTATTATTATTTATACAGTATATAAAAAAAAATTTATTTTTACAAATGTGTCATCCGTGATGTGAATGCCATTATTTCTCTATGGTAACTGAGATCCAAACAAAAAGAGAAAAGAGAGAAAAAAAAATTGTAATTCCTAAATTTACCTATTATAAATCCTATAATTATTTTTTTCTTTTTTTTCTTTTTTCTTTATTGCTAATATATATTATTCATTTTATTTATTTAAGTTATTATATGTGTGTCATTATAGTTACAATAATAAAATTAATTTTAATAAAATTTTAATCAATTAAATTTACGTACCTACAATATCTTTAAAATTGTGACATTAAAATAATACTTAAATTTATTTTCCATTATTATTATTATTATTATTATTATTATTATTATTATTATTATTATTATTTCTAATGACCTCAGATGAACGTTGCCTGAGTCATAGCACCATTTTACCTTAATGAGGGGGATGCTGGACAGATAATTACACTTGTTTATTTCCTATTTAATTTACACCCAAAATTGTTAATTTGTCCAAATCATCCTAGCAACCTCACAGTAGACCGGTATATAATTTTATATACCTTAAATAAATTCAAATAACATAAGTGATCGTAATTACGTAATTCTAGTAGAAGAGCAACGCGAATAATTAATAAAATTGAATTATAATCCGCGTAAAACTGTAATTATTAAATTTAATTAATTACGAATAAAATTAAGAGTTTGCGTTGTGATTTATTTAGACGAACTCTTCCACTTATGAATTAAACTAAATTTAAGCTGTAAAAATAAATTGACACACCTTAAACATTTATCAATTAAATAATTACAGAAACTTTTTAATACTTGATTAAATTTTTTATTTACATTGAACACAACTATATACATATACACATTATATTAATTCAAAAAAGGGAAAGCAACACTTTTGTTTGCTGCTCATTATTACATGTATATTTAATCTTTAAAAAAATAAAAAAAGTTTTCATTTACTCTTATTATTAGATTTTTTTTTTTTTTCAAGAAAAATAATTCTCTTTCATTTTTAAAATACCTTAATTATATTTAATTATTGGTTTTGTTGGATCTCAGATTGCTCTCTACCATAAAATATCATAAAAGGATATTTATAATTTCTCATATAATTTAAAGTGGTAAAGAAAAAGATTAAGGTAATACCTTGAATCATATACGGGATGGTGGCCTGTATTCTTCAAATTCAGAGCTGTCGCGATGCTAAGGATCATATCCAAACATCATCCGGATTCATCTTCTCATCAGAGCGGCGAAATCGGGATGGCGGAATGCATAGCTACGGACCGCAGTAGGACAATCCATTTTATTTTGACACCAGGAAGACATCATCAGGTCAATTAGGCTAGCTTGGGCTCTCTCCGATATGTCCATCTCGCCTGGGCATTACTAGGGCTCGATTGATGCATGACATGGGCTTTCAGGATCGCTATTGCGTCTTCGACATCTTTTCTTAGTCTCTCTTTTTCAAACCTTTTTCTTCTTGCACACCAACTCTTGGAAGTGGGTGGAACTATTTGTATAGTCCTCCCTTATTGGATGTGAGAAGATTTTGTACTATCCTTAGATAGACCTATTAGCTAACAATCTGCAATAGCCCCTTACATATACTTTAATATTATTATATGCCTTAAAGTTTGGGTGGTCTAAAGCCATAAATTTAGTCCAACACTTTTATTAAGGCCATAAATTTATTCCAACATTTTTATTATTTTACGATTTCTAATTATACACCACCTTCCACTGGCTTGTCATAAAACGACACCATGGCCCCTGGTTATTGTTGTTATCTGAGATCCGAACTATATTCAACATTATACATTCATTTTACAATAAAACAATTTTTTTTAAAATATATATTTAATATTTAAAATCAACTTAATAATTTTTGTATGAACTTCCACTCCTATTTTACTGGAAAATATAATTATTATAATTTCACACTCATAATTATGTTTTATAAAAAAGAATTTGTACAAACAGAAATAACAAATTACGCAACTGTATTTTGACTTAACCAACATGGTGCGGGAACATATTATTGTTATATGTTGCCCAGCACGGCTCAAATTACAGAATGAGTTAAAACTCGATTCGCCTATTAAAACGCAATCGGTCTGCCAAGTTCTATCTGGGTGGAAAACACCTGAAAACCCGATTGGAGCGGTTGACCCATAGGTTTACATTGGGTTTTCCTGCACCCAAAAGAATTAAAACAGGGAGGACTTGGAGCAGGAAAACACAATGATAAACGTACGAGTCAACCGGGTTTTTAGGTGTTTTCCACCCATATAGAACTTGACAGACCGATTGCGTTTTAAGAGGCGAATCGAGTTTTAACTCATTCTGGAATTTGAGCCGTGAGCTCGATGAGGTGATGGTCTGTGCTGAAAACCTTCCCTATTAAACTTTTTATCAAGTGCCTGACTCAATCAGCCGTAAGAGGGTTTGGCTTGTTCTCTACGATTTCTCCCGTCATCTCCGCCATAACACTTTTAATATCATCATTCTTTTCAACTTCAAGAACTTCACATACCATCACCATTAGGATTAAGATTTTCCTGTTTTCGAACCTTATCCACAATCTCTAAAATGTACTTAGTTTCAGCTGTGATCACCCTCTCTATACCACTCATTGATATCAATTTGAGAAAGTCAAAGATCTGAAAATATAATACTACAATTACGAAAGCTTTCACACGATATACAAAGAAAATATTTTTCTTTCAAGTAACTTAACTAGCCACTCTGCACGTTTAATAAATAGGTTTGTGAATGGTTCATAACCTATAAATAGGTGGGTACATCAGCCCATTTGAATTTTCCACGTTCCATAGTTGACGAGTATAATGATCTTATAATGGTTCACTTTTCACTTTTTAAGTACGGAACCCTAAAAATAAACATTATATTAAAGTCTTCATCCAAAATGATTATGTGTATTCGTTACAATTTCTTACTGGGTTTATAAGAAATTCAAAGAGAAAGTAAGGCAGAAAATTGAATGGCGAACACAAAATTATTTAACCAAAGCTCCTGATCCCTTTTTTACTCATTTATTTTTTTTCTTCCGTAATCCTTTTTTTTTTAATTTATCTCTTCATTTATTTTAAGAAAAAAGGTTAATTTTCTCTCTTTTTTTCCTGATTGGATTTGAGTTATAACATTTTAACGCCTTTATCATTCAATTAAAAAGTGTTAAGACTTCGAATCAGTAAAATGAGATGCAGTTTCCAAACAAATTATATTTAAAAATGCATAATTTCCAATACGGTGGTGTAAAATTTGAAATTATTCCTTTACATATACAGTGCGCCCGCTAAAGTCCGTTGTCACTCCAATAATTTCTGAACGACAAGAGCTATTAGTCATAAAAGTGGAGTTTAGGTATAGTAAAGTTACCATGCGCTACTGAATAAAACCGCGTACGGCACCACCTGGTGGAAAACTGAGGAGTTAGCATTCCTATCTTAAAAAAGTGATTTACAAAGTTGTAGAGCAGCATCGATTTAGTAGGAAAAGACACCCTGTGGACATTAATGCGAAGAATAAAATAGTTAAAACGCGCATTTTTTTTTCGTGATTTCCTACGCTGTGTCGTCACGAAATTTGAATGGAAGGATAAATGATTATCTTTCGGACAAATGCGCATCTCAATGTGCATTGTAACTGACGGTGAGAAGTTTGAACACCTAAAATAAAGCTATATTGTTATAGCTAGTTGTTTTTTTTCTTTCTAATATCATTTCGTGATGTCACAGTGTAGGAAATGAAAATCTTTTCTTACTAAATCGATGATGCTCTCCAACTTGTAAATTACTTTTTCTCCTTGCTTTCGAGATAGGAATGCTTCTTCCACCAGGTGGCTCCGTAGCCGATTTCATTGAGTAGCGTATATACGTAGACACCCACTTGTATGACTATAGCACAAATTATATGTTGAATGTGTGTTTTTATTAAATTATTATTCTTTTATTTATTTACTGATGGAGTTTTAATTTATTTATGGAAAATTAACTGGAGACACATGCTGAACAATTAAGTGCAAATTGTTTATTATTCTCTCTCAATGGGAGAGAAATGAATTGAAAAATTCATGCTTGAGAAATATTTTTAAAACAACGATAAATCAGTCCATTAAGATACAGCTTTCAAACAAATTACGTTTGAAAGTACATTTTTTTCCTTCTACGACGGAGTAAAAATTGAAAAGGTGCGATGTTTTCATTAAAAAAATTGCATTACCGAAAATTGCAAAATTGAAAATTCATCGTTAAGTGTTGCCATTTCCAAACAGCGTTACGCACAGACACGTTTGTCCTTTATAATATAGATATTCCATGCATAACATTCTAAAAAGTAAAAAAAATTCTGAATTAGAATATTTAAGTAAGTATTTTATTTTAAAAATAAAAATAAATCTTTACTAACATCAAAATTTACTTTTATTAAAAATATTCCATGTATAATGAAAAATATAAAGCAACCGATAAAATGTTTTTAAATAAAAAAGTTGAAAATAAAACTGAAATAGGATATTTCATCGATAAAACATTTCTAAATAAAAAAGTAAAAAAAACATGAAATAGAATATTTTAGTCGATAAAACCTTTTAAAATAAAGATCACTAGAAGAAAAGTTGGGTATAAAAAGATGACATGGGACTCGAACAGATGCTATTTAGAGTGAAATGCATTCAACCGTCCAGCACATAGCCATTCAGCAACAAAATATTAAAATAAGTAAACAAATCTGGGATCTGAAGGCAGAAGTCACGAGATGTCTGGCTAGTGATTCTATCTCCTGATTCACAGTTCACAATCATCTCGGCCCATATCATTTTACAGTATGTAGGGTGCTACTCTTTAAAGATTGATTTCTTTAATAACTCTTCTGCTTTTAAAGTAGCGTATTTTGGAGTGGTTGTGGACATACATAAAGTTTCTTAAATGACATTATCTACTTCTACTGTGTTTTGTAAATGCAAATGAGTTCCTACCTCGTTCATAGGACGCACAGTGCCACTTAAATAGAATTCTTGAGAGGACCTGGAACTACCTGTTCCCTAGAAAAGCAAATCACTTGTATAAAAAATAGATTGCTTGCAGAAAGACATATTTCACAGTCTTTATTCATTTCAAATACAGAAAATAAAGGTTTGGTAAAATAAGTTGAAGAAACTGTTATACGTTACCTTGATAAAGAGTGTTCATGACTCGCCCTCTTACCCACTCCCATTCCTCATCTTACCCCATCATGACGATTTGTTTTGTCCTTAAAGGTCATTTCCAATATTCTTTACTGGGTTTGTAAGAAGTGCTCTTATGCTTTTCAGCTTTTCAATCGACCTACTGAGTTCCAAAAAATTTTGGAAACTTATAGTTGTCCTATAACCCATACCTTTTCATAAGTAGATTTTCGCTGCCAAAAGGAAGATTTAGCAGAAATTAACAGAAAGTCCATTGAAATGTATGAAATTCCAGGTGAGGGTCACCGCTGCCTTGCAAGATTCCCAGTAAACTCCAAACTAGAGTTCGTTGCGAAAATTCCATTTCTAGTCAACTCAATCCGAATCGGAAAAAAAATTTCGGCAATCCGACAAGGAAATTGTTTTGGAACCGTATTCGAAATGAAAGAAAATAAATCCATACTTTAATGCAATTGTGAAAAAGTCTGCAATTCTATATCTAATATGAATTTTACTTTTTACATAGAAAAATGAACCTGTATAAAACCTCTGAATTCTCACTTCGAGACCATGAAATTTTCCGGAAAGTGTTCTAAAGAATCCAAGGAATGTACTAGGATTTAAAGAGACATTACAAAGATTTTGAAAGGACGCTACTCTCTAAAATATAAATGTGTAAATTAGTCACTTTTATATGTGTGTAAATTTGAAAATGAAATTTTTGTCATAAAATTTACTTTCTAGACGTAAAAATTTACCTGTATTTATGTGTGTTTACCGGATTAGTGGAAGTGTGTCATTTGTTATCCCTTCAAAAATTGAAGCAAGTGTGTAAATTGTACGGATTTACCCAAATGGGTGTTTTGATACAAATTTACAAATTTGCATATTACACAAATACCTGCGTATTTTGCAAATTACGCTAAAATATGTGTAATAATATTACACAGATGTATGCGTACGAATTTTACACAGCTGTATGTGCAAGAACAGAATATTACACCGAATTGTGTGTAAGAAACACAGTTATATATGTTATTACACAGACATATGTGTAATTATGTGAACACAGTAAATATCGATACTTGAAGACTTGGCTTGTGTAATAGTAGCTGAAGTGTCAAGGTGGCGCTTTGGGAAGTTGCGTATCCCGTTTCGGTAAGTATTTCTTGTTGTTGTAAGTATTCGGTAAGTATTGTTGATTAAATTAAATACAGAATGTCTCCTCTTGATGTAGTAGACGTATCTTTGAAAACTTGTGTCTGAAATTGATATCCGACAAAATACGGAAATAGTACTGGCGTCACATTTTCTGTATTTTATAGTGTATTTATTTAGATTATACAGGTTCTGTGCATAAATTGTTCATACGATTTTAGGACTTTAAAAGAACTCTAACAAGAGAGATGGCATGCAGTAAATATAATTTCAGACTATCCTATTTCCTGTAAATTAAATTTACTCTGTTTTGTAGTCTTAAAACAAGTCTGCTGGAAAGAGAACAAATAGACCAAGAACACGAGTTTGTTCTTCATGAAAACTTGTTTTGCAACCATAAAAATATTTAGTTCAAAATTTACACTCCAACTATAACGTTACGTACTATGTACACAAAATCCATTATTTTTGTGTGTTACACAGATATATGTGTACTCATGTGCAATTTAACCTTTAAACTGTATATTTTAGAGTTATGTGATAACTTTTTGCACACTTAAGCAGCTTAGTGTTAGCAGTAGCAGTAAGTGTTATCATCAAAATACACTACACAATGTGCATTTACGTAAGCTTGAAAGGAAGGAATCTTATGCCATTAAAAGCCGTAAAAAACATATTTCATTGTTTCGTCCTACTGCATTTTAGCGAGAAATCTCGTTACCTTTTCATCCATTTGTTGAGCGTCTTCCGACATTTGCCCAATTGGCAATAATGAGGAAGCTTTAATTTCTTTGTCATGATTAAGTAGCTTCTGCACTGAAGCTGGTATATAGAACCATATATACAGTTCAACGAATTTAGAACGAGTTTGTAAGCAATAATCCTTGAAATGGATCAAATGAATGTCAAGTAATTTACTTTTAATATGACGTGGAATCGTTTGATCAAATCGTCGTCTACGATCGTTATGAAAGTAGAAATAGTTGCGTTTTCAAAGAATCGACGAGCCGTATTCTAGCCGTATTCTAGACGAGTCATTTGTACTTCGAAATCCGGTCTTTGGTTTATCGACGAGAAGTCCTAATTTTAAATGAAATCCTTTTTGTAAATTTTGTTTTGCAATTTTAATTTTTTCCTTCTCGTTAGGAGTGCGCGCTGCCGTTCTTTTATATCCCGTTTGTATGCCAAATGCAAGCTACACTCAAAACATCTTATGCAGGCATGTAACGTGAGCATCTCGAATTGTAAATGATCTTCATTCCCTTTGTAATTGATCTTCATTCACAGTTTGAAAATATCATCAAGGTTTTTAAACTGTTTTGAAGTTGTCTGACATAGGTACCAACGTTGAGTTGACAAATTTCTAGTAAAGGCATTAAAAACTTTACAATCAATCATCGTTAGAGGTAGTTTGTAATGAACGCCCACTTATTTTCATCAATGATTGTTTTAAAAGGAATAACTTTACGCACCTTATCTGTAATATAATCCATTTCACTGGCAGTAGCTTCCGTATTTTCGTTCAAAAAAATGGAAACTGATTGGCCTAAAAAATCGAGGCGATGAAGGTCTCAATTTCTTTCAGATTATGATTTCTGAATTCACTTACGAGTTCTAGTGACACTAGAGAAGCGACAAAGCTATTTAAACCTGATTTCTACCATCATTATCGCTAAATTTTTGTTTAAAAGTAGAGTCATTCCATGTCAATTCAACCAGACCTTGTAACCCGACCGGCAGGGATTTGGATGAAACTTCGTGTACATGTTAATTCTGTCTTGATATGAATACATCCGAAATTTTTCCTTCCTGGACCATATAGTTTTTGAGATATGGGGGGGGGGGGGGTCAAAATTTTAGATTTTTCTCAAATCGCACATTCCTGAGTCTGCATTTTTAGACTGCAGTTCCATTTTCAAAAATGTTTTTCTCTGGATCTAAAATATGAATCATCTTAAAAATATCACTGTAAGTACATAAAAAGATGCCGATTTTAATAAAAAAAATATTAATAAAATTTATTTTAAATATTTAGGGCCAAAATATTAAACCAAAGTTGAAAGTTATGGTTATTTTTCCAAATTTTTGTGACTTTACGAAAAAAGCTCTACAAAAAAAGGCAAATAAAAATTTCATTTTTTTTGTTTTAAATAACTGTTTACACTTAGGGCTTTTTAGTTATGAAATAAAAATGATGTCTTTCTCATGACTTAAGCAAAAATTTTGTCCTATTTCGAGATTCTGTACCAATCAAGAGAAAATCTTTAACTTTGCTTATAGTACCTAAATAAATACTGCACATTTTAAATTTTAATTAAATTTATTAATGGCTTTGAATTATTTAATATATCTGTGTCCTTAAAATTACACTGATTTATTTATTTTTATTACAGTAGAAAATTTGTAATGTAAAGTATTGGTACATATTACACATTATCTGAAATTGTGTTGTTTTCAATTTTATCACATATATTTGCCACATAAAAGTACATCTATCATTAAATACAACGATATATTTATATAAAAACTTTCATAATAGTAGTATTATATCAATATGGAAATAATCCTTAATTAAATGTGAACAAACACATTAAATAAAATTGCTCATAGGGATAGTCTTTGCTTTTGAAAAACGATCTTGTAAGTTTTTTCTTTCATCCTGTATATTTTGTTTTAAAAGAATCCTGAAATGTATATTGCTTAAATTATCATTGCAAAAATCAAAAATTTTTTGCACCGAAATAATTAGATCCTTAAAACATCGTTGTAAACTGTCTTTAGTGATGATTCGTTTAACCGTTCCGCCAGTCATGGTGATTTACCATGACTGGTGGCAAAAAATGACCATTTTGCCTGAAGGGTGAAATCCTCTTCATGGTGGCAAAGGTTTATGAAATTTTTGCAATTTTTATATTGACCAGAACACCCATCACTAAAGTAGAAAACTTTCTTTACATCTGGAAATCTTTCTTTCATAAATGATATGGCTTCCTTCTGTGTTACATACACAAAAGTGACATGTTTCATTTCATCAGATAAGATGCAAAGATTGCTTGCTGATAATTTATTACCGGGAGACTGGGTGTATATAACAACTGGATGAATAGTGCAGGCTTCTTTGGTCCAATGGTAGCTTTGAACCTCGTCTTGAATAACAAAAGTAAAATTTTCGCTAAAATCCAGTAAAACAATAGCTTCTTCAGGGCCAAGGTGTGCTTTAGTTTCTTTTAGGAAATTAGATTGGGCCTTTGTTATAAAAGAATGTGGAATAAGATTTTCCAAACTTTTTATTAAGATTGCCACAATTTCGTCTGAAGGAACAGTGCATGTCACCATTTCTGTTCGATCAGTACTAACTCACTGTTGGTACTGGATTGAATCACTTGAGTTATAGTCCTCAAATTTTTCCTCTAAATATTTTCGTAGATTTTTATTAGTTGGGCAGTTAGTGCAGTGACGTAACATGCAATCTCTACTATCTACGGAGCATACCAGCTGTTTAATTAACACATGATAATTCTCTGTAATATGTGAAGCATGAAGCAAAAGAATATTTTGATGCTTCATACAAGCATATACGGAATGTGTACCGAAAGAACCAGCCAATATACACCATTTAGGCCTCAAAGAACAAAATTTAGAGAAATTTATATTCACATGAGGATATTACTGCTTTAAAAGAGAATACAGCTCACGTAGATTATACAATATCAATCGCTTTTGTGCTTGTACATTCTTAGTAATGCTAACTACATCTTTTTTTCCAGGCATGATTCTTGAATAGTCATCACTCTCATAAAACTTTTCAATCAGTTCAATTATTTCTGGACTTGTGGCTTTGCCCTTTCTTATAGCTGGCATTGTCAAGATTCCCCTTTCTCTCAGAAGTTGGCGTGACTGTCTTAAAGCATAATCAGTCACTTGAAATTCATCTATTATTTTTTTTTACTCCAAGAATTATGAACTAATGTCAAAAGTTGCAATTGCTCCCTTCTATTTCCAGCAAGTTTTACTTTTTCTTTCAGCATCGTCAAATTTATATTGATAAAATTCATATTTCATTAAGAACCAAATTTTGTGATGCTCTAATATATTAATGAGATGGTTATCACTTATTTTTTTTTATAAATGCACTAGCCCTAAGTAATAGAAGTTCTTTCTATGAATCACAGAGATTATGAATGTCGTTTAGTTCTTTGCGTTTTGCATAGCTAATTTTGTGACACTCAAAACTAGTCAATATTCCAATACTGCAAGCCTGAAGGATAGTAGAAGGTTCAATATCAAGCTCCATATTAAGACAATAAAGCAAAAAAATAAAATAAAATAAAAAATATAAAACAAACTATAAAAAATCTGAAAATCAGAATGCATTTTGTAGCACAAGGACAGTTAGATAATCCTTCTATGATGAAAAACAACAGACTGACAATAATTTGATTAGATTCCAAAACATCTGCTTTCACGAAAGAACTTTACCCTGCCTTTATTAGAAGGTGTTTATACACGGCAGGTGCAGCAAAATCTTTCATACTATAGAAATAATATTTGTTAAACATTTGTATATTTAAACTGGTCAAAATTATCCAAAGAAATAAAAACCAATGTTTTGAGCACTTTTTAAATACAAATAATTAAAATATCAGCATTCAAAAGAAAGATTGAAAATGTGAGGAGAAAAAATTATTATTTTTATTTTTTTTATACTATAGCAACAAAAAAATTTCAGTTTTCATTTAGATTATTGAAACTTGTTTAAATTAAAAAAAAAAAATGCTCATAAATAAATAACTAAATTAAACATGAGGATTATTCACTAAATTTAATGGGGAAGCATAATGAAGTCATAGATTTTTTTAACTAAGGAAAAACAAAGCATAAACTTTACTTTGCAAGTTAAAAAACAAAAAAAAATTATTAAATAACATTAAAATCAACAACTCATTGAAATCGCAGTAATTAATTAGGTACAACAACTAAAATTAGGCATGGAGATTTTTATTTCCTGAAATAAGGCAAAAAATTTTATATAACCCATTAGAAAGACATCATTTTTATTTCACAACTAAAATGCCTAAAGTGTTAGCTGTTATTTAAAACAAAATGAAATTGGAAATTTTATTTGCCTTTTTGTGTAGAGTCTTTTTCGTAAAGTCACAAAAATTTGGAAAAATAACCATAACTTACAAATTTGGTTTAATTTTTTGGCCCTAAATATTTTAAATTAATTTTTTAAATATTTTTTTATTAAAATCTGCATCTTTTTATGTACTTACAGTGACATTTTTAAGATAATTCGCATTTTAGATCCAGAGAAAGAATTTTTTGAAAATGGAACAGCAGTCTAATAATACATACTCGGAAATGTGCGATTTGAGAAAAATCCAAAAATGTGACCCCCCATATCTCACAAACTATGAGGTCCAGGAAAGAAAAATTTCTGATGTATTCATATCAAGATAGAATTGACATGTACACAAAGTTTCGTCAAAATCCCTTTCGGTCGGGTTACAAACGATAAAAAATTGGTTGAATTGACATGGAATGACCCGGTACTTTGACCAGATGTACTATCACATCCCCACTTGCAGGTTAAAATTGAGATTGAGAATGTTCTCGGAAGTCAGATTCTTAACAATTTCTGTTTTCATTAATGAAAAACGTTCAGCAGTATGATCTAGCAAAGATTGCAATTGACAATATAATTCTTCTAATTACAATGGAATAAACAAAATTATTAGCTATAAAGATAAGAAAATGTATTTCTATCGTATCGATGATAGAGAATTATTTTCATTTTTTTTTTTTTTTTATAATCTTGCTTATCAAATTCATTTATGCTTATGATTATAATACTTATTTGTAATATAATACATAATAATCTATCACAAAACTGAAAAATCTAAAAATTTCAAAAATGTTTGCCAGTGAAAAGTAATAAATGTCATAGTTTTTGAAACTACTTAAAAAGTGACATTTTTACTTGTGGTTGCAAAAACCTGCACGAAATGCAGAATGGCAGTTTTTGGCAACTGTTTTTGTTCATTATTCATTAGATAATAGTTCAGGCCATTATATATCGTTCCGGATCACTGTGGAACTTGTAAACTTTTTTATGTTTGAAAGCAAAAAAATAATATATATGTTTTTAATTTTTATCAAAAATAATCATGAAATAATTAATTTTTATGTACTTAATATAATTTTTGTGAGAAGCGCAAAAAATGTTGACACTATCATCGTATGAATCCACTTTAACCTCTTCGCTACTGAGTATTAATGCAGTATTCTGAATTATTTGAGTTCAGAGCAAGATTTTTATTTTATTTGCGAATCTATGGAAATTGTAATTATATTTGAGTAGCATTAAATAAAATGGGAGCGAAGAGGTTAAAGCATTAAAATTGGATGATATGGAGAAATGTAGCACGTGTTTAGAGGAACCATTCTTTTGCTCTTTTTGTTCGCCTCAGATGGTAATCCTCCAAGCATCACTTTTGAAATAATACAGGTTGCCAAGGCAAAACGAAAAACTTTTTAGAAATATAGATTATGACTATTATTTTAACACAATCAAACTGATTGGTAAAGCTATCATACGAATTGAATATTTCCAACTGAGCGAAAAAATGCCCAGGCCGGGAATCGAACCCAGATCCTTGGCTTACAAGGCCAATGCTTTTTCGTTTAAGCTAACTGGGCCCACAACCAGCCAGCATGTTTCGCTCAGATAACCTTATAGGTAGAACATCTGGTCTGTCGTGTAAATAAACATATAAACTCCATACATACTCCATATAAACGATGGATACGTAGAACAACTATTCAATTCGTATGATAGCTTTACCAATCAGTTTGATTGTGTTAAAATAATAGTTGTTCTACGTATCCATCGTTTATATGGAGTTCCTTTACCTGCGGTTTATTCTGTTGAGCTGTCTACATGACAGACCAGATGTTCTACCTATAAGGTTATCTGAGCGAAGCATGCTGGCTGGTTGTGGGCCCAGTTAGCTTAAACGAAAAAGCATTGGCCTTGTAAGCCAAGGATCTGGGTTCGATTCCCGGCCTGGGCATTTTTTCGCTCAGTTGGAAATATTCAATTCGTAATATAGATTATGACCCTTAAACATTATTCTAGCCATCTGTATAGTCAAAATTCCCTAAATAGTAACTTTATTTTTCAACTTTTGAGCAGCTTTTCGGAATTTTGCCCCGCTATGTGGCGGTGGGATATATTATATCTCACCTCATTTTAATCCAGATTTGCACCAAAAACTTTTAATAAAATTTTTCTTTTATAGCTTTGGTTGAAAAAAAGGGGTAAAATTGCTTTTCTTTATTTTGAAATAAAATTTTTCGAAAATTCTGGTAAGAATTCAACATTACAGAAACACAATTACTTGCCACTGAAAGGGTTAATGTGTAAATTTATTTTTGAGAGTGCAGGCTGTCGGAATGGACTGAGAAATGACTACTATTGCAGCGATTGTTCCTAAAAATCTATTTTTTCAGTGTTCTGATCTATTTCCGAGTTGATGCAAAAACTCTTCCTTAGACCTGGATGATATCAGCAGTTAAAGTAGTTTACACTCTAAAAAATAACTGCGGAAATTTACATATTAAAACTGTTAATACAGATTTCGCTATATGTGTCAAGTGGCCTGTAAATTGCCAAATACAGACTTGATGTGTCTATTTCAAAATACACATTGTTCTGTGTATTTTGATGAGAACACATTAAGCTGCTGAAATGTGTAAAAAGTTTCCAGATAACTCTGAAATACACAGTTTAACGTGTAAATTGCACATGAGTACACGTATATCTGTGTAATATACAAAAACGATCGATTTTGTATACATAGTACATAATCTGATAGTTCGGGATATAAATGTTGAACTAAATAATTTTATGGTCGCAAAACAAATTTGCAGGAAGAACAAACTCAAACTCTTGTGCTTTGTGTGTTTCTTCTCTTTCCAGCAGATTTGTTTTAAGACACAAAATATCCCACACTTAAATTTCGAGAAACTGGATCGTCTAAACTTATTTTATACTGCCATCTCTCTGTTAGAGTTGCTTTAAAGTCCTGAAATCGTATTCACAATTTATGCACAGATAGAATCTAACAGATTTAATCCATTGTATACATAGTAAATACAGATGCAAAATAAAGTTTCGTTAAAATAAGGAAAATGTGACGCCAGTACTATTTACGTGTTTTGTCGGATTTTTGTTTTTATCAATTTCAATCATCACTTTTCAAACGTACATCTACATCATAGGAGAATTTCCCTATTTAATTCAATTTACAGTAAACAAGCAATACTTACCGAAACGGAATATAAACTAAGGAACTGCAACTTTCCAAAGCATCACCTTGACCATTCAGCTACTATTACACAAGCCAAGTTTTCAAGTGTCGATATTTATTGAGTGCATATAAGTACACATATTTCTGTGTAATATTCTGTTCTTACACACATTTCTGTGTAATATTCTTACACGTAATCCTGTGTAATATTCTGTTCTGACGCATAAATCTGTTTAAAATTCTTACACATATATCGGTGTAATATGCAAAATACACAGATATTTGTGTAATAGGACCATCCATGTCATGTATGGGACAGCTTTTAAGCATATTACTGCTATTTTAACATTGCTATTGTATTGTCAAATTAAAACAACTATGATAATATAAAAATCTAGATTTTTTGTCATTTTTAATGTATATTTTATATTCTAAAAGCGGACATTTTGTCCGTTTTTTATCGACTAACCCAATATACAACAAGTCAGAAATTGCCAATGAGGTGCGTTCGTACTAGAACTAGTTTTATCAATATTCAGATCTTGGTGCAATAGCTGTTGCACTTGTATGCAAAAATGCATGAATACAAAATTTATTACGATTATATATATATATATATATATATAATTAGTCATACGGAAATAATAGGACCCCATCTTAAATATGACGTCATCACCATGGCAACCTGGAATCATTACCTACCATGGGATATCATTGAATTAATGACGTATGATAGGATTTAATAGAGTGAAGAAAACTTTTGTTAATATCTTTTTAAGTATTGATTCTGTTTTCAAAAATTTTTAATGACTCAAGAAAATTTTTCTACGATTCTATATATTAAATTTCAAACCATTCAGTTGGGTACTATTTATATAACTACGAAAAATTAAAAATTACAACTAATTAATTATTTCTCATCTTTTTTTCAGCTCACACTCTCGATACATATATCTTGTTCAAATTTATTATTCATCCAATCAAGCTCAAATAATTTTTTTTTTAACTTGTAGATGTTAATCCAGTTTTTTCAAATATTCATTAATTAAATTAAATTAATTCATTTTCAATAATCGATTCTTGATCAAGGTTTTTTAAGACTGAGAGAGCACTCTTCTTGATCAAGGCATTTTAAGCGCCACTCAAAAGGAAAGAAGAATGGGAGAAAAAAATTCTCTTATTGACCTAAGTAGGAATTGACTGTAAATATTTTTTTTACATTACCTATTTATATTACTTGCCTATTTTTTTTTAATTTACTTTTACTTTCTGACTTTTAAGTTGTGTTTAACACTGCTAGTTCCTATCTATAAACACTGTTTTGACGAGGTCTATAGATGTCTATGATGGTTCGAGTTGCAGTAAAGCTAGAGATCCACAATACATACACAACTTCCAGGTTGTATAATATTTTAACGGAGCTTCTGACTGTAAAACAGTCAATGAAACATCGTCTTCATTTTAAAAGACCTATCCAATGATATGGCACTCAATAGGTTGCGTAATTTTTTTTCGTCTCTACCGTCAGTTTGTATTTTACGGCCGCCATTCTAAATTTATAAAAACAAAACCTAGCCTATAACCATCGGGCCGTTAAGACGAATCGATAGAGACCTCGTTCATTAAAATCCATCCAGCCGTTGGGATGTTTGGAGGGTATAAAGAAATCCACATGCACAGATACGCGTGAAACACATAACCCTTCTTTTCAGTCGGGTAAAAAAAACACCTTTAAGCAATTCACGCTCATTCTCAGTAATACTTACGAATTCTTTTGTGTAGCTCTGAATCTGGCCTATAGAATTTATACACACTGCGTAGTAAACTAAAATTTAGTTAAACTTAAAACGCATACTATAACTGTAAACGCACTTTCAGCATTTATCCCTAATAGATATTATTTTGGATTGTTTCGGAAATATTCTAAAGCACGTCGTGACTATTCTGTTTTATTTGAAAGCACGAGTTTGCTGATCTAATGTCACAGGTTTGTCAAGGTCAGATTTAACCCATTTTTGTTTGAAAATAAGGGATAATAAACCTGCTTAACCGCTTTTTTCAAAGGTGGTAATTCTGGATGATCCTTGATGTTGTTTACAAATTTCATCTTGAATTTTAACATATTATTCAGCATTATTCAGCAGTAAGCATTTTTTAAAATCAAAGTGCCATTTCTAAAGTATTGAAAAATTAAAAAAACTCCTGCAGATGTCTGCAGATCATTAAGTTTTTATTAATAAACAAGCATTATATTAACTTGCAGTGCATGTATGTTTAGTTCAAATCTTACAAGTCAAATTTAAACCACTTTTAATTATCCTATTGAGCCGAAACAATGAATACATGTGTCACTTGAATGACAATACAATATTATTATAATTTAAAGTACGTAGAAGTTTGTTTAGAATATTGTTTCTACAGGGCTTGACAAAAATTTAACTTAAAACTTGAAAGTTAATTTTAAACCAATTTCAATAATCTTATTGAGCTGAAACTTTGCTCAGGGCATGTAGTACTGATGACAATGCAATATTATTATAACTTATGGAACATAGCAGTTACGCTTTTTTTACAGGGCTACATAAAAGATTAGTTCAAATCTTGCAAGACAATTTTAAACCACTTTCAATTACCTAATTGAGCTGAAACTTTGCCTACATGTGTTTTTTCGATGACAATTCTATGGTTTCTATCTTTTAGCCCCATATAGTAAAATGCGATTTTTTCTTTAATTTTTCGCGACTTTTGTTGTGCAATTTTTAGCGTTTTTTCTCCTGTTGCGTCGATTTTGTGATATCATTAAAAGGAATCTAGTTTCTATATTTCAGTCCAATATATTATGTTTTGCTCTGCGATTTTTCAGTTTATTTCGATTTTGTATGCGATTTTTTATTTTTCTCACGTTTCGCAGCAATTTTTTGACAATTTTTTTTTCGGAAATAATATAACTTTACTGTAAATTTCACTACTGCAATGATTAAACTATTGTAGTTGCAGAACAAAGTTGTAAAACGCGTAATCGGCACCTATGACAACGTGGACGATATTGCTGAAAATTTAAATTTTCATCTGGATCGAAAGAAAAAATAATTCAACGTTCGTTGGGTCCACGACCGAAACGGCCTTATCCCGCATGAGTTACGCTGCCGAAAGCCTTAAGGTCCTTAATCCCAGGTTCATTTAACTCGGAGTTCGTTGGAGAAAAGTCGATTAGCCAAGCTCTTCTAATGGAGTAAATAGTTACAAAATATAAGTTTTGTAATTAGCATCAGTATTTTATGGAGATAAGAGAAACTGCTAAAGAAAAAACAAGTCGAACATTATGCGGCAAACGCAACATATACGCTCTCCACCCCCACCCCCCGCGAGAATAATTTTTTTTAAACCCTTGAATAAATAAATCGGAGCCTAAAATTTTTAGCCTTAGGGCCCATCTTTTCTTCACGCTTAGTCCTCAAAAGGACTACAAAACCATTCAATTTTGGAAATTGGTTTGAGAGCCTCCAAAATGACTTCCATCTGGGAAGCTTTAAAAAGAATGATGGCCATAGAAGAAAAGTGCCCATGTGTTTGGTTGGAGATAATAGTAGACATGACTGCTGATCCAGAAAATAAAATCTCATTTTTTTTCTTTTTTGAAATCTGATCGAGGTCGTTAATAAAAAATGAATTTGAATAAAACATAAATTATTATTAAAAAATAAATAAAAAAAATCTATTTGATAGGTTAACAAACTCCATGCACTGCAAAAAGATGCGTCTCAAATTCAGACACATATGTGACTGTAAAAGAATTTCAGACATTTAAGTATCTTAATCTGAGAATTAAGACATTACAGGTGTCTTAATTACGCCTTAAAAAACGCTTTAATTTAAGACACTTCCTTTTTTCAAACGTTTTCATTTAACACACTTTGTTCCTTCCGTTACGTGCCACTAGGGGCACTCTCAGATGCGCATGAGTTTTAGATTTCTTTTGTTTGAACTTGACATTGCTGGTAATTCGAACTGAATGCTTTTATGTACGCGTAGATTTTAATTAATAATTTGTTTTGACTCGATTGATTTTTTGCGGAATGTGAAGATCTGTGATTTCATTTCGTATCTACTTAGTTTACTTACTGAACAGATATACATCTGACTTGTGTGCTTGACACCAAATGCTTATAATAAGGCGTCACGTTGTCAATATAACGACTGGAAGATTGCATACGGAAATTCTACAAAGAGTGAGCGACAGAGACAGTATTACTTTTCATCAATAATATAGTATTATCCATCGCCTCAAAGCTTGGTAAGCAAGAACTTGTGCCCAGACCTAGAAATTCCTTCTTATTCACTATGACAGTTATTTTAATTTCGTGTCGAGGAATTCTCCATATTGATTCGACAGCATTTAAAGTAAGTGTTATTGATATTTTGTTTATAGTACCATATAAAATATTGCATGAAATGTAATTTAGTTTGAATCTGTTTGCGAAAAGACAGCTAACCCAGGCAGCACAGAACTATGGGCCCATGTGGGTTCCATATGGGTCCCATATTGGCAGATGGGCTCTAGCTGGGCCCATTTGTCTATGAGAAACCCAGGTACATCTATATAAATTGATTTTGTAGCATATAGTTCGAAGCACATTTATAATGTATTTATATTGATATTAGAAGTATATTAGCTTACTGTTTGACTAAATTAACCGTAAAAAGTAAGAAAATGTTGAAATTTTAATATCTGTACAGCATTCAGTAAATCTGTGTAGATTTATACAGATCGATATGGGCTATCTATATAGATCTTGATAGATTTTCTATTAGAATCTGGGGACAACTTTTTAGTGTTAGTATAGCGTTTTAATAAGTTAATTTAAATAAGATTTAATCATAATATAAAAAATATGTAATTATTTATACTATAATTAGCTATTATTGTTATTATTATAGAACAATAATTAAGATATCTATATAAATTGATTTTTTAGTATGCATTTCGAAGCCCACTTATTATGTGTTTATTTTAATAACAGATGTATATTACTTTATTAATCTATTAAATTAATCGTAACGTCTATTAAATTAATCTATTAAATTAATTGAATTAGCATTCAGTAACACAGATTTGTGTGGATCGATATGAGCCACCTATATAGATCTTTGTAGAACGTCTACCTGAATCTGGCTGCGAACAACAGTTTAGAGATCCGAGTGGCAACACAGAGTAAAGGCGGCAGTTTATTTTTGTTGTGTACTTCACAATCACAATGTTTACTGTGGCGACCGGCAAGATCAGTTCTTCAAGCAACATTTCCGAAAAGCAAGGTAAGCTGTATAATATATACTTGTTTATTCTGTAATGATTTTTCTGTTTATGTACCAAATTTATATGTCGAAATTGCAACTGAATCGATAATCAGCTCTTGCCTGTAAGTAAGCCTAAAATCGTTAGAGTTCGGATTCTAGAATTATGTTAGAATAAATCCTAAAAGTAACCTTTTTAAAGATGTTAATTACTAAGAATTTATATTTAATAACTTAAATGCCATATTGTTTTAAACAACTTGATATGCATTCTTATAGGATTCTATAAAAACAAATTTATAGTAGGTAGTACTGTTTTTGTTGACACTTTAAGTTCTTTTGTAAAATATCGTAATGGAACATTAAGTTTTTGTTTGACACCTAAGTTTGATGTTTTTAAAAGATTAAGCGAAGAATCATTAAACTACAATTTTGAAAAGTTTTACGAAGTGCAATTCTTATATAGGATGTTGAATCTTCTGAGAAATCCCAGAACTTTTTTCATAATTTGTCGTTATGATTAGTTTAAAAAATTCCAGAGCGTCTTTTATAATTATTATATAGAGTAAACCTTTTCATGATCAACACTTTTGGTTTAAATGATGTATTACATGCATATCTTTCATATGATATTTAAATGTCTTGTTAAATCGGTTCTCTAAAAACGTTCCCACTCATTATAAAACATTTCGATGAATTTTTAAATTTTAAAGCATAAAATTTGCTGGCATGATTATGATTATTAAAATTGTTTGTAATATAATTTTTTGTTAAATTAATTAAATCTTTAGTTATACCTAAATAATTGTTTCGTGATCATGACAGCAGTTTTTTTCTCTCCCCACTGTTGCTTTATAGAAATTTTCTTCAAAGTGTCAACTTTGACAGCATTTTGTAAAATATTTTCTGCCTTTACTTAAAAATGGGGAAAACTTTTTGATTGCTTGGCTTTTAAGTATGAGCACCAGCCAATTTTATGTATTTGAAAACCAAACTGAATTTCAAATGTTTCAGAAAGAGAAAATTATTTGATAGAAAAATTATTTGTTTGGAATAGTTATTACTTAAATTAAATTTAAAAGTAATATAAAATGTATTTAATAGCACTGAAATTTTGATTTAGATTATTATTATATTATTAATGAAATCTTTGCTATGTTCTCAACTTATTTTCGGTTGTTTCAGCATGTTTGAAAATTTTCCAGGTAAGCGGTAAAACTGGGAAATTTCATTAGCGGCCAGTAGTAAAATTTTATAAGTAGCCACTTTATATAAAAGGGACTACACAGTATTACATTTTTATGTACTAATCAGTTATCCTGTTGACCACTTTTCATTCATTAAAAAAAAAGAAGAAAATTGCCAAACTGTAGGATTTAAAACCAAAAATGCATGACCGTGCCGTCAAATTCATTGATGTCAGGTGCATTGCTTGTGTTTATCTGATCAAGTGCTTTTTAATTCAACATTTATCTGTATTTTTAATGATGTTTACTGATTTATTAGTTATTTTGTTAATAATAATAATAAAAAAATAGGTAGTCATTAAACTGTGACATCACAATATTAAAATATAAAAAATCTTGAATAAATGTTGTGATGCATAATTACTTACAATTTACAACAGATCAGTTTCAATTCATATTACAAGTCACTTCAAGTTTCAATTCACATACATTTATCCACCAGCCAAGATGGATGGATAATTAAGAAAAATAATGTAAATAAATATTGGTAGGTACTACTTGGTCGACCCAAAAACTATCGCCAAACTATAAGCAGTGTTGACTCTAAGCCGCTTTAGTAGGGCGCAGCGCCTGGAGCCCCTTTTTATTTCTTTTTTGCATCCGGCAGCTCTTTTAAACCCTTCCGATGCACCCAGCTACCCTTTTTAACGCTTCCAAATGCACCCCGCGGCAATTCAATTGATATTGGGAAAATATTGCAAATTCTAGGGGTTCTAGACAAACCAGTTCAAAATATGTTTTGGGAACAAGGTACAAGTGTGCTCTTTTGTAAAAAAAAATGTGCCCTTATTTTAGAATAGTGTTCCTTTTTTGAAAAATTCCTGCCTGGCAGCCCCTTTTTCTAGATTCAACACTATATAAGATTAAATGCCAATAATAGATGATCGTAAATGTCACATTCACTTGACATTAAAACACAATACATGTCATTAAGTGATTTTTAATTCGACTTTTTATTTGTATTTTTATTAATGTTTTACTAATTTATTTGTTCTTTCGCTATTTAAAATAAAAATTGTCAATTTGTATAATTTGGTGAAATTGGTTGATGGGATAATAAGTAGTATATACCTAAATATCCAAGTTTTTTTTTCTGTTGTCATTTAATACATTGTAAGTTTTATTGCTTAAAGTTTCTGATATTTGATACTTTAATGAGTGCTGTTCTTCTGAATTTCTTGTGTTTTTTTTAGGATTCTAATGGCACAATATTTATTTATTGGAGTTACAGTTTGGCTTACTTTTTTATTATTATTATTTTTTTTTTATATATATAAAAAGTGGTTGACTGTGTTACTATAGAAGCATCTATTTTTGTTAAAAATGTCTGTTAGCACTTATATAAAATTAAATTCTATATATGCTAATACAGTAGACTCCTTCAAACCTGCACATTATCACATATGTAAACAATGAAACTATCAGTTCAGATTTAGGGGCAAAATTACAAAAATTTTTAGTTTCATATCGTTCCATATGTATAATTTAATATGTAATTCTTGATAATATAACTGTACTTATGGTTTTTCATGAAGAAAGTGTAATCTATTTTTCAAAAAAATTAAGATATTGCTGTATCATTGGTAATCACAATCTTTTTACCAAATATACTTACGTATTGATCAAGCTTTTTGGTTATTAAGATTGCAAGGCAAACCTGAAATAAAATTTTCTTACTTTGATTTTGATGTGAACCAATAGTTTCATTGAATAATTCAAGGGAAATGTATCTCATCTTTTGCTATGCATAGTACTTAATTATACATTAATTATTTGCTTGACCTTTACTTTTTATCATTTTAGTTTTACTTAATTTATTTTACTGTACTGTAAGAATTCATTATAATTTGATTGCATTATTACATTCAAATTACTGTTTAAAAAATGTAAACAAAGCAATGATTAGAAATCTGCACAACCTCTGTTCCGGGGCTGTGCAGATTTTGAGGAAGTCTACTTACTGTATTAACATAACCTGAAAAGTGTAATCATTTCAATGGAATATAAGAATTTTTTTTTCTTTCTCCTTGTAAGAGGAAGTTACTGCTGTCAAGCAATTTATAATAGCTTTTTTTTTTTTTATTTTTTTTTTTTTTAGTGGTCCTGTGACCTGCATTAATTTTGCCATTTAATTCTTTCTGGACATCGTAATTTTTGGTAAAATTGTATGTCAGCATAAAACGGACTTATTTTATTTTTTTAAATAAATTTGCTTACTCAAAAGTTCTTACTGAGATGATTTGTAGTTGTGCAATAATCTAAAAGTTAAACTTTGTGTTGAATTGCTGATTTTCTATAGCTAATAAGAAAAAAAGAATTTTTTTAATGATAATGATGACATTTTCAAGAAATACATCTTTCATTAGTTTATAAAATTCTTCAAAACTTTTAGTTTATTGCGCGAAAGAAATTCAGAACAATATGTATTTAAATATTCAAATTTAGTATAATTGTTATATATATATATACATACATACATTTTTAATTTTTTTTAAATTTCCATAGGATTTACCACCATAAAGTTTGACACCTAGCCATCTTCTCGGTCTGCTTTTTAAGATGATGTTGAACTACATTTAATTAATGTAAGTACATTTTATTATATTTTAAGAACTAGGAATTAAATGCTATTACTGTAAAATCCGGTTAATCCCTCCCCCCCCCCCCAAAAAAAAAACAACAACAAACAAACTATGTTTTACATGTATTTAAAATGAAACCTCTGTGTAATGTACATTTTTGCATGTAGATATTTCTGCTTCACAAGGCTGTTTCAGATTAGGGAAAATTTTTTATTTATGTTGGAAAATTTCTTCTATTTTTTTTATTTTTAAATCTAAAGTTATTCATTAAATCGGAATTATAAATTCGTGAAATCAAAGTATTTTTCTTGAGACCATAGAAAAATTTTGCTAAATCGAGAAATTTATTAAATTGAGAAAAACGGCAAAATAATTTAACCTTTTCTTCCTTTTTTAATTTTCCTTAGACAATAAATAAAAATGCTTGAGCCATTTTTTTCATGTTTTTTAACGTTCAAAGTTTTTTAAGACTGTTTGAAGAAACAGACCAGCAGGTGCTGCAAATTATTTTAGATCTTGCAGATAACTTTAACAGTTTAAATGTAATTCTGAGCTTAAAAAAATTCTAAAATACAGGGTTCATTATCATGATATTTTCGAAAATATTATCCAATATTTTCGAAATTGTCAAATTATTGGTTATTATAAATATATTTAAACCTAATTTAAATTAGAAACTAAAACATAACTGCACTTAGCTTGAAAACATTAAAACAATATTCGGTACTTTCCTGTTAGCTGGGTATATATATATATATATATATATGTATTTGTATGTGTGTGTCTTGTACATGTGTATGTGTGTGAATATATATACATATGTATGTATATATAACACTGGCACCCAGCTAATAGAAAAGTACCCAATATTCTAATAAAACAAAATGGAAAATCAACTAATTGACTACATTTAAACTGAAGAAAACCAAAATCGGAAAAAGTTCTAATGAAACTGTAAATAACTTTTCTAAACTAGACAACTTATCTTTCACCAGCTCTTTTAAGCAAATATTGTTCCACAAATAATTGTTCGTTCTACATTTAAAAAATTCAATTTCAATTGCAAAGCTTGAAAAAGATTTTTTAGGGACGGGGGGGGGGGTTAAAGCCACAGCCAAAGCAAAAGTTCTTATTTGCAGAATGACACTTAATAACGGTAAAAAAACAAAACATTTACACCTGTTTTGACTTAAAATTTCAAAAATATTATGCACAATATTTTTAAAATATCAAGCTTCATGATATTTTAAAAATAAATATGGATATATGTCATAATATATATCACCGAACCCTGCTAAAAATATATATTAATTTCTAGATTTACTCATATTTCTGATATGTGTCTTATATGTGTATTTTCACTCATATTTTTGTTGTAAATGTAATTTTGCTTATTTTATGGATTACTATTATTTCATATAATACTGCATTTTTGGATAGCCCCAGAACAGAATACTTTACAATGTTCTGTAACAAACTTCAGCTGATCAAGAACGTTCTGCGGCGATAAAAAAGAAAGACACAGGGAGATTTTCTTATATATGAGGACGTGTGAAGCCCAGTGGTGTAGTGGTCAGGGCATCTGACTGCCGCACCGCAGGTCGAGAGTTCGACTCCCGACTGGGCAAGGTTCACTCAGCCCTTCATCCCTTTGGGGTCGAGATAAAATGAGTACCAAGCTTGCTTGGGAACTAAACACCGAGGGTCTCGCGTTAGGCTGACCACCTGGCCGGGACGCATGCTGTATAGCACCTCGGGGCCCAGGGTCAAGAAAACAGAGATGGGCACTGTCGGCCCAGATCCTTCATGGATTGTATAGCCACAGAGTTTAGTTTTAGTTTATGAGGAAGTGTGGCTGCATCTTTTTATAGAAATGCAAAAGACATTTTGTAAAACATTGACACACACACACGAAAGAAACTATTGGCAAATTTTGCGATTTTACCCGATTGAATGATGAATTTTGTGTTTTTTTTCCCCCTCTGTTACCTGACTAATTTCGTATATTTTTTTTCTCAGAACCAATCGTCGAATTTCACAATTTTTTTTTTTCCCGTGACTGATTTAATAATTTAGATATATTTTCCACAATTCACCGACTAATTTCTTCACGTTGAACTGCGACCAGTAGGCAATCTTTGCGATAATTTTCTTCGACCGATTGGCGAAAATCATAGTTTTTTTTCACACTACTGGACTATGAATTTTGTGTTTTTTACCGACAACTGATAGGCAAATGTTAGTTTTTTCTTGCGACAGATGGGGAAAATCAACTGATTTCGTGATTTTCCTGACGATTTTAATTTTTTTTTTTTTTTTTTTTTTTTTTTTTTTTTTTTTTTTTTTTTTTTACATGCGACTGATAGGCGAATTTCATTATATTTTCTTTTTACTGATTGGCTATTTTTTTTTATCTTTTTCTTGTGACTGATTGGATCAAAGAATTTCTGATTTTTTCCTATGATCCACTAAAGAATGTCGCAATTTTTTAGCCTCTACCGATGGGCGAATTTCACGATATTTAATTTCTACTCATTGGCAAACTTTGTTGTTTTTTTCTTTGCAACTGATTGGCAAAAATTGTGGATTTTTTCCGCGACTGATCGATGAATTTCTGATTTTTTTTTTCTTTTTTTTTCCTTCCTTCTGTCGTTTTGCTGACAAATTTTGCATTTTTTTTCCATGACCGATTGACGAATTTTGTGAAATTTTCTTTGTACCAATAAGCAAGTTTTGCAGCAGCTTCTTGATCGACTAATTTCGCGTTTTACCTGCAACAGATCGGTAAATTTTGCAATATTTTCTTTCTGTTGATTGGAAAACTTTGTTGCTTTTTTGCAACCAATTGGCCAAATCTCAGGGGTTTTTTCCACGACTGATTGACGAAATTCTGATTTTTTCCTGCGATCCACTGACGAATTTCACTTTTTTAAAAAACCTGTGACAGATTTTAAAGTTTCGCGATATTTTTCTTACCAATAGGCAATTTTTTTTCGGCTTTTTCTTGGGACCGATTGGGGAAAGTCGTGAGGTTTTTTTTTTTTTCTGCTATTGATCGACGAATTTCACAGTTTCTTCTGTCGATTCACTGGCAAATTTCTCAATTATTTCCTAGTACCATAGGCAAATTTTTAGGCTTTTTTTTTTTTTTTTTTTTTTTTTGCAACCAATTAGAGAAAATCAGGTTTTTTTTTTTTTTTTTTTTTTTTTTTTTTTCCAGTTTCTTCTGGCGGTGCACTAACGAATTTCACGGGTTTTTTTACCTGCGACTAATTGGTGAAAATCGTTGATTTTTTCCCGCGACTGTTCATCGAATTTTGTATGTTTTTCCACAACAGGCTGAAGGATTTCACGATTTGTTCTCCATGATTGTCTGACGAATTGTGCAAGTTTTTCTCGCAACCAATTGATGAATTTTGCAATCTTTTTAAATGAACAATTAAAGAATATTGTAATTTTTTTTTTATTTTTTTCCCGGCTATTGATTGACAAATTGAATGGTGAATTTTCTTGAAACTGAGAATTTGAAATGTTCTGCAGGGAAGTCTGTTGTTCTGCGACGTATATCGCACTTTTAAGCATATTCTGCTTTGAGGTTGGTTTGCTGCAGATTGACAACAGAAAATTCTGCATAGCTGCAAAGAAATGAATCTTTTTAAAATGTTCAAGAATGAAAGTAAAACAAAAAAATCTTATATTTACTATCAGAATTCGCAAAATATTCAAAAATTCTCTTAATAACTCCATTTTTTCGAATGCTCTGCTTGAATCTGAGAAAATTGTTTTTTACTGAAAACGCTGCATGTCAGGATTAACATAGTAAAATTTCCCTTATTTTTCCTCTGATTTTTATGGTCTGTGAAACCTGAAAATAATGCCTTATTGTTAAATTTTTTGCTGTTTCATCCAGGATTTCCGGCTGTTTGCCATACCAAAAAAAAAGCCGGCCAGCTTTTTTTGTTTTAACCACTTAAAAAAAGTTGGTTTTTGTTTTTAGAAGTTGGTTTACAGCTAATTCATATTAAATTTGAATCAATTCATTTTTAATACACTTATAAATATTTTCTACTAAAAATATTATAAATTTCTATTAAATTTTGTTAAATAAATAAGTCTTTATAACTGCTAAAAGGCAACTGCTAATGCAATAAGTCAGAAAAAAAAAATAAATATTGAAAAGAATATAAGTTAGACTCCAATGACTGTATGATTTTAAATGTTTATGAGAAATAAAATAAGAGTTGTATATTAATAGCTCTTAAAATTAGTTAAGTAATAAAACATGTAATTGAGTAACCATTGTCCTCTTTAATTTTATAAAGCAGTAAAAATGAATAAAATTGGGGGGGGGGGAGCGTAAATGTCCAGTGTAAATCGTGTAAAGCAGTTGGTATGGCCCTTATAAAATTTAGCTGGTATGTTTCACAAGCAGCTCCATCTAAGTTTTATTCCAGTATTATTCCAGTCTTCATTATTGAGAAATTGAATTACTTATTAA